>CAWUFW010014017.1:0-438094 GCA_963921515.1 Calotriton arnoldi | reverse complement strand
GTGTGCTTGCACTGTAATTGCCTCACACTGTGTGCCACCGATTAATCACTATCCAAACCGTACATTTAATGACACTTGTTGTCAGTTAGCAGACATTTTACCTGCATAGCTGGTAGCTGGTTGTCTTTGGCAGCCATTTTACGCACACATTTACTGTATTCCACCCATCAGAGGCTTGTTGTTCCAATTGGTGAGTTAATGACCCGTGGTTCTTATAGAGCTTAGCACATTCCCATGTCTCCTAGTTATATCCAAATTATTTATGTGAAATAGTGATTACTTGCTCTGATTTGCACAATCAGGATCTCCATCTTTGGGTCAGGCATCAGGCATCACGGTCAGGCAATCGACCACACTGTGCAGATACACATAGTTAATGTATTTCCAACATTTATATCCAGAAGGTTAAGGCAGTCTTATCCAGGAGCTGGGGTTCAAAGAACTTGTGAGTTGGTATGGTGGGCGCCGGTTGAACTGCTCTATTTGCCTCGGGGAATGCTAGACGGCCGCCATATTGGGATCAGGCAACCAGGTCAGGCCGGCCGGTAATAACCCGGCCGGTAATAACGCTTATTCACACAAAGTACATCATATTATGCGCGAGCTTATGGGCTACAGGTATTCCGCTCTGTGTGTTTTACAAAATTATAGCGCGTTTAGCTCCGTTTGGCTACGGTATAATTGCGCTGGACGTTATGCGGTCGCCATGTTGGAGACAGGCATTCAGGCATGCAGGCCCTCCGGTGAGCTCGTTTAATTTAATTATATAAATTCCGATGTGCACGTTAATATTGTTAGTGTATATCTTGTATCGCAGAGATTCCCACCTGGTATGATTTTGCACTGTGTAGGCTGTCTCATGGAGTAAGCACCGATGCTTCTGATCACCACGTGGTCCGCTTTCCTAACTGCCCTGCTGCTCCCACATTCCGCTGTCCGTCCGCTGAGTCGTGATGTGGACGAGACTTCTATGGGTTTTCTTGGTGCCAGAAGGTGCCCCTGATGTTTATTGTTCCGGGACCGCCTTTCTTTTGTTGGTGTGCTCCAACAATATAGTTGTTAGTTGGGCAGATTCGTTCCTCCTGAGCGGAGCCGATAGCTCACGCCGCCATCTTCCTCAGTCTCCAAACCACGCCTCCTCACATTAATTACGAAAAACTCCGGAATCAATTTAATATCAAACATTTCCGACACACAAGGAAGATGGGTTATCACAAAGCTTACCAAAGATAATGTGGAGTTCTATGTGGCTAACATATATGCTCCCACCAAGGACGACCCCTCATTCTGGGATGATCTATAAACCCAATTAGGTACAATTCCTGACACAGCCACTATCATACGTGCTGGCAACTTTAATTTACCTCTTGACCCACATCTAGACAAAAATTCTAGGTTCCCACATCACCCAAACAAGTCACACAAAGCACTTAAGAAATTATGTACAAAATTCAATTTAGTCGATGCCTGGAGAATCCAGAATCCTGCAGAAAGAGAATATACATTTTACTCTTTTCCCCACAAGTCGTACTCTCGGATAGATTACATTATGATCTCAAACAATGCACTATGTAAAGTAGACCAAACTACAATAGAGCCCAGAGTGATTTTCGATCACTCTTGTATTACACTCTCCATCTCTGACCCTGCACCACATAAAAAACAAACGAGCTTGCTCTTTAATGATGAGATATTGGCAGATCAAAGCAACATACAAGCAATTAAAGAGACGATCCACAATTTTCTTAATGAAAATAAGGCAGATGAGACATCAGACCTTACAAGAGGTGAGGCTTTAAAAGCAACAGTAAGAGGTGAGATAATCAGGATCAGATCAAAAACGAACAAAGAGGCTAACTCCAACCTAATCAAATTAGAGAAAGAAACCGCTGACCTAGAAAAAGCGCATATAACTAACAAAGATATTAACACTCTCAACAAAATCCTAAATAAGAAATATGAATATAATAAAATCATTAGTAACTGGGCGGGAATCTGGGTCAATAAAAAAAAGAGCATCAAACTATGCGAATCAAACAGAGCTGGCAAAACCCTAGCATCCTACCTAAAATTTAAATTACAGAAATATGCCATTAATTCTATGGAGGATAGGGATGGGAACATTAACACCAACCCTAATAAGATTGCCGATATCTTCAGAGAATTCTATAAGAATTTATATGAGGAAAACGCTGATGTAAACCACTCAAAGTGCCACAATTATTTAAATGGTGTTACACTCCCAAGCCTCACGGAAGTAGAAAAAGCCTCAATCAATGGCCCGATTATAGAAAGTGAAATCACAGAGGCAATCAATAAACTCAAATCAGGTAAAGCCCCAGGACCCGTCGGGTTTAATGCCAAATTCTTCAAAACCTTTTCCTCGTCCCTAGTATTGCCGCTAACGAAGCTTTTTGCTCACTTCTCCGAAAATGGTCAGGTTACGGGTACTCCATCCGAAGCAATCATAACTGTTCTGCCCAAAGAAGGTAAAGATCTTCTCTTACCTAAAAACTATAGACCGATATCTTTAATAAATCTCGACTGTAAAATCTACGCCGCAATCCTCTCAAAAAGAGTACAACAATACATCTCCAAACTAATACATTCATCACAAGTGGGCTTTCTGAAGCACATACTCTCTAATGACAACACATGATTGCTGTGTCACACTATAGAGAAAGCTAAACTCCTAGACTCCCCTACAGTAGCCATCACACTAGATGCAGAAAAAGCCTTTGACAAGGTGGATTGGAGATACCTAAAGGCTGTTCTGGAGAAATGTAACCTAGGTGACAATCTAATCAAAATGATAATGGCCCTTTACCACAAACCAAGCGCTAAAGTCAGAGCTGGAGGCATAATCTCCTCTGCCTTTAACCTGAATCAGGGCACAAGACAGGGTTGCCCACTCTTGCTCCCTCTTTTTCTCCTGGCATTGGATCCCTTTCTCCAACATATCAGAGAAAATCAGGACATCACTGGGATTACCTTCGGTGACACAACTGTCAAGCTTGTTGCGTACGCAGACGATGTGTTAATAGTCACAGAGGATGCCCCCTCTGCCATTCCAGCTCTAATGTCTACTATCAACCAATTCTCAGAAGTTTCAGGATACTCCCTTAATAAGGACAAATCTGAGGTACAACTCCTTAGTCGGAGTGGAGATAAGGACATCCTAGGGTCATCAGGATTAGCCTGGCAACAGGTCTCTATTAAATATTTAGGATTAGAATTTTCAAGCGAACTTATCACCACTTTACATATTAATGAAAAAACACTGTCCAAAAAAATAGACTCTCTTCTAGACAGTTGGTCTCCAAAGTTTCTGTCATGGTGGGGCAGAGCCGAGACGCTAAAAATGATGATCACCCCTCTAATCAACTATCTTATTAGCATGCTGCCCATGACCTTAACCGAAGAATTTTTAAATAAAACAGATAAAACCTTTAGTAAATTCCTATGCCAAGGCAAGAAGCCCAGAATATCTATAAAAAACTTAAATTATCCAAGGAAAAAGGGGGTCTCTCCCTACCCATCTTCAGAAACTACCAGACGGCCTTTCTTTGCAAACAGGGTACCAACTGGTTCATCGATAACTCGTCTTACGAACCTCCTTGGGTGACAATAGAAAAATCCCTCATACATAATGCCCAACTTGCTGCACTCGCATCGATGGATACAGCCCACCTACCACACTCTAGAAATATTATACAAAACACTAAAAGAGCCCTTCTGCGCCTTGTTTCGCGTCTGGATGTGAATCTGCAACAATCCTACCTGTCCTCCTTATGGCATAATCCCAAACTCAAAATTGATGGATCCCCAATCTACTGGCCTGACTGGTCACAAAGAGGCATTAACCTAATACAAGATATCTTTGATGGCACCTCTCCGCTTCCATTCTCGTCCTTACAATACTGTTGCAATCTCAAAACTTTCGATTTTTATAAATTCTTGCAACTTAAAGTAAAATTTGCGAAAAAGAACCTCTCGAGTTCCACACCATCTCTCCCCACCCTTCTGGGTCGCCTATTCAAAGCAGGCCAAATGGTCTCCTGCATTTACAAAATCCTCCTACCTAACCAAAATAAAAATCTAATACGAAGCCAACAGAAATGGGAAGCCGAATTGAACACAAACAAAATTCCTTTTGAGTGGGTTGCCATCAATAAATCTCCCTTTCTACACAAAATCTCCCCAATCTTATCACAGACTAAATATATGAAAATAAACAGAACATTCTGGACTCCTTCCAGGCTCTTTAAAGTTGAACTTAAACAAAACCCCAACTGCTGGAGCTGCAAACAGCAAGAAGGCACCCTAGCCCACAGGCTATTTGAGGGTCCCTTTCTGCACGACTCCTGGAATAAAATATTAGATTGCAATAAACACACCCTAAAGATTCTACCTACTAAAGAATTCTCATACATTATTCTGGGCCCTCTAGACCCTCAACTCAAGAGTGACAGCGGCCGTCATCTACTGGACTTAATGATCACTATGGCATGCAAACTGATACTGACCAATTGGAAAAACTTTAAAGCGATTTCCTTCTCTATGTGGCAGGAATGGATCACCTTCCTTAGAGGAGCCGACAATATAGCACTACAGCTCACTCCTTGGCGCTCCACCCGCGAATCAGTATGGAACTCATTGGACGACAGTTCCCTCACTCATGATCCCCCATGAGATTCCGCTTAAAGAAGGGCATATCTCCTACTGTAGCTCTACCTTTCACAATCAACGTAAAACACTCCCACGAATATAATACTAGTCCCCAGTGTCGTCTACACCTCTAACTTCCCTCAAACACACGTGGCAACGTCATTTTATTCTTACCTGTGCGCATCTTATGTATACATTGGGATCCTTCTAGGAATAATAGTATTACACAACCAAACCATATACAATTGTTTTAAGTGGTATAACTGATACAACCGGATCAATGATCTCGGAATACTATAGATAACAGGGTCATTTGCTAATGTTATATTTCTTGTCAACCGTTCCAAGAATGTCTGATATGTATCGCTGATGTAAGGCTTAATCGAAGTTGTAAAGCTTCGTTGAAGATGTAAGAACGTATCCCTGTTATACTCGGTATAACCGGCCCAATGATCTTGTAATGTAACATCCATACCTAGTCCATATTAAGATCATATATCTGTATACCAACTCAAGAATAATCACAGGATGAGAAACACATGCTTTTTTGTATATGTGTTAATGCACATGTAAAGAAGCAATCCTATCAATCTCTGTATAATGATTTAGGTCATGCACAGTCTTTCCCTCCCCCTCAATGTAACCCGCCTTTCAGAGTATTGTATTGCTCTAACTGTTCGTTTATTTCTTTTGCCACTGTCTTGCTCCTGTTTGCAGAAAACAATAAAAATAAATTGAATTGATAAAATTCTACATACGGGCCACGTTTGATGTTTCTGTATTGAGGAGCAAAGAATCTTATAGGAAAGAAAGTTGTCACTTTGGGGATGCCCCCTTTTTTTGCGCCCTCTCCCTTGATGGATGTGCCTGAACCTTGCCATGAGCAAACTGATGAGTATGTCGGCTGCCCGTGGTCCACGAAGGGGACCCTCCTAAGAGGGCGGCCGCCTTAGTGCCACATGAGGGCACACGAGTCAGTCCAGTTGTTAGGGACCCCCGATGAATCTGTGTGCCTCGTCACTTCTGGTAAGGGGGGGGCGGGGGAGGCAGTATAAGTGCTTCTCCCCGCCCATCTGGCGGCCTCTTTGTGGCTGCCCGTTACGCTGGGGTTACGCCCATTACGCAGAGTCTGTAAGGTACAGACGGGTACCCTCTGCAGGAGCACAACAAGGGTGCAAAAGCCAAGTGTACCCAAGGATGTCCTAGCGTTGTCCCCTGGAAGAGCGACGGCGCCCCGTTAGTCCTACGGGCGGTTGTGGGCCTGAGCAACTGGGGGCTGCCTGGAACGCTCCGCCCCCCTTTTGGGGGCGTGAGTAAGGGCGTGGACTGGCGGTCCACCGCTGGGAGGGTTGGCCCCTCCCAAAATTGGTAAGCACCGAATGGCGACGGCCACGGTGTAACTTGGTTCATCAGGCGGGCAGGCGGGGTAGGGGGGCTTGCCTGCCCTTTGATCGCCCGTAAGATAACCCACCATGTTGGCATATTTGTTATGCAAATAAACCTGCAGCAATTTTCCTCCACAATCAATGTGTTGTGTGGTTTATTTACTAATGTTATTGCTGTATGTGGTATGGGGAGTGTTGCCGATATTGGCACTATGTATTTTTCATGGAAGGTTTTATGCAGACTCAAGAAATGGTGCCAAAGTTATTAAGAATACAAAAAATGCATTTTCAGTGGAAACGTTGAACCAACCATAGCTACGTAGGTGCTCTTGATGCCTGTGTAATATCTATATACTGCCTCTTTACTGGTTTTCCTTATTAACTCCTTCTCTCCCTTTAATTAAAGTTTCTGCCTGGATTTATATTTCGTCATATTCAGTCCCTTTTTTCTCTTTCTCAAGATTGGTTAGGTCTGAGGCACTTCTTCATATGAGAAAAGAAAATAATAACCGAAAATTAATTAGGCGAAATGGAAAGAAAAGAGAAGAAATAAAACCCTTCAAGGGTTAAGATTCATTCTGTTCGGTTGTTCATAACTGAATGAAATTGTAGCCTCTTTCTGCCTTTCTCACATTCCATGTCCTCTCTCACTGTCGCTTCCATACCACCTTTTGTGTCTCCTGCTGTCTGTCTTCTACAATATATTTCCTCCTCCGTTTCTTGCAAAAACAAAATTCTGTTTTCTATTTCCTCTTTAGGTGCAGGCGTCGGCAAAGAGCCACCATGGACCACAGGTAATTCCTCTAAACTATCTCCCTCACTCCCTTCTGCCTGACAATACATATATACGTATATTTATTTATATGTTACCCCAGGACGGTCTCCACTGAGTAGTTACAGTTAGGATGACGTTTCCACAGGAAATCAATTTTTGGTGTGCTGATAACTTTGGCGCAGTTTGAAAAATCTTCACAAAAATTTCTAAAAAAGTGTCATCCCCTTAATTCTTTCCTGGTAAGTTTTGGTGTGATCCGTCAAGCAGGGGTTGAGAAAAGGGGGTGTCCCAGAACACGTTTTTCCCATAGGAAATTTGGAACAGCTACAGTCAAAACGGCTGAATGGAATAACACCAAATCTGGCAGATAGCTGGAGGTGGAGCTGCCAGTGGATGGTTCCCTCGCTGCCTCCCAGGATCTGCAGCCAGGGGCATCTGTTGTGAAGGATGATGGATTCCAAGCTGAGTTTGGGAGTGTGCGTGTTTCAATGTGGGCATCTAGTTAGTGGTGCCAGATTGCCAGGGGATATGGCGATTGCTCCTTTTCCCCCTTCTCCTAGATTTCTCTGCCACCTTCTTGTCTTCTCTCATCCCCCACTCCCCCTCTTGGAGGTGTAGCCTCTTTTGCTGGGGAAGTATTGGTATGGTTGATCGCTGCCGCTGCTCATTTTTGCATTGATGTTCGCTTTTCAATTTGTTCACTGTTTAGTTTTTGCAATTCATGTTTTTCATAATGTTGGGCAACTTTCACTGCTACTGAACTGATTTTTGGGGACAGATCTACTTTATGCAATTGTCAACCAGGGTGAAAATGAGATGATGTCTAAACTCGAAAATGGTGGAAAAGAGGTTATATTGCCTTTTAAGGATACCTCCACCAAGGTTCAATATTCTGTCTTATTGTGTCATGTATTGCACTAATTTCTATAAAAACATGATTTAAAAAAAAATCTGGCAGAAAGTTCAATCTCTACCCAGAAAACGTGCACTTTGTGATTTCATGTAAGTCCATTCAGTCGTTTTTGAGAAATTAAGGTTCAAAATGTATGTATATTTCATGCCGCAGAGGATCTGCAGTCCCGACACATCAAAAGATTAGATCTGATTGGTTGCCATAAAAAAGATGTTGCAGCAGTCATTTTAGCACTCCTAAAAAAAGAATTACAAAACACATAGGGCGCAGGGTAGGGATTCCCTGACCCCCTCGGCCTGGTGAAGGCTTTTTTTATATAACAGTACAGTGGATCCAGGATCTGGGGGGGTCATAGTCCAGAGGTTCCGGCAAATGTAAATTTTTGGGGAGGGGGCACGCGGCACCCCTTTCGAGCAATTCGAAGGCCGCGGGGATCCCATCCCCGAGGCGGATTTAATTTTTATGGGGAGGGGGCGTGCAGCCCCCTCCCTGAGTCTTTTGAAGGCCCCAGGGACCCCATCCACCTATGACCGAGAAGGAGGCATGCCGCCCCCGCTCCACAAACCTTTTGAGGTCCAAGTACCCCATCCTTGAGAATGTTCTCTTTTTTTATGTGGGGGGGGGGTGGCGTGTGGCTCCTCCCCAGGCCTTTTGAATGTCCCAGGGACCCCATCCCATGGGGCCAATCTTTTTTATGGGGAGGGGGGCGTGGTGTCCCCCTCTCCAAACCATTGAACAGCCCTTGGAGACCATCCCCGGCACCAGAAGAGAGACAGTGTCCTGTTAATCCCATTCCCCAGGACACTCTCTTGTTCCCTGCCTGGGGGAGTTTGGGAAGGGAATATAAATCTAATTTTGCTAAACTGCTCCCGCCGGGCAGGAGCAAGCCAATGGAGCCGGATCCCCCTGGCACCCAGTATGGGTGCTGGAAGGGAAACTGGTGGGGCTGCAGGGGCATGTTCTTGGAACTGGGACACCCACCTAAGAAAACATAAAAGCATTGGCAGCTCGGGATGGGGCTTGCTGCGCTGCCATTTATATACAAACAAAAATTGGCTAAGAGCGCCATCCCGGGAGTGCCCCATAATGCCCTGCAAGGGCTTTATTTTTATATAGTTTATTTGTGGTGGTTCCCCAGGGAGTGGCAGGGGCACTGCCAATGCTTTACAAAAGTGTTGAGTGGGGGGCTGCAAGGAGAACAGCAGCCCCCCAGAAAACCTTGAAAAAGCTGTAAGTCTCCTGGATCATTGAATGCATGCCACCAGACGAACTTACCATTGTTTTTAAAGTACTCCAACCTAGAGCCATAAGCTCTTCAACTGGTGGTTGGTCCTCTGGCTGCATTTTGTGGCCTGAATGGTGCTAAAGAAAGATTCAAGGATATGTTAATGTTTTTTAGTAAAAACGTTTGGTTTAAATGAACCTTTATTTATAATCTTACTTAACATTAAAAAATATCAGAACTTCACTGAAAAAAACAAGGGTTAACGTGACATTATAGTTAGGTGGAAATGTCAGTTAAAATGTAATTTTTAAACTCTTAAAAACAATGAAATACACCAGTTATAGTTAACTGAAGTAATTATAACTATAACTCATGTCTTTCCCATGCACTGCTTATGACCTCACATATTACATCACTCATGACATGTTCTATGATATCAGTGTTAACATCACTGATGAAATTGAAAATGACATCATTGATAACATCACTGTGCATGGAGGATGGCGGGGCGAGTCATTTTTTCGGTATATATATATATATATCTATATATATATATATATATATATATATATATATATATATATATATATCTATATTCACTGAAAAACCATAGGTTTTAGGGACAGTTATAGTTAGTTGGACATTGCACTTGTACAAAACCCGTGAAATTCCCCTGTTATAGTTAGTTCAGCTAACTATAACTCGCGCCCCGCAATGCACTGCTGATGACGTCACATATTACATCACTCATGACATGGTCAGTGACATCACTGATGACATCACTGATGACATCTCAAATGACATCACTGATGACATCACTGATGACATCATCCAGTGACTGTGTGTTTCTGTAAAGTTTAAATATGTTTAATATATATAGGGAAAGGCGTATTGAAGAATGAGTGGGTGTATAAGTGTCTGAATGAATGATTTAGTACGTGAGTGACTGACTCTACAAGTGAGTGATTAAACGTATCTTACTGAATGCATGGGTTAGTGACTAAACTGTGTGAATGTCTGTATCCGTCTGTTTGTTGGTGTGTAAGTGGATGCATGGATTTGCGAATAGCTACATGAGTGTCTATATGGGTTATTGATTGGTTCTCTGAGTATCTGTATGGCTGCCTGAGTGTTTGTGTGGGTGGGGTGTGTGTGACTCTATACATAGATGTGTGAGTGGGTGATTCACTGGGTGCATGATTTCAAGAGTGCATCTGTGATGGACTGCTTGGGTGGGTGAGTGTGTGTATGGGTGTGTTAGTGAGTGAATGTATATCTCAGTGGTACATGTGCGAGTAACTACATATGTAAAAGGCAGTATATATGTGTGTTAGAGTATTTAAATGGCTATAAGTGAGAGTGTGTTATTGTGAGAGTGGCTGTATGGATGCGTGTGTGCTTGTATCAGTTATTGTATAAGAGCGTAAGAATGTGCTAGTATTTGTATGAGTAAGTGAGCTGGTGTGTGTATAACTGTATAGGTGAGTAAATGGGTGTGTGATTAATTTTTGCATGACTGACTAGGTGTGTGAGTACCTCTATGGATGAGTGGCGGTGTGTGAGTGTTTATATAGGTGTATGAGTGCATATGATACTGCTGTACTGAGTGACTGTAAGTATGAGTGACTGTACAGGTGAGTGAGTGGATGTGTGTGTAGACCTAAGAATCAATGAGTGGGTATGTAGTTTTTGGTGTTGGAGTGTCTATGGTTTTGAGAATGGCAGTCTGTAATTTAGAGTGGGTGTATCAAAAGTTATATTAGGGTGTGAGAAGATGCATGAAATTATCACATGGATGATGTCATCAGTGATGTCATTTGAGATGTCATCAGTGATGTCATCAGTGATGTCACTGACCATGTCATGAGTGATGTAATATGTGACGTCATCAGCAGTGCATTGTGGGGCGCGAGTTATAGTTAGCTGAACTAACTATAACAGGGGAATTTCACGGGTTTTGTACGAGTGCAATGTCCAACTAACTATAACTGTCCCTAAAACCTATGGTTTTTTCAGTGAATTTCAAAGGTTTTTTAAATGCTAATTTCTACCTATAACGTGTCTGAAACCTATGGTTTTTTCAGTGAATTTCAAAGGTTTTTTAAATGCTAATTTCTAACTATAACGTGCCTGAAACCTATGGTTTTTTCAGTGAATTTCAAAGGTTTTTTAAATGCTAATTTCTAACTATAACGTGCCTGAAACCTATGGTTTTTTCAGTGAATTTCAAAGGTTTTTTAAATGCTAATTTCTAACTATAACGTGCCTGAAACCTATGATTTTTTAAGTGAATTTCAAAGGTTTTTTAAATGCTAGTTTCTAACTATGCCAACAGAGGTAGGACATGTGAAGAAAGAAGAAAAACGCACATAAAGAAGCAAAAGATGTGCAGAAAGAACCAACAGAGGAGCAGAAAGAGGCCTTGTTGCAAAATCATCCTGTGCCCACAACTTTTTCAGACGGGTACTGGTGGTAACTGACTCTGACTAACCAGAGTGAAGGGAGGGGGCCTGAGGTGACATGTGTGTCAACGCGCCTCGTGGCGCGTTTTAAGTTGCGTGGATTAAGTCCCCTTGAATCCTGAGGGTCCCTGGGGCCTAACTAGCTCCCCAGGTACCTACAGTTAGGACCACAGAGCTGAGTTGCAGAGAGGCGTTCCGAGGCCATGCACCTTTTTCACCTCTCTGCAACGCAACTCTGTTGTGCTTACTGAAGGTACCTGGTGGGCTAGTTGGCCCCCAGGATTCAAAGGGAATTAACTCCCCAACTTAAAACGCACCACAGGGCGTGTTTGCGCACATGTCACCTGAGGCCCCGCTCCCTCCCTTCACCACTGTGCAAACGCGCCCGTGGCGCGTTTTAAGTTGGGGGATTAGGTCACCTTGAATGCTGAGAGTCCCTGGGGCCCAACTAGCCCACCAGGTACTTCCAGTAAGCACCACAGGCCTGCGTTGCAACGCCTGTAACAAATTGTGCAGTTGTGTTTAAGTAGTGAAGAGGGTCGTGCTGGGGGTAGTGTTTTAGGGTTTAGGGTAGTGCAGTGGTGTTTGTGTAGTGTAGGGGGTCATGCTGGGGGTAGATTTAGGGTTTAGGGTAGTGCAGTGGTGTTTGGGTAGTCTAGGGACTCGTGCTGGGGGAGTGTTTTAGGGTTTAGGTAGTACAGTGGTGTTTGGGTAGTGTAGGGGGTCGTGCTGGGGTTAGTGTTTTAGGGTTTTAGGGTTTAGGGTAGTGCAGTGGTGTTTGGGTAGTGTAGGGGATACTGCTGGGGGTAGTGTTTTATGGTTTAGGGTAGTGCAATGGTGTTTGGGTAGTGTAGGGGTACTGCTGGGGGTAGTGTTTTAGGGTTTAGGGTAGTGCAGTGGTGTTTGGGTAGCGTAGGGGTACTGCTGGGGGTAGTGTTTTATGGTTTAGGGTAGTGCAGTGGTGTTTGGGTAGTGTAGGGGTTCGTGCTGGGGTAGTTTTTAGGGTTTAGGGTAGTGCAGTGGTGTTTGTGTAGTGTAGGAGGTCGTGTTTTAGGGTTTAGGGTAGTGCAGTGGTCTTTGGGTAGTGTAAGGAGTCGTGCGGGGTATTGTGTTAGAGTTTAGGGTAGTGCAGTGGTCTTTGGGTAGTGTAGGGGTTGTGCGGGGGTAGTGTTTTAGGGATTAGGGTAGTGCATTGGTATTTGGGTAGTGTAGGGGTCATGCGTGGGGTAGTGTTTTAGGGTTTAGGACAGTGCAGTGGTGTTTAGGTACTGTAGGGGGTCGTGCTGGGGGGAGTGTTTTAGGGTTTAGGGCAGTGCAGTGGTGTTCGGGTAGTGTAGGGGGTCGTGCTGAGGGGAGTGTTTTAGGGTTTAGGGCAGTGCAGTCGTGTTCGGGTAGTGTAGGGGGCCGTGCTGGGGGGAGTATTTTAGGGTTTAGGGTAGTGCAGTGGTATTCGGGTAGTGTAGGGGTCATGCTGGGGGTAGTGTTCTAGGGTTTAGGTCAGTGCAGTGGTCTTTGGGCAGTGTAGGGGTCGTGCTGGGGTGGTGTTTTAGGGTTTAGGGCAGTGCAGTGGTGTTCGGGCAGTGTAGGGGTCGTGCTGGGGGTGGTGTTTCAGGTTTAGGGCAGTGCAGTTGTGTTCGGGCAGTGTAGGGGGTCGTGCAGGGGGTGGTGTTTCAGGGTTTAGGGCAGTGCAGTGGTCGGGCAGTGTAGGGGGTCGTGCAGGGGTGGTGTTTCAGGGTTTAGGGCAGTGGTGTTCGGGCAGTGTAGGGCGTCATGCTGGGGGTGGTGTTTCAGGGTTTGGGGCAGTGCAGTGGTGTTCGAGCAGTAAAGGGGGTCATGCTGGGGGTGGTGTTTCAGGGTTTAGGGCAGTGCAGTGGTGTTCGGGCAGTGTAGGGGGCGGTGCAGGGGGTGGTGTTTCAGGGTTTAGGGCAGTGCAGTGGTGTTCGGCCAGTGTAGGTAGTCTTGCTGGGGGTGGTGTTTCAGGGTTTAGGGCAGTGCAGTAGTTTTCGGGCAGTGTAGGCGGTCGTGCTGGGGCTGGTGTTTCAGGGTTTAGGGCAGTGCAGTGGTGTTCGGGCAGTGTACGGGGTTGTGCTGGGGCTGGTGTTTCAGGGTTTAGGGCAGTGCAGTGGTGTGCGGGCAGTGTACGGGGTTGTGCTGGGGCTGGTGTTTCAGGGTTTAGGGCAGTGCAGTGGTGTTCGGGCAGTGTAGGGGGTCGTGCTGGGGTGGTGTTTCAGGGTTTAGGGCAGTGCAGTGGTGTTCGGGCAGTGTAGGGGTCGTGCTGGGGCTGGTGTTTCAGGGTTTAGGGCAGTGCAGTGGTGTTCGGGCAGTGTAGGGGGTCGTGCTGGGGCTGGTGTTTCAGGGTTTTGGGCAGAGCAGTGGTGTTCGGGCAGTGTAGGGGGTCGTGCTGGGGGTGGTGTTTCAGGGTTTAGGGCAGTGCAGTGGTGTTCGGGCAGTGTAGGAGGTCTTGCTGGGGGTGGTGTTTCAGGGTTTAGGGCAGTGCAGTGGTGTTCGGGCAGTGTAGGGGTCTTGCTGGGGGTGGTGTTTCAGGGTTTAGGGCAGTGGTGTTTGGGCAGTGTAGGGGGTCTTGCTGGGGGTGATGTTTCAGGGTTTAGGGCAGTGCAGTGGTGTTCGGGCAGTGTAGGGGGTCTTGCTGGGGGTAGTGTTTCAGGGTTTAGGGCGGTGCAGTGGTGTTCGTGCAGTGTAGGGGTCGTGCTGGGGGTGGTGTTTCAGGGTTTAGGGCAGTGTAGTGGTGTTCGGGCAGTGTAGGGGGTCTTGCTGGGGTAGTGTTTCAGGGTTTAGGGCGGTGCAGTGGTGTTCGTGCAGTGTAGGGGGTCGTGCTGGGGGTGGTGTTTCAGGGTTTAGGGCAGTGCAGTGGTGTTCGGGCAGTGTAGGGGTCTTGCTGGGGGTAGTGTTTCGGGGTTTAGGGCGGTGCAGTGGTGTTCGTGGCAGTGTAGGGGGTCGTGCTGGGGGTAGTGTTTTAGGGTTTAGGGTAGTGCAGTGGTGCTTGTGTAGTGTAGGGGGTCGTGCTGGGGTAGTGTTTTAGGGTTTAGGGTAGTGCAGTGGTGTTTGTGTAGTGTAGGGGGTCATGTTTTAGGGTAGTGCAGTGGTGTTTGGGTAGTGTAGGGGGTCGTGCTGGGGGTAGTGTTTTAGGATTTAGGTTAGTGCAGTGGTGTTTGGGTAGTGTAGGGGGTCGTGCTGGGGGTAGTGTTTTAGGGTTTAGGGTAGTGCAGTGGTGTTTGTGTAGTGTAGGGGGTCGTGCTGGGGGTAGTGTTTTAGGGTTTAGGGTAGTGCAGTGGTGCTTGTGTAGTGTAGGGGTCGTGCTGGGGGTAGTGTTTTAGGGTTTAGGGTAGTGCAGTGGTGTTTGTGTAGTGTAGGGGGTCATGTTTTAGGGTAGTGCAGTGGTGTTTGGGTAGTGTAGGGGTCGTGCTGGTGGTAGTGTTTTAGGATTTAGGTTAGTGCAGTGGTGTTTCGGTAGTGTAGGGGGTCGTGCTGGGGGTAGTGTTTTAGGGTTTAGGATAGTGCAGTGGTGCTTGTGTAGTGTAGGGGGTCGTGCTGGGGGTAGTGTTTTAGGGTTTAAGGTAGTGCAGTGGTGTTTTTGTAGTGTAGGGGGTCATGTTTTAAGATGCAATGCTCCAATACCTGACCAGTCTGCACTACATAAAACTGCAAAAAACTAAAAATAAAAAGTGTTTTGCACACTTTTGTCATTGGGCTATATGTGGGCTACATCTGGGTAATATTTGTGCTACATTTGGGCTCTTTTTCACTGGTGGCCATCTTGGAAGACTTCTTTGTTATGAAGTTTCCTAATTTCTTCATTTACTGCAGTCTCCTCAGTAGGAAATGCTTTCAGTTTTTTACTTTGATTCCATCAAGAAGGCATTCAGATGTGTCTCACATCTGCCATAAATTCAAAATGTTAGCACTCTAGTTGCTCATTCGATCACTGGAGTAAAGCTACTGCTCACCAGGGAGTTAACTGGTAGTCTGCTGCTGGTATTGAAAGTGATTGTTTCAGTCTGCATGTCAGAATTTTCTAATGAAATAGAAGAGGATTTGAGATCTCACTTAAAACATGCCCTAATTTTTCTTTCTGCAGCACTAACCATAATTTCTATTTCAAAAGAACCCCTCATTTTGTTCCTTTTTAAATTAAATGTTTTAAGTGTTACCGGTTTATTCCAATCAAGATGGCTTCAGGTGTGCCATACTTTTGTCATAAGTAAGGCTGTTAGCGCTCTAGTTGTTCTTTAGAACACTCTGGGAAGCTGCAGTAGAACACAAAGGCATCAACTGGCAGGCTGCTCCTGTTGAAATATAACAGGAAGATATTTGAGATCACACTTGAAATATGTCCTAATTTTTCTTTCTACAGCACTAACCATAATTTCTATGACAAAATGAACCCCATAATTTTGTTCCTTTTTAAATTAAATTGTTTAAGTGTTACCAGTTTATTCCAATCAAGATGGCTTCAGGTGTGCCATACTTTTGTCATAAGTAAGGCTGTTAGCACTCTAGTTGTTCTTTAGAACACTCTGGGAAGCTGCAGTAGAACACAAAGGAATCAACTGACAGTCTCTGCCCTTGTTGGATGTACATGTTTTACTGAGAATGTCAGACTTCATTCTCACATGAGTGAGAAAGATAATGTGAATTTACAGAAAATATGCTCTCATTTTAGCTTCTGGAGCACCTGCCAAACCTCCATGGGACAAGCATGAGAAAATAGTGTTCTCTCAAACATGATTCATGATATCTCAGCAGAAGGTTTTTCACATGGTAAAATCACCTTAGAATACACCACAATTCCTAAAATTAGTATGGTACCATCAACTAATAAATTCTAATGTAACTAAAGCCTGTTATCACCCTTTATAGTTCTCCTTTTGGTGACCCTCAAAATCTTCTATTCACTACAATGCATTTCAATGAGGTACTATCATTTATATTGGTCTCAAGATGGCTGCCAGCAATTCCAGGATGAAGTGCTGACAGCCAATCAGATCTCACGATGACATGTGTGGTTAGGCTCCGCCCAGATATATATGTGACTTTACTTTTGATTTTCCCAGGAACTACTGAACGGATTTACACCATTTAAGCAAAAGGCACGACACTGAACCAAGGGCTACCTCTTTACCAAATTTGGTGTAATTCCGCTCAGCAGTTCGGGCTGTAGCTGCGACTAAAGGTTCCTATGGAAAAATGAATGGGGAAAACGCGTTTTGGGACCCCTTTTTCTCGGCCCCCGCTTGACGTATCACCCCGAGACTTTCAGGATAGGAGCGGACCGGAGCACCCCAACAAGTTGGAAACTTTCGCGAAGATTCGTCAACCGGCGCCAACGTTATTTCAAATAGAATGTCGCGGATTTCCTATGGATAATAGGTTTTAACTATAACTATCTACTGGCGACCGCCAGTAGATAATATCTATATATATATATATATTTATACACTTGTTTCCTGTCTGAAACCGGCCACATCCACCAACGAGACCGATGCTGGGCAACGGGGTCCAGGATCCCCATAATACTACAAGCAGTACCCGCGCAGCAGAGCAAGTAAAGGCCCGCACTCCGGATAGAATTTTCAAAATAATTTATAAGGCTAACGGGTTCCAACCTTCTCGGTCTTTTTCGAAGCCATGAGTGATAGTAGAGCCCAATCCCCTTTAAAAACAAGTTTTCAGTCAAAGATACGAAAGAAAGACTTGCGGGTACTTCCGCTGGTTACATAATGCAAAAGGAGTCTAGTGTCATACATTGCATGTGTACATGCCATCAATTTGATTCTCATATGTAAACCAGTACTATACACAAATGCAACAATTCATAGGTGCACGCCATCTGAATGTTATGTGTAAAATATATCGATACACAAGTGTGTTTGTTCACAAACATTTATCAATAAAGTTGTATTCAAATGGGTAGACCTCCAGGATCACACTAAGTACATCATTGTCAAAGTTTATCATGGTATATAAATCGCATTGTATTAGTGAGCATACAAAAAGATTGTGCTGAAATAGCCAAAACGATTTGCTGTAATCATGATACTGGGGTGAATGTATGACATTGTTCTGCATTCTGTCCATCAATTGTTCTTTTTGCATTTGTCACCCCGAGTGAGACGGGTATGCCCAGACGTGGGTCCCATGCTCTCCATGCCACTGGAGTCAAGCTATCCTGGCTGATGAGGGCTGAAAGCCCGAAACCGGTCCTAGGATGCTTGTTTCCAGTCCAGGGAGGACCTGGCCTGGCAGTTCGAGCTGGACTGTTCCCATTGGGCGCAGGGTCAAGACTGATTTGCATATGGCTGGGTCCAAACTGGTATGGCATGGTGAGTAAAAAAACGATGGATTTAGGCCCAGATCTCTGTACTGGGGTGAATGTATGACATTGTTCTGCATTCTGTCCATTAATTGTTCTTTTTGCATTTCTCACCCCGAGTGGGACGGGTATGCCCAGACGTGGGTCCCGTGCTCTCCATGCCACTGGAGTCAAGCTATCCTGGCTGATGAGGGCTGATAGCCCGAAACCGGTCCTAGGATGCTTGTTTCCAGTCCAGGGAGGACCTGGCCTGGCAGTTCGGGCTGGAGTGTTATCATTGGGCGCAGGATCAAGACTGATTTGCATACGGCTGGGTCCAAACTGGTATGGCATGGTGAGCAAAAAAACGATGGATTTAGGCTCAGATCTCTGTACTGGGGTGAATGTATGACATTGTTCTGCATTCTGTCCATCAATTGTTCTTTTTGCAGTAATCATGATACCGACATGATAGACATCAGTCACATGTGTGTATTGAATCTGAGACCAGTGTCTGATGTTAGTGAGGCACATTGAAAAATATTTCTAACAGAAGCTCACACATATGTATAAAATGATGCCAGTATATCTTGTCAAGTATGTATCACATGATAACGTGTAAGTCACTTGCCTACACCAAAGATAAAAGACAGATTGTATTTGATCCCATTTGACAATGATGGCTAAGTAAACATGTGAATAAAACAATGATTAGTGGCAAGCATTAGTGACATAAGGCAAAGTGATTACCTGCAAAGAGATTTCATCAACAAGTCTGAAAAATCCAACAAACAAAAACTTAGAGTGATTACAAAATTTGTGCATAAGTTCTTAACTAGAGCCGAGGATCCAACCAAAAGTACACGGAAAAAGAAAAAGGCCACAAATATCCATTTGTGTTGTTGGACCAACTAAGAGATCTAATAAAAGTTACAGTGATCATGAGTATACAGAGAAACATTCCTCTAAGTTCCTGGGGATGAAATAAAAATCCACAAAAAAAAGATGAAGTGTTTTCAGTCACATTGTATTCTAGATGAGGAAAAAGGACAGATGTCAGTGCTTCAGCCTACATGTGCATGCAAACCTTCATCCTGATTGAGGCAGTTGGGATGTTTGCTGTTCAGAATGATGATGTCTTCAGATTCCAGTTTTCTCAGTGCCCCTTCTCGGTCACTACCTCGTGGGTTAACTGTAACGCAGTCAACACCAAAGAATGAAATCAGGTCATTGTTTAGCCCATGCATTTGATTACAGTGCCTAGCCACTGGGTAACTGCTGTCACAATTTTTAATGGCACGTGAATGCTCCAAAATTCTTTTCTTAACCGGAAAGATGGTACTTCCTCCATAGCGCAGGCCACACACACAGACCAACACATATACTACAAAATCACTATTGCAGTTTATGAAACTCCTGATCTTGATTTTTCTGCCTGTGGCCAAAACACGTCTAACATTTCCCACATATGTAGAAACCAGGCAATTCCCTCAACCAGGTACCTGATGCAATATGTTGTTTCTTGGGATAACTATGTTCCAGCAGGTCATTAAGAGAATCACTCTTGCGGTATGTTGTTAGCAGTCTGTGATTCACAGTTTTCCCAATTATTCCATCAGACTTGACAAGATGCCAGTGTTTATTCATGATTTTGCTTACAGTGTAAGATTCACAGTTGAAGGCGGTAATGAATCTTACTTCATTCTTCCCATCTTCCCTTTTCTTTGGTCTGAGTAGGCTATCCCTGTTAATGCCAGTTACCTTCTCTCTGGCTGTTCTGATAACCTTACCCGGGTAACCTCTGGATCTGAAACGGGCCTCCACTTTATCTGCTTCAGTTTTGAAAGTTTCATTGGTACTGCAGTTTCTTTTGGCCCTCAGAAATTCCCCATATGGGATACTCCATTTAATTCTGGTGTGGTGATGACTTCAGGCGTGTAAGATACTGTTGCCCGCTGTAGCCTTCCTAAATAAGCTAGTGCTGATGTTATCATCCACTATTTCTACTTTGACATCCAAGAAATCAATGCTGTTGGTCTCCAAAACAAAACACAGCTGCTGGGCCATCCATGGGGTGGGGGAGAGGCTGAGGTGAAGATGGTACGAGTTCACAACATCAACTGGCCCCCATAGCGAGACCCATTCTTCCTCGCCCACTATGCCCTGAATGAGAAAGACTGTGGGCGAGGTGTCAAGTGCAAACACTATTTCTGTGCTGTGTGGGCCCCGATCCCCAGCCCACCATCAGCGTGATTGCTTGGCAGGGCAGGCGGTCAAGGAGAGGCCACAACTGATAATCGCTGAACGGCCATATCACATGGTCGCCTAGCGAGGCTGCTTTACTCTCCCTGTCCCGTGCCCTCTGTGGACTGGGAAAGGGAAAAAAATGGCAGACAGAGGGCACTGCGACACCTGCCCTTCGGCCAATGCCCGAGTGCCCGTAGTACCAATCCGTCCCTATACCCTGACCCCCTAGCTCTGTTCCTGGGGTCCCCCTAGGACCCTGACAAAGCAAAAAAGCATTTTTTTTATTTTCACTGAATATCATTTCGGATGCACAACTCTGGCAAAAAAAACCACAAAAAAACAAGTACGGGCTCCCGTGCCTGTTTTGTAAAGAGCCCCCGGGTGGGCCAGGTCCCGGGGCATTTCTATTTTAAAAAATAAGGAATAAGGAGGGGTGCACACGGCCCCCTCCTAGGGCTTATTATTGCCCCAGGGACCACCACCTCCCCGGGGCTCTTTTTTATATAAATGTGGGGGGCCGTCGGATCCCCCAGGGACCACCACCTCCCTGGGGCCAAATAGTTTTTTTAAATGAAGGAGTGGCCCTCCCGGACCACGTACAGCCCGGGGGACCACCACCTACCCGTGGCGGCCCATGCAAATAAAAGGAGGGCACCTACACTGCCCCCCTCCTGAAGCCATACATGGCACTGGGGACAATCACTCCCAGGGCCGGCTCCTGCTATGTCCCGGGGTGCCCACCCCGGGACATAGCTGCTGCGGGCAGGAAAAGAGATGAAACTATTGGTCCTTCATGGAGGGAGTTATCTTTCTAGCAGCTTCCTCTGTACAGCAGCAGTGCTGGCTCCCGCAGCTGGCATTTGAAAAACCAAAGGTTACAGGGACATTATAGTTAGAAAACAACATTAAAAAAACCTTAGAAGTTCACTTTAAATATCAAATCTTACAGGGACGTTATAGTTAAATGGAATTTAAAAAACTTAGAAATTCATTAAAAATACAAATGTTACAGAGACTTTATATTTAGGATCAGATTTCACTCGTACAAAACCAGTGAAATTCAGCAGTTATAATTACCTGAGCTAACTATAACTTACACCCCACAATGCACTGCTTATGACCTCACATATTACATCACTCTTGACATGGTCAGTGATCTCAAATACATCACTGATGACATCATCCACAGAAGCACTCACATACTCCCTATAAAACCTTTCATACACCCACTCACACACCTACACAACCACTCACATACTCATTCACAGACCCATACAAGTATCACACATTCACTCACTCATCCATTGAGCCACTCACACACCCAGTCACTCGCTCATACAGCCACTCACACAACCATTCACTCACCCATATAGCTACTCATACAACCAGTCACTTATCAATACAGCCACTCACAGAGCCACATACTCACACATACATCTACTCAGACACCCACTTATTCACATATACAGCGACTCATATACCCACTCACTCACTCATAAAGCCTCTCAACACAGCCACTCACTCATACATACAAGCACTCACACACTCACTCACACCCACACAACCACTTACATACCCATTCACACATCCATACAAGCACTCACCATCTGCTCACTCACCCATAAATCCATTCAACAAATCCTTACTCTACAATACAGCCACTCATACACCAATTCACTTAACCAAACACCCACTCAAACAGCCTCTTACTCAACCATACAGCCACTGACACACCCACTCACTCACAATACAGTCACTCACACAGTCACTCACCCACACAGCTACTCACACATATACGTATACACCCAAACAGCCACTCACACACCCACTCACACACCCATACAGGCACTCAGGCGCCCACTCACACACAGATACAATCACACAGCCATTCACTTAATATATGTCAGAAATACTATCACTCATTAGTAGCACAGAACATATACTATTTTAACTTTTGCAGTACCTTGGTATATATGTTTAACACTCAATCTTTTAGAAAATACTCACACTCATTGGATGATCTCATCATGATGTCATTTGATATATCAGCAATAATGCCACTGACCATGTCATGAGTGATGTAATAGATGAGGTTATAAGCAGTGCATTGCAGGGGGGGGTGTAAGTATATAGTCACTGAAAGAACCAAAGGTTACAGAGATGTTCTAGTTAGGAAATAGAATTTAAAAAACCTTAGAAATTCACTGAAAAAGCAAAGGTTACTGGGATGTTTTAGCTAGGCTCAGATTTCACTTGTACAAAACCAGTGAAATTAATCAGTCATAGTTACCTGAGCTAACTATAATTTATGCCATCGTAGGTCCAGGTTTATGCAGAAAGTCCACTCACTCATACCCGCACTAATGGCCAGAATCAGGGAGCCGAGGGAGCGTCCCAACGACAGCAAATGTAAAGTTAGGGGGATGGTGTTAAATGTAGGTTCATGCACACACCCCACTCATCCATATCAGCTCTGAGGGCCATAGTCAGGGATTTGGAGGTCAGACCCAATAGCAGCAAAAGTAGAGTGAGGTAGGGGATGTCCAACACAGTGCCAGTAAGTCAAATCTGCACTCAGGGCTAAACTTGGATATAAATGTTCTGATGAAGCCAACAGTAGAGTGACACTGTGGGGTCAATTGAGGTCCAGGTTTAAGGACAACAGCACTCACTCAGGAATATAATTGCTGCAATGGAGTGAAAGGTAGACTATTACAAAGGCTCACTTTCCCTTTCCTACCTATTGGACCTATGTTGGATACGCCATACTTCACTGTACCTTTCCCTCCATCAGAGCGTTCATATACCTGAGTGTAAAGCTCATTCCATATCTGAGAGATTCATGGTGTTTAGGAATTTGTACCTCTACAAGAGCCTCACTATACCTTTGACTACATGAGTGTTTACACATCCCTGACTTTAATCCTCTGTGCACCTTTGAATGAGTGCTGCTGTGCCTAAACTTTTCCCTGTGTTGCACATCCTCTGTCTTACTTTTTCTTTCCCTATATCAGACTGTTCATATTCCAGAGTGTAGCTGTCAGTCCTTATCTGAGTGAGTGGTGGTGTGTATGATCTTGTAACTTTTTTGACAAGCCAGTGTCCCACTATATCTTTGCTTCCCGCAATGTTTTCACATTTCTGGCAGTGAGTGTATTTCCGAATCAATGGCAATGTGCATGGCTTTGGACCTGTGTTTCACTCCTATTGCCTCATTGCGTCTTTTCCTTAATCATAGAGTTTATCTGCCATATTGTTGACATGAGTGTTTATCTAAATGAGTACCGAAATTTGTAATATTGGTCCTCTGTCCCAATGTACCTTTCCCTTCATAGAAGTGGGAATATACCTCATTTTCGCAATTACTCTTTATCTTACTCACTTGTGGTGTGCATGATCTTGGTCATGTAATGATCACCCAGTGCTTTGCTATACCTTTCTTTCAACTAGTGTTTTCACATCCCCGACTTTCACCCATGGAGTTTAGTTGAGTGAACAATGGTGTGTGTGATATTTGACCTCAGTTTGGCATCCAGAGTGTTTTCCAGAGTGTGCATCTGAGAGAGCAACAGGTTGCTTGAACTTGCAACTGTGATTATCAGTAACTACCTCACTATACATATTGGGCCTAATTCACAAAGGTAAGTTACACTTTTGAGTAAGTTTACACTCTGTAGTAAGTGTACTACTGTTGGTATTGACAAACCTTGAGTGTAAACATACTACAAAAGTGTAAGTTACATGTATCCACACCCAGAGTAATGTAATTGGCTTACTCTTGTGGGAGTGGGTGATGTCCCTTTCTAACCCTCCCTAACCTTCCCATATCCCTCCTACTCCTCCCTAATCCAAACCCCTTTAGTAGTAAGTGTGCCACTTTTCCTACCCGCTCCCCTGTGTCCATCTCACATTTACTACTAAAAACTATGCTTACATGTGCGGAGACTACGCGGTCAGGCAAAACTTACATTTTGTAATACGTTTTGTAATACATTCTGTAGTACTACAAAACATACTATAAAGTACAGTTTGAGAATGGGACCCTTTGACTGCATCAGGGTTTTCATACCCATGACTGTAGCCCTGAGTGAGTGTGTATGTGAGTGAGTGATGCAGTATGTAAAGTATATTAAGTAGGATCTGAATAGTATCTAGACTATAAAGTGTATCTGTTGCATGCATTTTTTTTAGTTTGTTTTGTGCAGCACTTATGGTGCAACTGCAGGATCAACTACATCTGGTTTGGCACCAACTGTTCCACCTGTTCGTGCACCAGGGACACCAATACTTCTCAGTCAGAGCAGTGTCATTGACAGAGAAGGAAGAAAAGGAAGCAGATCCATAACCGGCTGCACCCAGAGAGCGCTGGCAACACACCTCATGGATGTGGGCCCATTTTCCTTTGCCTCCTGGCAAGAAGGCCTCTGAAACATGGACTGTGCAGTACAGAAGCTGATATGGCACAAATTAAGTGTGGTTTGCTAGGGAAATATTATTTCCGTGCCAGCATTCTGGCCAACCATCAAGGCAGAATTCATTGCTTGTGCCATTCACTCCCTACAGGTCAGTCTGCAGCTTTGGCGGAAGTGGCAGAAGTGGCACAACTTGTTCCCCCTCCATCCACCATCCCTGCACCTGCAGAACCAGCTCCCCAAGGTCACAGGTGAATGGCATTCAGGCACTAGGGGGCGATCTGTGGGCCTATGGTGGCATGTGCCAAGAAAGACCTCACCTCTACTCATGGAGGATAGCAGCATGGAGGATAGCAGCAATGAGAGCCCATGACTCCAGCCACCAGCAGTTATTTATTTAATATATTTTTTTTTTACAAATGGCCTCTTTTTATTTTATAATTCTTTTTTCGATGTCAGACCTGGCAGTTGACAGTGATTTGCGAATTAGCAGTGACTCCGGAGTAACAAAAGAAAAATTTAATTAAAAAACAAAACTCAGCAGGGATGCTCTTTAGCTGTGGTTGGCTTCGAAAGGAGCCTTTAGGTGAAATTAGGTCATGGATACATTATAAAATGCGGTGTCTCAGACCGTTTTGGATGTTGGAGAGAAACAGATGATTTCTGTCATCAGTGAGGTGAGCAAAGTTTTTCCTATAGAGTGCTGCTAAGTCAAAACAAATGTTGTTTTGGTAGATAGAATGCATGTCATGGCCCTGGAGGCATGCAGAAACAGTTTTTTTATGAACCTTCCATGCTTTTTTAGAATTTTGGACAATCCTTGGTGGTCCACATTCATTTCCGTCTGTGGGTGATGTTAGAGAACATTGATGTGGTCTCAGGAAATGTTATTATTTAATTATAAAGTATGTACTTTTTTAACATTAATTTATATTTATTCATAATTTTAACTATTTAAAATATTTTAATTTATTTTAACGTTATTTCCCACAGGTTTTTATTTTAATTCTCAACCTCCATCATTTTCTATGGGAGGCCATTGCAGTACCAGTGGTTAGCCATGTGTAGTGCTGGACTTACTACAAAAGTGTAAGTTACTACAAAAGCGCAGTTTGTGAATACTGAAAAGTGGTAAACTTATAAACTTACTCAAAAGTATGAACTTAGTCAAAAGTATAACTTACCTTTGTGAATCAGGCCCTCAGCTTTTTAGGTGAATGGATGCCAATTGCGATATCATCAATGATGTGATTTACCATGTCGTCAGCGATGTAATATGTGAGGCTATATGCAGCACATGAAGGCAGGGCAAGTTATAGTTAGTTCACTCAGCTATAACTGGTGAATTTCAGCGGTTTTTCAGATTTTAAACGTTCCTCAATTAAAGTCACTTTAACCCTTTTTTTTAGGTGAATTACTGTTTTCTTTTAATGTATACTAGCATCTTATTACCATACCTAACTATAACGTCCCTTTCACATTTTTTTTGTTTGTTAAATTTCTGTGTCTCTTGATCATATTCCGCGTTGAGCATACGCCCAACTGTGGATGACCTTCGCCCAACTCCCCATGGGTAGCCAATCCCCTCACTGTGCACGTCTTTTAACTATGCATAGCGGGGATTGGCTGCAGGGGGTGCACTTAACGGCCTGCAGGCTGCCAACCCCAACGCTAGGCATAGCCTTTGGCCAGACCCTACAGCCTTTGGCCAGACCCTACAGCCAACCCCCTTTTGCAAGTGGCCTTCAGCAGTGCACAACAGGGGCTGGCTTCAGGGCCTCACCTCTAGCCAGGCCCTTCACTCAACCCTCCTTGGATGGTCATCCCCATTACTACAGCTTTCAGCCGTGTGCTGTAGGGGATGGCTGCAGGGCCTGACCTATGGCCAGGCCATGCTCTCAACTCTCCAAGTCTAGACAATCCACGGTGTGCACAACCTTTGCATGTGTGCAGCGGTGGTTAACCACAGGATGTGACTTTCCTCCAAGACCTGCACTGAAATGTTTGTGAGCAGACAACCCTACCCTACATAGCCTTTAGCCCTGCACAGCTGGAAGTAGCTTCTGGCCAGGTCCTGCTCCCAACCCGCCATGAGCAGTCAACCCTTACTAGTTGCAGTGCTTGATCTATGGCCAGGCTCTGCACCCAGTCCACCACAGAGGCCAACCCCTGCAGTGGGGTGAGACACAGGGCCTAGCATACAGCCACATCCTGCTTCTAATCCACTGTAGGCTCTCAAACCCGCTGTGTCCCACCTCTGAGTTTCGTATCAATGGGGTAACCCGAAAGACCACTGGACTCGGGTAAATAGTGGTACAAAAGAGATAGTCACAGTGGAAATTATTCACAGTGTATCTGCAACCAATATATGGTCTATATACAAAAAATATGACAACACCAATTGGCTCATTCAATAAATGATTTTGATTTAATAAATATCACAAAAATTGGCATCATAGATCATAAGCTCGAAAAATGTGAACTGTATATCACATTTAACATTTGATAAAAACAGGTGCATACAACGTGAGGTGATAAGTGCGCAGTTGGAATAAGTGAAAGTGATGTGAGGGGGAAAGGTGGTGCATATATATACATCAATATACAATAATGATAACCTAACCTGCCAAATTACTGGCAAACATACAAATGCAAAATCATAAACAAAAGATGCAGATACAAATTCTCTGTCATCCAAGTTTGATATGTGGAGAGAAGGAAATGTCGACGTTTCGACCCCTATAAAAACCAGCAGATTTGACGTCTTGGAGGTGGGGTCTTCATCAGGACCAACGAAGGGGAGGGGGGGGAGCGAGGGGTTTTATGTTGCACCAGTGACAGCACAGGAATCTTCAGGCTGAAAAATAGTGATGTGGGCCAGCAAGGCTCGATAGGTACAGCAGTCCGTGTAGAAATGAACCAAAGGTTTGCAATAACCTAGGGTCGCGGATGTATCCGTATTAAAAGAGCAAGGGTTCAAGCGTAACCTATAGCTCAGGGAAGCGTCGAGACTTCTGACCTCTGGTCGCTCTATTTTCCTAATTATTTTTTTTGATTCATGAATCCTTCCATGTGGTTCATAACCCTTACTTGTTTGCTGACCTATGTTGGACCTTCTTCTAGGTTCATAACCTGGTTTCATATTTATGGAACCCGCAAATGGGCCAACATAGGTCCATGAAGCATGCTGTCCCTTTGAGACTCACAATATGGTCCTGGAGGTGAAGGGTAAGCTCACCTTGTCCTCTTGTGTGCCGTTTATTCCTTTTTTCAGGATGGGTGAACTAAGTCTCTGCATCCTGTAATGGCATCTGCAACATTTTTATACAAGTTGCAGCTAGCCAACCGGATCATTTGGGGTTCATGAACCAGGGTGTGGGTTCACTGATCTGAAATGGGTAAAAGTAGATCAAATTTCCTTGTCCAATCATATTTGAATATTTTTTTTATTTTGGGTCCATGGAGGACTGTGAAACCGAGTTTGTGGACTTTGTAAATTAATGGTCCTTATATCTCTAAAATGTAACTTCATGCCCAGACAAGGATGCTTTTTAAACATGAATTTCTTGAAAACCACTGAACATATTTAGACTAAATCAGCAAAGGCACGTTCTTGAATAAAGTTTTGCTTCCATGTCAAGTTTTATGTAATTCTGTTCAGCTGTTTTTTTCTGCATTGAGGAGCAATGAATCCTATGGGCGTTAAAATGGGTCATGTCACTTCTGTGCCCAGCTTTTTTCCCCCCCTCGCTTGACAGATCTGCACAAAATTTGCAACAAAGAACCCAAAGTGGCATTCTTCTGTGATGTCAACTTTGGTGTAAATCTGTTTAGTGGTTTTTGTTATTGCTGAGAGTAAAATTTATTATAGGAATTAAGATGGGAAATGCATCTTTTTTTAAACTCCCATCTAACTTTTTTTCTTGCGCAGATCAACAGGAATTTGGCACGCAGAAACTTGGACAGTTTTGCTAGTGGTGTGATATATTTCATGGACATTCCTCAAATGATGTCAAAGTCATAAACAAGTAAACAATACATTTTCAACAGAAAGTGTGGCTCAACCATAAAAATAGAGTTGCCATTGTTGTTATGTTACAGCTGTTTTGGAGATAAAAAGTGAAATATGAGCGCCCATTGTGAATGTCACATTATAAACATTTGTGTTAATTTGCAAAGGAAGCAAAGGTTGCATTTTATTCAGGTAAGTATTAAAGTGTAGTGTTATGCATGCAAAGAAGTATGCCTATGACTGAGCGTACTTCTATGGATGCAATCCACAAAATAGTAAGTCTACTCATAGTGGTTTATTTTCCATCTCTCTCAATCATGCTTATATGCGGGGAAGGAAATGTGCAACTCTACGTACAAATGAAAAGTTACTACCAGTAACTTAACATGTTTATTTTAGCTGTACTTCTGCAAAAAGTAGTTCTCTATAGTTCAGGCAGATATCTCTTCCTACACTATTTAGAGGTAATAACTGAAAAGAATAGGGAAACAGGTACCTACTGTAGAAAATAACACACACCTAATAATCGAGGCCATCTCACTCAAGAGGTAGACATACCTTCACTAAGAAATGAGTAAACGAGTGACAGCATTCGTGTAGCATATTCCCCATAGTGTACACTGACATGTTCCGTTTTAATTATTTTTTTGGACAGGCACATTCACTGAGAGGCATCTTGGAGCTTGGAATCAGGTAGAACACAAAGGTATTACATGCTTGCTAAAAAATCACCATTGCAACCAACAACCCTATCTGGCTGACAAGTTCACTATTTCAGAGGCTCTTGGCACACCTGTGGCCATGAGATGATCAGAATGAAGATGAAGAAGTGCGAAGAAGGAAGGTCAAACCAACAGACCATCTCGGTGTTGGCACCCAGGATCTAGAGCATGGGTACTCATAAACTTTCTCTCGGGGGCCAAATTTACAGTGTGGTTTGTGGCCGAGGGCCGCACCAGTGGGGACGGGGTCAGTGGTGGAGGGGGCGGGGCTAGAGCACAAAAAAAAAACTATGACCATGAGGTTGAACACAGGCACCTGCAGCGGACGCCTTCGTCCACTGAGCCACCAGACCCGGCATACACACATCTCTCTCTCCCTCTGTCTATCTCTCTCTATCTCTCTCTCCCTCCCTCTCTCTATCTCTCCCTCCCTCTCTCTATCTCTCCCTCCCTCTCTCTCTCTCCGTCTCCCTCCCTCTCTCTATCTCTCTCTCTCTCTCTCCCTCTCTCTCTATCTCCCTCTGTCTCACTCACTCTGTTTGTCTCCCTCCCTCTCAATCTCTGTCTCCCTCCCTCTCTCTCCCTCTGTCTCTCTCCCTCTGTCTGTCTCCCTCTCTCTGTCTCCCTCTCTCTGTCTCCCTCCATCTGTCTCCCTCCATCTGTCTGTCGCCCTCCCCCTCCATCTGTCTCCCTCCCTCCTCTCTCTGTCTCCCTCTGTCTCCCTCTCTCTCCCTCTCCCTCCCTCTGTCTCCCCCTGACTCCCTCCCTCTGTCTCCCTCTGTCTCCCTCTCTCTCTGTCTCCCTCTGTCTCACTCTGTCTGTCTCCCTCCCTCCCTCTGTCTGTCTCCCTCTGTCTGTTGCCCTCTGTCTCCCTCTCTCTCCCTCTGTTTCCCTCTCTGTCTCCCTCTCTCCCCCTCTGTTTCCCTCTCTGTCTCCCTCTCTCTCTCTGTCTCTCTCTCTGTCTCCCTCCCTCTGTCTCCCTCCCTCTGTCTCCCTCTCTCTCTGTCTCCCTCTCTCTCTGTCTCCCTCTATGTCACCCTCTGTCACCTCACCCCGTGGGTGTGTGTGTGTCAGCCCGGGCTGAGACACCTTCCCCGGCACACACACACAGCCGCACCCCAGTACTTCACGACCATTCACTTGTTAATGAGGCTTTGTTGTATTTCACCTCTTCTTAGCGCCCCTGGAGATGCAGGGGCGCTAAGAAGAGGTGAAATACAACAAAGCCTCATTAACAAGTGAATGGTCTTTTAAAGAATCGCCCGGCCCCCATAGAGCGCTGCTGCAACCTGCGGTGTTTGCTGACACTTAAAAAAAAACAACAAAAAAAACAGGTAGGATATCTGCAAGGTCCACGGGCCGCCAAGGAAGGCTTGCCGGGCCGCTGGCGGCCCGCGGGCCGTACTATGAGTACCCGTGATCTAGAGCAACATCACTTTACCCATCAAGACCGCCCTAATACTGCTCCAAATTTTAGCAATCTGAGGACGCACATATTTAAAGAACACTACATCACAATGAAGTAATTATCCACCTTCACTCGCATAACCCTGCTTTCCCTCCAATCACTCATTGACTGTATCCTTGCCTTTGACCTGTACAGAGCGCTGCTGCTTTTTGGCTATGTTTGCTCTAAACAAATACCACATGCATACATAGATGCATACATGCAATTGCACATACATACATAGAGAAAGGGTATATCGTAGGAGTCTGATTGAAAAGAGGGATGCTACTAATTGATTGTACAGCATGTGGAAGAGTCCCACAGCTGTGGGGCTAGTACAAGGAATATTTCAGCCCCCCAAGTGATGGGCTATTGAGAAACAATTGTGAGCTAGATCTCAACACTCTAGTTTGGGAGCATAAAGACAGGGGGCTTTTTGGTAAAAAGGACGGCATGTGAGGCAGAGGTCCTTATTCTGGACTATTTGCTTGAGGGGAAGACAGCATAGACTATGGTGAGCACAAGAGACATGAATGGATCTTTGCAGACTGCAAACCATTCTTACTGCCAAGTTCTTGAGCTGTGGAAGTTTGAAAATCATGTATTCTGGGAGCACCTAGCATGCATTAGAGTAATCTACAAAGGTGTGAGCATATACACTGACTACGGAGGAGTGTTTGGTTTCAGGGATACAAAGAAGAACTTTTTTATCATGTTCACTGCAAAATATAAGAGGCTTATAACGTATCGATCTGTGGTCCAAAGGATAGATCTGCATAAAACAGGACACCTACATTTTTAGCTGAAGCACCTGGAGCAGGCGGAGGACCAAGTTGATAATGGTATTCCTCACACGTCAGAATCCTCAAAAAAGATTGCAAAATTGCGGAAAGGGCATGGACAAAAGACTTTAATGAAAATAAAAAATTACTATATCGGGAGAAAGTAAGGGCCTATCACACTAAAATTCGACAAGTCCAGGCGTCCTACTTTGAAACTAAAATTAATAATGCAGCAAACTCCCCTAAAGAAATGTTCAGAATCACAAAGTCCTTGCTAAGGTCTAGTAAGAACGCCATGGTGTCTGAACCATCCAGGGATAGGTGTAATGCTTTAGCTTATCATTTTAAAAATGTATCAGTCATTTCAAAAGGACTATGAAAGTAATAATTCCAGACCACGAAAAATAGTAAGAATGGATGTCTGCCCAACTTTTCACAATTCCCTCCACTCTCCTTAGAGGAGTTCACTGTCTTTTTTGAGAAAATTTAATCTGGATCTCCTCTTGACTTGGAGCCAATGAGAATCCTTACACTTGAGCCAGAAATCATATTCCCCATTCTGTTAGAATCAGTAAATCTGTCCCTGAAAGAGGCATCATTCCTTTACCATGGAAACATGCAATGGTCAGAGCCGACCTAAAGAAACATAATCTTGACCCATCCTGTTTGGACAATTTTGGGCCAATATCCTTGTTCCCTGGTTTCAGCAAGGTGGCAGAAAAGTCTGTGAATAGTTGTCTGTCGAGTTTCGGGAAGACAATTCAATCTTACATCAGCGCAAGCTGGCTTTCGTCCCAGGCATAGTACAGACACTGCACTTTTAGCAGTAGTGAAAGAGGCAAAAAATAGAATGGACCAGGGGGTCAACAGTGGCCATTGTGCTCCTGGATCTTAGTGTGGCCTTTGATACTGTTGACCACTCTATACTGCTAGATAGAGTTGGTAGTGCCGGGTATCAAAGGAAAAGCCCTGGAGTGGCTTGGGTCCTTCTTAAAGGAACAAACATTCCAAGTATTTGACAGAGACAGAGATATCCTATCGGTGGCATGTGGGGTCCCGCAGAAGTCCTCACTTAGACCCACGCTGTTCAACATATAACTTAAGCCTTTGGCAGATATTGTGGCCCCTTTTGGGATTTCTATAGTCTCGTATACAGACGACACCCACCTGGTGTTTTCTTTTGCTCCAGACTTGGAGAATTTAACGTCTAATCGAGGTCTCTGTCTGGAGCAGGTAGCAAGATGGATGATCAAGTCTTGCTTGAAACTCAATGGAACAAAACTAGAATTAATGATCCTTGGGAACAAATCCAACATCCAACAAGGTCTGGGCTGGCCCACTAACCTGGGTTCCCCTCCAACTCCTAAGACTGTCATAAAAAGCTTAGGGATGTGGCTTGAAGACTCTTTGACCATGGAAGACCAAGCCATAAAAACGTCAGCCAGCTGTTTTATAATGGTACGATTGCTACGCAAGATTTTACCCTTGCTGCCCCAGACCTTGAGACGAGTGGTGGTTCAAGGCTTGGTCCTGTCTAGTTTGGACTATGGCAACTCCTCATATCTGGGGTCCCCAAAAGGAGCTATCGGGAAACTGCAGGTTGTGCAGAACGCGACCGTACGCACATTGCTTGGACGTCCGAGATCGCTGTCAGTTAGGCAAGGCCTGAAAGGCCTCCACTGACTTCCCATTGCCCAAAGAGTAAAATTGTAATCATTGTGCATGATCTGCCTATCCGCAACAACTGGTTACTCCCTACACTCCGAACAGATCACTTCGGTCCTCGAACCTACACCTAGCTTTCACCCAGCTATCAAAAAATCAAGAAGCGGTGGTAGCTCCTTTGGCTTTAATTTAGCAATGCTTTGAAACTCTTTGCCATTAGCTATTTGAAAGACAGAAAATGAGCTATGCTTCCGGAAAGCGATTAAAACTTGGTTCTTTAAATAATCTGGTCTTTAAGGTACTTTTTCTGTGTTGACATGATGCTGCTTCTTACTCAGCGCTGGGATGCCTCTGGGTCCCCACGCGCTCTACAAGTGAGAAATATAAATAGGACCACAGGTCAGGCGAAGTAATGATCACAACTCACCTCTGTGGAGATGCCATTGACTATGGTCCTTGCTATCATTCTCCTACTGAACACTTGAGTCGCTGGGACATCGATGTGAAACCCCTGTCTGGGGTCAAAGGAAATTGGGTAAAAAAAAGAAGCATACGAGACGACAGGGGATATAGGCATGGTCTTTTCTAGTAGTAAGTCAGATTTTGCAGATCCCACTGCTCAACAGCCTAATTAGAAAAATGGAACACGAATCAGAAATGCAGTAAAAGAAAAGGGATCTTGAACTAGTGTTGCCCAGTCTAATACAACACATCCATACTTAGGTTCCTTACACATAATCTTAGCTTGTGGTATTTTATATACAATAAAATGAGTTAGTCTATCTATAAGGGAACTGATGAAGTCAGTGTTCATGTACAAATGTTATTCTTGTGTGCTAGCGTTTTCTGAAAGAGTTTACTTATTAACCAACCTAAAACATTGAGATACTGTAAGCAAACCAAGGCAGGATACTGAAGGAGGTCAGTGTACAGTGATCATATTCAATCTAGAATTTAGTTGTTTCCAGAATGTGCCTTTGCAGCCACTGAGTGCCCTACATTACCAGTTACATATGATGTAGCGCAAATTTTGCTCTTTCATTTGTAGGGGTGCATCATAATCACGAGTAGTCCGCACCCGCATATATTCCTTTTGTTGTGTTAATGTGTGACATTAGAACGTGAACGGTAATAACGTGAATTGTGGTATGTAAGGGATATTTCATGTAAACGTGCAAAGATTGACATTGAATACGCATGTGTTTCGCTGAAGACAATAACGTGTAGGATTCGTAAATGCTGCTGACAATTATTTACGTATTTGGCATGCTTATGTAACATGTTAATTTAGAAGTGCTCAGTAAAAGTGTTCATTTACATGTAATTTCGTGAGGCCTGTGTGCTATTTTCTTATGTTGGCCAATTTCTGTAGGCCTGAAATGCATTTTTCCTGGAAACTCTTGCGTTAGATTTAATAGTTGAATTTCATGTGCACGTTGGATTTGTTGTTTCTCACATTTATGTTGCAGGTGGAAGATCCATCCTTGTTAGTTAGAATAATGTCTTTGTTTTAGGAGTTAGGCTTAGAGAGAAGAGGATACATTGAGCCTTGATACTGATAATGGAGAACTGTTGTACTTTCTCATCAGAGCAGGCCTGGGAATCAAGGTCATCTCGCCAAAGCTTGGGAGCATCTCTGCCTAATGGAAAGTTACCTATGAGGAGGTGGCCTGACTGGATGGTGTGATGTTGCAAAGCACCATGGGATACTACCTGTGTTCTTGATGAATCGTAACTAGGGAAAGTGTCCGGGGTACTTCTGTCTTGCCTTGAGAGAGCGAGCATCTTAGGACGAGCTCTGTAGCTTTATGCTACTTGACCCAACTGATGTGAAGGGTCTTCTCAGGAAGACTTGACACCCTGACACCTTAATGGATCTTGCCCTGGGAAATGCTATGTAGGGATGTCACCGTAGTGGTAGTATAGGGATCGATTAATGCTTTATACTCACGAACTTCCAATGAAGGGGAATCTTGATGCTTGCTCAATCATCTTTTGTATCCTGATTCTCAAACTAATCATCCTGTGCATGTTGCACCGCCTTAATTTCATCTGCAGATTTGGCTTTTTGTTAGTTCCTATGTATTTCTACACCCTCACCTTGAGGTGCCTGTATGTTCAGTTGTTCTTGGCTTTGTAATAAACTAACTAAACTGAATTGGGAGTCTGTGATTCTTAGGAGTCGTGGTAAATTGGAACAGGAATGATTGACCTGCTAACAATTTTTCTCCCCTCCATGCTTTCATGCTGATAAAAAGTACCATCGACCTGAGGGTCCAGAGCGGATCTAGAACGTAGAACCCGGCACCATCACATATATATAGACATGTATTAGGCTACTCAGAGAATGTTCCTCCACACATTGAGTTCCTTCAGTTATAAATTCATTAAAAAAGAATAACTAACAAATATTTAACACTTGTCCTAATCTAAACAATAGAGCAGGACAAAAATGTGTCTCCTCTGGGATATGATTTAACACTCCTTGTTCGAGCAAATCGACTTCCTGAATCCTCCAAAGTTGGCTATTTTGTGATGCCGCAGTAAATACCAGAAGATACAACTGCTGACGAAAATCAGTTGCATAATGTCATTCCGTCATCATGTCTTCACACGAAAAGATGGGTGAGTTTTTGTTTCTGTCTTTGTTGTACTCTCAATTGCATAAGGCTCAAAACTTGGAGTTTTCTGCTTCTCATAGCGGTCTTAGGTGTGCACCACATCAACTGTATCAACTACTGCAAAGCAATTGAGAAATAAAACACCAACATCATAATGGATTGGTCCTGTGAAACTTGGCTAATCTGTATGTAGTCTTCTTCATAGCGTCCCTAACTCAGTGTCCCTGTGTACCATACTACAAACCACTCATCAGCCCACTTCAGGGGACATCCTGCAAGCAGCCAGTTGTCTTTCTGCCATTTGACCGAGAAGCATGTTCGTGGCCCTAAGACACCCACTGCTATTTGGACCTATTAGCATCTCACTAACACACTTTGTCACCTGAAACACACGTATGTGCAACTTTACTGCTGCCCATTTATAAGGAATGTACTAAATCCCTCCTTTGGCATTTGTCATCATTGACTCAACTCATCAGACCTGTCACAATGACATGACTCGGATGCCTCTCATTTACCATTTTTCCAGCTGCTGCACCGCCAGGGACCAGTCTCACAAAACCACCTGCCGCTAGTGCACAACCTGATCTCAGTCCCATTAAATGGCTGCTAATTTACTTTCATTTGACAAGGTTAGATATTAAAGGCAGCACAGAGCTCACAATCTTAGGCTGTAAACAGCAGAGCTTTACAAACCTTACAGGTTCATGCTGCAGTTTCACTGCTCATGTTGCAGAAACTTTAGAGGCAAACAAGTACCAGGACAAAAACACTAGTCAAAAGTATATTTTGATAAGCAAAGATCTTGTTATAGGAAATTTGGGGGAATTCACCACCAAAGAGGCCCACAGCATTTAAATGCACATTAGGGACCCATTTATAACTTGCATGGTACTGTCAAGGTGGCAAATCTGTATACAATATTTACATTACTGTAACATTGCACCAGTATTGTGCAATTATGATTTGAAACCCATAGAATGTGGAATTACCATGTGGACTCGGCTTTGCCGCATAGCATCAGCTCTTAATTCGCGGGTAGGACATGGGGCTGGAGCAGTGGTCGGGCAGTAGCAGGTGCACAGGTATAACAATAGTCTGATTCTGCCATTTTCGAATTTCAAATTGTCAAGAATTACTTTGCTTTTATACCGATTGCAGATAAATGACTGTCTTTGAAATTCTTTATTGCATTTAACACCGGGCACGTAAACTTATGAGCCACTGGGTGGATCTTTTCTAATAAAAAAAACAGACCATTGTGTAATTAACAATGCCTCTCTTTAAATGAATTCCTTGTGAAACTGGAGAACGTTAGCTTAGGCAGAAGTTTCTATGATCAACTTAAAAGATACACCTTCACTGGATTGAAAAAATAATCTTGTGGGGAGCTTTTGTTTAGCATAAAGGATGCTGTCATCTGCCATCCCTCTCTTAGACACATGAGAAAACTGCATTGGCAAAACTTAATAAATGGCTGCAGTTGTTTTTCCCTCATCTGGCTCTAAAAAGCCCTTGCTCCAAAGATTTATAAAAGGATATGCCTGTTAAAGACTTAAAAAAACTTTGATGTGCGTCTATTTGAGTTTCAGAGGCAACCTAAATGGACAATGATAGTAAAACTCAACTGTACCTTTTGATTCTCAGCTGCAATTTCCTCATGGTTCTCTAACCGTCACATGCAAGGGCATCTTTGAAGATTTAAACCTGTTTCCACTTATTTGCATGATACTTTCACTGCTTGAGTAGGAGCACACCACGGGTATGAGCCAATATATAAATGATGCAACACATCTTTGAGCTGGTTGGTTCTGGGGGTAGCCTTTCTCCCACTGGGTTTGGTGCCAACCTCTGGAGACAAAGACTGAGGCTTTCCAAGTGTCGCCTAACATTTGCTTGTGACAAGGCAGGCCTCTTTGAAGTTAATTACGTTCCCGGGCCCAACCAATCTGGCCTTCCTGCCAGGGGAAGAAAAACACCTCCCACTCCCAGGCCATTGTGTCTGCTCTTTTCACATATCTTTCACACCTCGTTCAGGCCAATTGCATGACGGGCAATTGTTGGAGAGCTAATATAAATCAGCCTCAAGTAGCATTAGGCAGGGGAAAGGTGACTTTCTAAAAGTTTCCAATATATTTAATAAAAATGCAACTTCACCCTTACATTTGATTTTTATTAAATATAAAATAAAGTCTGTTGCTGGTACAGGTAAAAAGTTATAGATTTAAATATATAACCGATACTCTTAGGCCTGGTCACTGGGGGGACATGCCATTTTTAATGTCACACATGTTCTACTCTTAAATATTATGCACCCTATCTTGAGGCCAGCATGTTGTGTCTTTATCTAATATTTAGAATCAGGATTTCCTACATGTCAAAAGGGTGAATTTGACTGGTCTGGGCAACAGGGTTGCAGCTGCCTCTGTCAGTCTACACAGAGTAGGCCTGAAGCCATGTTTCACTGCCTCAGTAATAGATGGCACAGTAGGTACTACAGTCAAAAATGGCATGTAACTTTCCCTGCCATGGTGTCTTTCTGTATTATATACCATGGCCTTATAGAAAGTGTAATGTGCCACTCAGTTTTAAGCCAATGTCGACATGTTTTAGGAGTCAGAGCACATACACTGGGCACTGGGAACCAGTGTCCCAGTGTTAGAATTCAAGATAACCAGCAGATGAGTTCCCAAAAAAAGGAAAAACTGGGGGTGATCACCCAAATAGGGGTCACTTTGTAACACTGTTGCAATGTGAGTACGCTGGCTGAAGTTGATAGGTCTAATGAGCCAAAACGGAATCTCATTCTGTTTAACAGGACAATGTCCCATTATCACATCAATAGACTGAATTAATGACAGCGGTTTGTGCTTGTGTAAGTGTTTGAACTGTACAGGTCACCTCTGTGTTTTGCAGTTGCTATACATATAGCCTAAACTGTCAGTAAAACCCTACTTCCTTAATTAGCATTTCTCGAGTCTTGCAATTTTTAACTGGTCCCTAGATGAATGTGGCATATATATAGCTAAATCTTTCCTTGTTTGTCCTGGTAATGCTGAGTCTTATACATTTCCATTCTTTATTGGGTTTTATACATATATACATTTCCATTACAATTGATGTAATATGTAAGGAATTTAAACATTAACAGAACACTATTCCAGAACAGTTTTAATCCTGAGTCCTAGAAACACTGCCTGTATTACATGCGAGAATCTTCCCTGGAACAAAGTCATATGATCAGTGTATATCAAATGCAAAAACAACAAGGTGATGGATGGAATGCTTGAATTAATCACAGACTCTAGCAATCACTCGGCCGCATCCTAATCCATAATTTTTCACCCACCATGCCACCTCAGTTTGAACCCAGCCATATGCAAATCAGTCTTGACCCTATTCCTTAGGGAAACCGTCCTGCCCAAACTGCCAGGCCAGGTCCTCCCGGAACCAGAACACAAGCAACCCAGGACCGGATTCACCCTTGTTATTGGGCTCTTGAGCCAGGTAGAGCTTGGTTCCAGAGGCACAGTGAGCCTGGTACCCACGTCTGGGCATACCCGGTGCACTAGGGCGTCAAACGCAAAAACAACAGGTGATGGATGGAATGCTTGAATTAATCTCAGCCACTGGCAATTGCTTGGGGCTACTTCCTATTTCATCCTTTTTCACCCACCATGCCGCCTCATTTTGGAACCAGCCATATTCAGATCAGTCTTGACCCTGTTCCTCATGGGAATAGTCCAGCCAGAACTGCCAAGCCAGGTTCTCCCTGAACCTGACCAGTTCCGCCCTTGTTATGGGTTCTTCAGCCGATACAGCTTGGTCCCAGTGGCACAGTGAGCCCCCGACCCACGTCTGGCCCCACTCCGCGAGCCTGGGGACCCCATCGCCTAGGGCCTTTTTTTTATTAAGTGGGGGTAGCGTGACACCCCTCCTCAAGCCTTAAAAGGCCCTGGGAACCCCATGCCCTAGGGCCACTATTAAAATTAAAGGAGAAGGAGGCCAGGTTGCCGCCCTCCCCGAGCCTTATAAGGTCCTGGGGACCCCACCCCTTGTGGCCAATTTAAAAAAATAAAGGGAAGGGGGTCCACCCGGCCCCCCTCCCCAAGCCTTGATAGGCTCCAGGGACTCCATCCCATAGGGCCATTAATTAAAATTAAAGGGAGGGGGCGTGGCCCCCCTTTCCCAGGCCTATTTTGGCCCTGTGCTCCACTCTACGGCTGGGCCCTAGGGGATGGCATCCCCGGGCCGATATCGGCCCAGGGAGGAGTGCTGCATGCCCCCCTTCCCCTTTGCAACGTGGTCAGGCCCCGGAGGATAGGGTCCCTGAGGCAAAAAACAGCCCCGGAAGGGGGAGCGCCTGCCCACCTATCCCTTTACAACATGTCCGGGCCCCGGGGGATGGGGTACCCAGGCCAAAAACAGACTGGGCAGGTGGGTCATGTGCCCCCTCCCCCATTGTAACACGGCCAGTCCCTGGGAGCCAAAATCAGCTTGGGGAGGGGGTTCACACATAGCCCCCACCCCCAAAATATAAAAAAAAGTTGTTTCCCCCGGGTGGCTTAAAAAAATACAAGCACTCTTTCTGGACCTAGATCTAGCTTGCTGCCAAATTAAGTGTAAATTCGTTCAGCGGTTTAGGCTGTAGTTGTGTCTAAAGTTCCAATGGTAAAATAAATGGGGAAAGCGGGATTTGGGCCCCCCTTTTTTCTAGGCCCCGCTTGACAGATCACCCCAAAACATTCCATGTGCAAACTAGGCAAAGAAGGGCACATTTTTGGAAAGTTTAATGGAGATTCGTCAAATGGCGCTAAAGTTATTAGCAACACAAAAAATGCCTTGCCAGTGGAAACAGGATCCTAACTATAACCACCCAGTGGAGAACTCCACACAGATAGAATGGAATCCTGAAATTGCACATTGTATTTTAATTTCTTTTTCACTGTGGGTAAAATATTTTCTCCTTTACAGAAACCCCTTTCCCTACACCACCTCCAAATCTTGGGATGAGTTTCCCTTCCAACACTAGAAAAATACTTATGCCAGCACTATGGTGGAATACATCTCTGACCCTTCATCACTGGAAAAAGGAATTGGAGTAGTTTGTGAAGGCCCAGAAACATACTTGTTTGTGGGCCTTCACAAACGTCAAAGACTAATCTATAACATCAATGGTGGGGTCATGAGCATTCTATTTGGTATGTCAGTTATGGCTTGTATGGCTGTTGTGCGAATTATGAAATACAGTGCTAACCAACCATAACTGTTGAATTTCAATGGTTCTCATTTTCAATGTATAATCATAACTGTAATTTAACTGCTTTTTAAGTGAATATATGTGATTATATATTTATTGAAAACAGTAATTGAAATACTGAACTATATGGTTTGGAAGTGTATGATTAAAAGAAGACAAAATTATAATAGCATGTAATTAAGAATATATTATTTCAGAAAGCATGTTTTGCTTTTTTGAAAACACATTTTGTGTGTAGATGTCATTGATTGCTAAAGCTGATGTCTGCAGGGTATTGATAACAATGGCCCATAATTGCAATTGGAATATTTGCTTTTTTCACCTTCCATGAACAGAATACTAATTAAACAATGGACAATGCTAAAGGTCTGCAGAGTGGTTGTCATTCTCTAACTGTACTTACTCCTTAGAGAGTAATTACCTAGTGAAAAGGAAATAAAGCTGACTCAAGACCGCTCACTGGATGAAATCTCCGTTCCATAGGATAATGCCATTTCCAAAAACATGTAAATATTTGTTCTCTGTAAAATATGTTGTTTTAAATTCACTGCTTTTAGTGCAAGAAAGGCAGCCAAACATGTTTATGGCAAAGCCACTATTAACATATTAGTCAATCTGAGCTTTCTTTCAAATTTATATTTTTTGGTCTTTAATTGTTTTTTTTTTGCTTTTGTGTATTGGCATATGATATTGGTTGATGGGTGTATGATAGTGGGCATATTGGTGAATGTTTAGTGGATGTGTTGTATTATGGTCTTGGCTGTGTGAGCTTATGATGGCGAGTGAATTGCTACATATATTGATGTATGATGATGGGTGTTTGGAGGTATAATGGTGCTCTTGTGGATAAATGATGGTGCATCAAAAACACAAAAGGTGATGGAGGAATGCTTGCATTAAGTCTAACCACTGGCAATAGCTCGAGGTAACACTCCAACTCATTGTTCTTTTGCCTACCATGCTGTCTCAGTTTGGACCCAGCCATATGCAAATCAGCCTTGACCCTGTTCCAATAGGAACGGTCCAGCCTGAACTGCCAGGCCAGGTTATGTTATGTATATTTGTATAGAGCATACCTCACTTGGGAGGGTATCCTGGCGCAGGTCTTCGCTGAACAGGAACACAAGCAACCCAAGTCCGGTTTTGCCCAGATTGGGCCTCGTCAGTCGGTACATCAAACACACAAAAGGTGATTGGAGAAATGCTTGCAATAAGTCTAACCACTGGCAATCGCTCGCATCATTCTTTTCCCCACCATGCCACCTCAGTTTGAACGAGGCGGGCATTGTCTAGATTGGTATGGTGGGCGAAAAACGATGGACTGGATGGAGCCAGAGAGATTGACAGTGGCTGAGAATAATTGAAGCATTTCATCCATCACCTTGTTGTTGTTGCAATTTCCAACCTAAGTGTGACTGGTATGCCCAGACATGGGTCCTGTGCTCACTGTGCCATAGGACTCAAGCTATACCTCACTGATGAGATCTAAGTAGGTGAAAACCAGTCTTGGGTTGCTTGTGGTTCCTTCTAGATAGGGTTTCTTTTTTGGCAACATTTACTTATTGTCATTTGGTACAGAGGAAAAGGGAAGGGGTGTTAATACAAACCGTGAACAACAAAGCCAGCCACAGCGTAAGTCACATGGTACAGAAAGGTAGGCAATGATGTAATATTCTATGTAAAACACAAAATTGACAATCAACCTTAGAGAAGAAGGAATATGCGGGTGAAAAAGTGACACAAGAAGGTGTATCTTTTAGACGGGTGCTTGGGTTCAACAAATGGAGGTTAAGGATGAAGGAGGCGATGGGGGAAGGAAAGGGGTGGGGTGGGGTGGGGAGTGGATAGCATATGCGAAGTCAATGATATGCGTGAGTAGCAGGCGCAACCGGCACTGGTAAGAGTGGTGGGGCAGTGGGGCGGGGCAGGGCGGCGGGGGGAAGTCAACAGATGACGGAATAGGTAAATTAAATTAAAAAATTGATAAAACCACTTACTTTACGCTCGCCGCCTGCAGATTAGAGATTGGAAGAGTTGACCTCACCTTTTCGGAAAAAGGAAGAGGGGTGTGGTCCATACATCTCCATATGTTGGAAGGTTTGAAAGGGGGAGCGAGGGCGAGTATAAGCCACAGTGAATAGCAAATGGTGCCAGGGAATCCTGCTGCACTATTGGCTCATGGTGCATCATTACTGAGGAGGTCATGGAGTAGACTCCTCTTCAAGTGGGAGAAAAGGGCTCCAAATGCAGTCAAAGGTCTCAATTTTATCATTTAGCGTATAGGTGAGTTGCTCCCAGGTCACCAGCTTGTGGAGCTCCAGGACCCATTCAGTGCAGGTCGGGAGAGAGGATTGATGCCAATGGCAAAGAATACATATTTTGGCCACTGCTAAGGCAATCGCCAACCATCAGTGTATGTGTATGGTGAGATATATATGAAACAATGTGAAGTACGGCCATCTGTGGTGTTGGGGTATCTGCAGGAGCTGTGTGACCATATGTCTGATCTAGTTAGGGCCGGACAAGACCAAACGATATAATATAGGAAACAATGAGTCTCATTGAATTTCCAGCATAGATTGTGTGGTAGGAGCTTGGCCCTTTTAAGTTTACAGGGGGGGCAGTGCCAGTTGTTTATTATCTTAAAGTGAGGAAATTTCAAAACTGAACACTCTGAGAATCATGTAATGGTCCAGTAGTACTTCTACCCAAATGAAGGGGATGTCGCCTGCCTGTTCAGGATGGACTGTTCCCAGGAAGAGAAAGAAGGTTTGGTACTAATTTGCATGAGGCAGACCTTTGACTAGAATGGCATGTGGGCTAAAAAAGATAGCCTGGAATGCCGCCCAAGCAATTGCCAGTGGTTGAGATTATTTCAAGCATTCCATCCATCACCTTGTTGTTATTGCAATATATGATAGTGGATGTGTTGGCGTATGATGTGGCTTAAATGGAGGTGTGCTGGTGGATGTGTTGGCGTATGATGTTGGTTGTATGGTTGTATCATATTATGTTGACATAATGTTGGTTTGTTGGAGTGAGTTGGTGCATGATGGTGTGTGTGTGAGGACTTATAATGTTTGCTGTGCTGAACTATGGTGATAGGTTTGTTTATTTATTAAGCTGATTGGGTGGGTGTATGATGGCTGGCATGTTGACACAGGACAATGGATGGCATGCCAGGCAGTGTGCTCCATCTCCCCATTCATTTTTGATGAGCTCCTGTGCACAGCAGCAAACAAAAGCAAAAATCCTGAGCCTGGGGGCCGCCATGGGCACCCAGATCATCCCAAGGGGCGTCCGAGCCCAGGGAGCATCTGGTGTGGGACCCCCAACCAGGAGGCCCCCAGCTGACAGAGAGAGCAGCAGTGGACTTGCTGCGCAACAAATCAAGATGGCGGTGGGCAGCCACGATAAGGAATAAAAACACTGGAACGGGAGCTGCCGCTCGGCTGTGTGGCTGTAGGTATGGGTGGCGAGAGTGGCGGCAGTGTGAAGATGTCAGAGGCCAGTTTTGAGTCATCGAGGCGGCGCAAGTCTCGAGTCTTTGGCTGCAGTTCCTGGGGCCTCTGGTGTGGTGCTCCCCCCACCTGGTGAGTGAAGATGGGTGTACTAGTGAGAGGGAGGGGCCTGTTGTAGGCAAGTCAACGCAGCTGGTTGGCAGTAAAGACCCTGTTTTGAGTTGCAAGTGGCCTAGGCCTGGCAGTGTCTGCTCAAGCTTAGGCAAGCAATGAGCAATGGAGCTGGCACCCAGCAGCAGTGAGGGGAGGGAGCATCCTTGGAGTGGTTTAAAGCAGGCAACTTTATGGTGAGTGGCAGTGGGGGGATGGGCTGGGGTGTTTGTGCCTGGTAGCAGTGGCTGGGGTGCCTCGCCGGGGGCTGGTGGGTGCCCCCACCTTGTTACTGCCCCATGGGCATGGCTGGGGCACTGGCTGTAGCCCGTGGGGGTGCTGCTGTATCCTGATGGGGTTCTGTGGTGTGCCAGTCATGGGGCGGCCCTGGTCTGCTATTCCCCATCAGCAGTGAAGTGAGTCAGATAGTGGCACTCGTCCTAACGGCCAGTGTCCAGAGAAAGGAGTAAAACAACTACACGATGGGCCAAGTGAAAGGGTCAAAACAGGAATGCCAAGAGAACCCAGGGTGCCTGTTGGATGGTATGGGATTTCGCCCCTTAGATGAGACTGACCGGAGTCAGGGGGCACACACGGAAGCCATCCTGGCAGCAAACAGGGATACCAAGCCCACCCTGGAATTTAAGATTGACGCAGTTGCCCAAGAGATGGGGTTACTGCGGGCCAACAATTGGAAATTAGCAGAGAGAGCAGGCATAGCGGAAAGCACCCTCACACAAATTGGTTCACTGACAGAATATCGATGTAAGAAATATAGATGTAAAAAATATAGATGTAAAAAATATAGATGAAAAATATAGAATGCAATAATATCAACTCCCTATACTCAAACAGGTAAGTACAAAAATATCGGGCAAAAATATCGAAGTCAAAAATATAGTTGTACAAGATATCGATTTTTAATATATATATAATAAAATAATAAATATTAAATAATAATTTTTTTTTTTTAAATGAAGTAAAATTAATATACATTTTAACAAATATAACAAATAAACATAATTAAAAGTTACAAAACGACAGGAGGGCAGTCGGGGTATATAGGCTGCGCACGGTGATGCTACTGTGTATTAAGGAACAGTAATATTAACTTCATCTATGATAGTGCTCCAAGGAATTTGAGCAACGACTGCCCCTCGTTGTTAACAGAGTGCAGACAAGTCCACACTCAAATAGCAAAAACAAAAGTCAAAGTCCTGAGCCACATTCACAGAAGCAAAAACGTAATCAGTCCGAGTAGTAGTCTTCTTAGTCCATTTTCATGATGGTTTATTCAATTTTGATATATATCCAAATACAATGTGCTTCACTCCTTCAGTATAACAGGTAGCCACAAGTTGAGCCAACACGTGTTTCGTCTATAGGTACATAACCTCAGAATTCATCAGGGCTACAACAGACAAATGCACAAATTACTTTTGAATACACGTACCAAAAACAAAACCATCACCAACTGAATGCACAAGAGAAAGAACACCACGTGAAGAATCCACCACAGACACCAGTATAGTGGGAGCAAAACAGGTTAGTCCCTAACTAAAATATTGGTAAAAAGACCATTTGGATCACGATAACTTTAAACACCCCTAAGTGTAGTCCCATCGTGAGGAGTTCTATATAAAGACCAAGAAAGAAAAAATAATAATAACATCCATGGGAAAAAGAATCATGTCGTGTGTGTCCATAAATTAAAAGAACCTAAAGAATATGGATATAGACAATCCAAGAAACAAGTTAAGAGCTCACCACAGAACTCGAGTATCCAGCGAAGGATCTATGTACATGGTAATCACAAATTCAACCACACTTCAGCATTGCTGACATCTCAAATACGGCAAAGTCCTAAAAACTAACCCACAAGTATAAAATTATATATAATAAAGTTCCAATTAGATGAAAAACAGTCAATTATTAAGCACCCTCTCTGAATAAGTAAATAATACGATAAAAAACTCACCACTAATGTACAAATATTCAGTGCATCAATGCAACCTCCAAATTAGAAGAGAAACAGTCTTCAAAACTGCAGTAGACGATCTAAGCGGAGTAATAAATAAGAATGTTCTGTTAAGACTGTTCCAATCTTGATAAGTTGAAACACTTAGCTATTGATAGAGCCCAGATATATCAATGGCAGCGCATAACCAAAAGTCCCAGTCCCCGAGAGCCAAACGTAAACGCCCCTTATTACAGGCAAAAAACGGGAAAGCAAAAGAGCAAAAAGAGCGAGCACTGTATTAACTAACTAGTAAATCATATTATATTAAATAGAGTGGTACAAGATATTTACAAGCACCATTTGTACTATACAACGTACCTGTAGTGTAGGAAGAACGAAGCGGAGAGTACTCCTTTCCGTATCAGAGTTACGGCGTGTTACATAGGCGCCATCTTGGAATAATCATTTTAAGCTGAATACAGGTAATGGGCATTAAAGACGAACTATTCAATGCGCTTGGCCACCAAACAGCAAAAATATGCACCATATTGGAGTTGGAAAAGGCCTATTATAATAATAATACAATAATCGGCAAATAATATTTGCAAAATTAAACATAATTCCTACAAAAGTTAAACATCATGAGAAAGAAATCCTATATTTTTCAAAACCAAATCGTAATAAACTATAGTAACAACTCGTTGGATAGAATGGTACACTCTTAAGTGCACTAGGTCATCAAAACAATGCTCAATATGCCACCTAAGGCTAGTAAATTTATTTTTAAAAAATCATTACGGTAGCAGCTATATATAAAAACCAAAATATATATTAAAAGAGAAAAAGGCCTAATTATCGCCAGGAAGTAAAAATGGAAAGTCACCTCAAATGTAAAAAAGTTGAGACCAAGTTCATTGAGCAAGATACACAAAAAGTATCAATCATATACCACACTTCCTATTGCAATTTAAAATATTTCACTAATACCAAAGTCAAGACCGAATAAACAACAGGCTCCTCGGGCAATGATTAGAGTTCAATGGTGAGCTGACACAAGCATCCAGATTAACCAATCCATAAGTTACAGCAACCAAGATGCTGTATGTAGGTGAACTATAAACAAATCATGTCTTAACGATCCAAGAGGCGGTCTCAAGCGAATATTCAGGGAAATTCCCAGTTTCTTAAAGTAAGAATAGCAATTGTGCAGATCAGAAATGGAGGAAGTATTCTATTAAAGGTCGAAAACGAGGGAGAGATGATTATATAGACAAGGCCACATTGGTAACATCCAAAAACACTTTAAGGAACATTAAATATTCATTGCCATGGAAAGGGGGAGTGACAGACATCACACATGTATTTGTACCAAGTACAAACATTAATTCATCAGAAACTGACAAGACATATCAATGTTCTGAATATACGCATTAACCTATTGGGGGACCCAGCCGGAAATCCCCCACTGTCTCACGAGTTCAATAAACATGAATTTGTACAATTTAACACAAAAAGTCATATACAATATTAGCATAATGACAGTAGTGCTAGAACATAACTGGCCAACCACACTTCTCATCTTAGTACAGTATAACATACTGGGAACCGAGATTGTACTTAAATTTTCCTACACATCTAAAGTACAGAAATTAACTCATAGGGAGACCCCAAAGCGTCCCACTTATCCTAGGCAGTAGGTATCATCAAACATGTAGAATGAAACCCTGGCATTACAAACATACACTAAAATAATATATGCAGTAAGGTATTACAGATTAAAAACATGTATCCCTGCCAGGGTAACTACAATTTCATATACCCAGGAAGTATTGTAGCTCTGAATCAATGTTAACGCCCATTTCTACTGCGTGTAATTTAAGAATATATCGGGCTTCACATTGTCGCACTTTTAGTTCTCTATTTCCCCCTCTATCAAATGGTATTGCCTGAATACCATGGAAGGTAAAGGACAGCTTAGTTTTTTGTTCCATACATTCGAGGGCATGTGTCACTATAGGATACCTAGCATCCTGATTGCGTAATGCTCTAAAATGTTCTGCTTTGCGATCTTTAAGGCATCGTATAGTGCTCCCGATGTAGATTTTCTTGCTCTTGCATATGATAACATATTCTACAAATTTAGTAGAACAGTCTATATGTTGTTTGATTTGATATTTAATAGACCCATTATATTCAAACTCCAGTTTGCCATGTAGGGCTAATTTGCACATGTTGCAATTACCACACTTTAATGAGCCCATATTAAGTGTGTGCAACTAATTAAAAGTTAAACACATACATAATAATTAATATATATATATTTACTTTAAAACAATTAATAAACTATTAATTTTAATTTATTTTATAATTTTAAAATTATATAAAAATTTACAAATATATATATATACAAATGCATATATATATATCTATATATATATATATATATATATATATATATATATATATATATATATATATATATATATAAAACAATAACATGAAATCTAATAAAAAACATTCTATTATAAATTTAAACATTAAACTATTTAAAAATCTTTAAATTTCCCACTCCAGTCAGTGCAACAGTAGGGAAAGTGTTGGATAGCGGAGGGGTAAAAATAAGTATTCCCACTCCAGTCAGTGCAACAGTAGGGAAAGTGTTGGATAGCGGAGGGGTAAAAATTACTATTCCCACTCCAGTGAGTGCAACAATAGGTAAAGTGTTGGATAGCGGAGGGTAAAAATTACTATTCCCATTCCAGTGAGAGTAATAGTAGGGAAAGTGTTGGATAGTGGACGGATACAAATTACTATTCCCACTCCAATGAGTGCAACAGTAGGGAAAGTGTTAGATAGCGGAGGGGTAAAAATTACTATTCACACTCCAGTGAGTGCAACAATAGGGAAAGTGTTGGATAGCGGAGGGGTAAAAATTACTATTCCCACTCCAATAAGTGTAACAGTAGGGAAAGTGTTGGATAGCGGAGGGGTAAAAATTACTATTCCCACTCCAATTAGTGCAACGGAAGGAAAAGTGTTGGATAGCGAAGGGATAAAATGTACTATTCCCACTCCAGTGAGTGCAACAGTAGGGAAAGTGTTAGATAGCAGAGGGGTGAAAATTACTATTCCCACTCCAGTGAGTGCAACAATAGGGAAACTGTTGGATATTGGAGGGGTAAAAATTACTATTCCCACTTCAATAAGTGTAACAGTAGGGAAAGTGTTGGATAGCGGAGGGGTAAACATTACTATTCCCACTCCAATGAGTGCAACAGTAGGGAAAGTGTTGGGCAGCGGAGGGGTAAAAATTACTATTCCCACTCCAGTTAGTGCAACAGTAGGGAAATTGTTGGATTGCGGAGGGGTAAAAATTACTATTCCCACTCCAGTTAGTGCAACAGTAGGGAAAGTGTTGGATTGTGGAGGGGTAACAATTAATGTTCTCCCTTCAGTCACTTCAAAATTAAAAACAAACAGAATATTAACAACAACAAAATTATTTAAAAACACAATAAATAAATAAAAATATAAATATATTAAAAATTGAAATACAAATATATCTAATATTAAGAATTTAAAAAACATATCATAATGTTAAATACATATGACAAATACCTACAAATATTATATTAAATAAAATAAAAACTAATTTTCAAAAAATAAAAAATATTAATTAGAAATTATTGAGAAACATAAACATTAATTATTACATACATTTAGTTTGTTTTATTTCCTACCCTATAACACCACACAATTCACAACCTGCATCTAAATTTAAAAAAAATGTACTTCCATAATTAACATAATTAATTACCAATTAAAGAAACATGATTCATTAAAAAACAAATTAAAACTCATAAAAATTAATTAACTTTCCACACTTTACCACTATTATCCCCACAACCCACAGCTAAAATTAAAAGTACACAATTAAAATGTATTTTCAATTAAAAAACTAATAGTATTTAACAACTAATTATAATGTAAGTAAAATTAATTTACTCCCCATCCTTTACTCCTATAAAAGTAAAACCCACACACAAAAAAAATAAACCATTACCCTAATTAAATATCAATTAATTATTCAATATTAATGATCAACTAATTAATAATTAAACATAAATTACTTCCCACCCTTTACCCCTAAAAACCCCACAAACCACACCTAAAATAAATTACACAATTTCCATATATAATTTTCAATTAATTAATTAACACTAATTAACAACTAATAATTAATGAAACATAAATTACTTCCCACCCTTTCCCCTATAAACCCCACAACACGCATATAAAATTAATTACACAATTTCTATAATTAATTTTCAATCAATTAATTAATATAAATCAACTACTAATTATTAATTAATTAAACATAAATTACTTCCCACCCTTTTCTCCATAAACCCCACAAGCCGCACCTAAAATTAATTACACAATATCCATAATTAATTTTCAATCAATCAATTAATTTAAATTAACAACTAATTATTAATTAATCAAAAATAAATTACTTCCCATCCTTTACCCCTATAAACCCCAGAACCTGCACCTAAAAAAGATTACACAATTACCATAATTAATGACCAATTAATTAATTAATTAATATAAATTAACAACCAATTAATAATTAATTACAAATAAATTAGATCCCACAATTAACAGAATAAAATCTCAATTAAATAAATATTTATAAATAAAAAATAATCATTTATTTATTATAATTAAATTACTTCCCACCCTATTCCCCTATGAACCCACAACCCGCTCCGGAACTCTAAAACGCAAAATTGAATTAAAATAAAATTGATAACCACTAAAAAATTAACACATATATTAAAAAACAAACAATACTTATACAAAAAAACATACATCACATACATTTAAAATATAAACTAAAATACATAACACTAATTAAAAACTCGATACAACTATATTTTTGCAAACTATATTAATGACTTCTATATTTTTGAAAAAGATATTTCTTACCTTAAATTCAATATTCTTGACCACGATATTCTTGCAGTCGATATTTCTGTGTCACGATATTTCCAACTCGATATTTGTGTAAGTCGACATTTCCAACTCGATATTCTGTCTGAATACCACACAAATCATACCAGCATTGGGGAAAGCTCAAACCTGCATGGACAAACTGGAGGCAAACAATGCCACTATGGCGGCAAAACTGGATGACCTGGAGGACCTTTCTCGCCGAAACAACATTTGCCTTGTGGAGGTCCCAGAGCAGGCTGAGGGCCCATCGACTGAGTTGTATGTTGAGGACTAGTTGGGCACGGTGGTGCTGGAAGGAAAACTGTCAAGACTGTTTACTGTGGAGAGGGTGCACAGGGTGCACCCGGGTGGGTGCACCCGAGGGCCATTATGGTGTGGCTCCTGAACTTCTGAGACCGGAACCACATCCTGCAAGTGGTGAGGGCCCACAGGACTTGGCAGCTAGGGGAGTGATCAGTCAACATTTATCCGGATTGCATGACCAAGGTTCAGAGGCAGAGGGGGTCTTATCTTGAAGTTAAGAAAAAGTTGAGATCTCGGAGTCTTAAATATGCACTGGTGTTCCCTGCCAAGCTCGGTCTCACAGATTCGGAGGGCTCCCACTTCTTCAGATCAGCGGCAGAAGTGTGGGACTGGCTGGAGGCAAAAGGATGCTGTGTGCAGGATCACCCAGGGCCCAATGTTAGGGGCAGCTGGATGACACAGAACCCGAGGCAGGGAAGGCAACGGAGGCTGGAAACAGCCCTCACCAAGACCCAAGCTGAGACAGACAGGGCAAGGGTGGTGGCTGAAATACAGAGTGGTCAAGCTTGCTCAGTGGGGAACCGGTAGTCATCTTCGGAGGTGGACAAGGATGTCAATAAGGACACAACAGACAGGGAGTCCTCTGCCACTTTGGGAGATGTTGATGGGGGGGGCTTCCTGTGGTGACCCCCATGACTGCTGATTTGATTGCTTGAATGGTTGTTTCAAGTTGCGTGCCATGACATGCCGTCCGTCCCTGGATCTCAGGTCTGCATTCCTTAGTCAGGACTGTGCAGCGATTACTTGGGGGAGGTCGACAGGTACCTTGCGCATTGGTGGGTTGGGTACTTTTGAGCTCGCAGCAAGAGGATGTGGGGAGGGGGGGTTTATGTTTGGGGTGGAGTTGTTTTACAGGTTGACAGCGTCAACAGAGGCAAAGTTTTGTTCAATCGTGTGTAAATGTCTCCGAATGTGGCGCAGGGGCTGGTAGGGCATGAATCCATGGAATGGAAAGTGGCGGGCCTGAGGGTTCTCTCATGGAATGTTAATAGTCTGGGGAGTAGCAACAAGAGAGGTGCGGTAACAAAATTCTTATCCAGGCATGCCCCAGTTATAGTGTTATTGCAGGAAGCCCACCTAGTCAGGACTAGACTTGGGTTCCTTAACAGAGGACCCTTTCGACCATTGGTACATGCAGAATTCACAAGGGGTTCCATGGGAGCTTTGCAAGTCAGTCCTGTTTCAGGTGGTGACGACATAGGCCACTCAGGATGGGTACAGGCTTCAGCCTCTGGAACTTAGGATGGGCTCCCCTTTACAGTGGTTTTCTGGTATCTCCTGCAAGGTCTGCAAATTGATGGCCTGACACGAATGTGAGACTGGTTGTTAGAAGCACCGGATGCTCTCATGTTCCTGGTGGGGGTACCTAAACTTGACTGTGAGTGGGTACATGGACAGAGTGATGCAGTCCCTGATACCGCTGAGGGTGGATACGCATCTGGTAATGTTTCTGGTGTCCATGGGTTTAGAGGACCTGTGTCGCAAACAGCACCCAACCACAGACAGTTCTCCTATGTAGCCAATGCTGTGAGGTCCCATTCCAAACTATATTATCTGTTAGTTCCTGGGCACCAGACTGACTCGTGGGGGGGGAAGTGAGATATCTGTTGCTAGGAATCTCAGATCAATCCTCACTGATGGTGACATGCCAGGGGGGACACGGAAAGGGGGCTGGAGATTAGATCCCAGGGAGCTCATGGACTTAGGCACTAGGAAACAGTTGATTACAGAGACTACCAGGTATTTGATTAAAATAAGGGTATAGTGTCCTCTGGTGTGGTACTCTGGGAGGCCTACAAGATGGTGATACGGGGTCACCTGATTTCTCATATTGTTGTCAAGAGGAGGGAGAGAGATAGAGAATGTGTGGCCCTAGAAAACAAATTAGTTGAGTCAGAGGTTGCGTTCATTGCTGGCCCAATGCCAGAGCTGGTGGCTGAGGTTGAGAAGACCCGGGAGGAATACTGGGTGCTGGCACACCAGGAAGTCAGGACCCTTTGTTGGGCTAAACAAGGAAGAATGTATGAGTTTGGTGACAAGGCCTGAAATTTATCGGCATGGCTTGCGAAACGAGACGAGGAGCAGCAATGCATACGGGGTTTAAAGGAAGGTAACCGGATTCTGGTGTAGACGCCGAAGGCCATTGTGAGCGTGATAGTGTCCCACATGAGTGACATGTATAGCTCCTATGCTCCTGAAGATGGGGAAGGTCTGTTGTCCTTTGTCTGGGATCTCCCGACGTCCATGCTCACTGAAGAGGACTGCAATGCCCTAGAAGCAGAGATTTCAGACTCCAAGATTGCAGCAGCCCTCATCCACCTGAAAAAGAGTTGGGCCCCATGCCAGAATGGCTTACCAACAGAGTTCTTTAAGTGCATTCGGGCGCAGGTGTGCCAGACAAGAAAGGATACTGCCGAGGGACCTGTGTCGTGCGTTGATAGTCCCTATTTACAAGAAAGGGAAGCTGAGGGAAGAGCGTGCATCCTATCATCCGATATCCCGGATCAATGTAGAGGCAAAGATATTGGTGAGGGTGCTAGCAAACCTTATTTTGCGGATAGTGGAAACCCTGGTGAAGGCAGATCTGTTGGGCTTTATGACGCATAGGGCGATGCGCCACAATCTCTGGCGGGTATTTGCCTGTGTAGTGCGCAGTGGGATGATTCGGGAGCACGCATTAATATTGCCACTAGACGCAGAGAAAGCTTTTGATTCTCTGGAATGGACATATTTGCTGGCAGTCTTGGAGAAGATGTGATTCGGCGGGTCCTTCGTGGGATGGATAAAATTGCTCTACCAAGACCCCGTGGCCCGAGTGAGGGTAAATGGAGTGCTGTCGGGAAATGTAAGGATCAAGAGAGGTACAAGGCAGGGGTGCCCACTCTCCCTGTTACTATTCACAGTGGCTCTTGAGCCGCTGGTGAGCTGGATCTGAAAGTATGCCCAGATCAGGACCTTGCGTTGAGACTAGGGTTGAAAGGACACGATACCCCTCTACGCAGATAACATTTTATGAATTCTGTCGGAGCCTGACTGGTCATTGTGGCATGTACTGGAGATACTGCAAATCTATGGGGAGTACACTGGGCCATGCACCAACTGGGGGAAATCTGTGGCATATCTCCTAGGGGAGTCGTGCTCTCCAGCTGGAATCCTCCTTGACTGGTGGGAACTGGAGGGTTTCAAGTACTTAGGTATCTATGTGACATCTGACCGTGAGCGATTCTTCCAAGCTAATCTGGGAAGGATCCTAGAAGCTTACAAGCAGGACATGGGCCACTGGGGCAACCTCCCACTGTCCCTGCTTGGCAGGGCACAGTCGTTTAAAATGATTTACCTCCCCAATTTCCTGTACATCCTCCAGAATACGCCCTATGTAGTGCCAGACAGGTTCTTCAGGCAGGTAGACGAGATCACGAGAACGGTGCTTTGGGATGGGGGGTGCCTGAATAGCCCTAACAATGCTGACCAGGAAGGCCTGGGTTGGGGGCATTGCCTTGCCAAATCTCAGGCTGTATTACTGGGCAGCGCATTTAGTCATGGTAAATTACAGGGTCTTCTCTGAACAGGGCGAGCCTTCTCTTCTGTCTGATAGGAGGGCGATGGACACAGTGGGACTCCTGTTCCACTTGTACGGGGGAGGACATTGCGGAGGATTCAATCTCCGACAGCACTGGAATTTGATATCTGGTGAAGGGCCGAGAGACTCATGGACTGGAAGGGGAAGGTCACATTGGAGACTCCACCATGGGATGTAGAGGCACTGAAAGGGTCCAGAATGTTGAAGGTCACAAGAAGTGGGATGTGCTAGGTATCTTGGTAGTGGGAGATGTCTGAGGGATGGCAGGCTGATTACCTTTCAGAAATTACAAACTGAATATGAGATGTTGGGTAGTCAGTGTCTCAGATACTTACAGATGTACATTTTTAAAGGATACGGTTCCCTGCTGGAGGACCTGCTGGAGGAATCCCCATTGTAATATATGCGGTACTCTTGTCTACCCCATACACACACATGCCATCTCATTAATGTATACCACAGTGCTGGCTCAAAGCCTTTCTGACTTGACCCCCCTAGGGGATCACAGGGAAAGAGATGCCTGGGTGAAGTAGAGGATGATGCCTGGGACATGGCCTGCCGCTGCCCACATGAGGTGGTGATCCGGACCGGGTTTTGCCTGGTCCAGTTCAAGCTCTTACTCAGAGTGTACTTTACGAGGGAACGCCTACACAGATTGGGGAGATTTGACTCTGACCTCTGCCAGAGAAGGTGTAGTCGGACTCTACGCCATGCACTATGGGAATGCCTGCTCATACAGAAGTACTGGGAACCAGTGCAGTCATGATTAATGGAGGTGGTGGAGACATTGAGTATTTGGAGGTTTGCTTTGCTGTTCTGCAACGCAGCCCTGGCAGTGGCGAGGAGAGACATAGTCAGGCACTGGGGAAGCCCGGTCCTGCCAACTCTGAGGGAATGGGAATAGAATCAGGTATATAGATCTAGGGGATGTCCCCACAAGTTTGAAAGAATTTGGCACCCTTGACGGGAAGTGGAGGCCTGTGACTAAGGGGCGAGGCCCTACAGAGGGAGGATCGGGTGATATGGATAGCTTGGGTGAGGTGGCCAGGCCGCATATCTGAGTCATCAAGGGGGACAGTGTCCCTGAGCGTAGTAAATGGGCACCATTTTACTGAGAGGTGGCAATGGTAGTAGGGAGAGTGGTAAGGAAACCTGGGTGCAATACTTGGGGCTGTTGAGGGGGGTGTTAATTGTATGCTTCTTGTTGGTGCCAGTCAGCAGGATTCTGATCCTGTGTCCTTTAAATTATCCTGAGATACCGTCTGTACTATGCTGATGAATGCCAGTAAACCATTTTTTTTTAAAAGAACGAAAAATATCCTGAAATACGTATTTAGAGATACACAGCACTGACTGCCCTAACAGTGGTGAATACTGCAAAGATTTACAACTAAAATGTTATCATACACTGCCTTTACCCCAAAGCATCTGTGTGAACTGTGTGCTGGTATGCCAGGCAGCATACTCCCTCATTTTATGACATTGGGTGTGTTGACGATGGCGTGTTGACATATGGCAGTGGGTGTGACCAGTGGTGGCCGGCATGGCTTGCGGGTGGCAGGGTGGGTGCAAGCACAGGTGGGCAAGGGGTGTGCACAATGTAAAAACAAAATTTAAAAAAAATAAACGCTTACCTTGCCGCCGGGTCCAGCGTCTTTGCTCCTGCTCTCCTCGTTGGTCTCGAGGAACAGGAACCACAACCAGGCTCCCCTGAACACCCACCTTGCCCAAAGATACAGGTAGTGGGGCCCCATAGCTCACACCATTGTGTACAATGGTGGGAGATTCCCAACTTAACTAACCCCACCATGCCCATACACTTTGCCCCTTTGCTTTGGCCAAGAGCGAGGGTGACTTAAAATGCTGTGGACCATAGAGGAGGTTGTGATGTGCCAACCACCCCTGCACCCTGTCTTCATACAGAGTGCATGGCAGCTGATCTATGTCTCCAAGGCCTGCAGGACTGCACAGTCCATTGAGACAGGCCCGACTTTTGGCATGGGCGAGCTGGGCCCAGGCCTAGTGCGCCAATTTTCAGAGGGGCTCACAGAGCTCTCTGCATTAAGGGCCTGCATATAGCAGTCCCTCTACCTTGGCTCCAGTGATTCCCTATAAAGCGCTTCAATAATTTTTAGCTCGCCACATTCACTGTTTTAAACACACTATTGGCCCCTTTACTTGCCCTCTCATCTACCTCTGACCCTCTCTGCCACACACCAATACCCCTCCCCACCCCCAACAAGCAACTTGGCACCATCCTGATAGAGTTAAACTGGGGAGGGGTGGGGGGGGTGATTCAGGTAAAGTGGGGGAGGGAGAGGAGATATTTGTTTTCAAAGGCAAATCAGTGATACAACCAGCCAGGAACTGACCTGTGAAAAGGACCCCCTGTCTGCTGCATCATTTAGTTCACCAGCAGCAACCAGGGCAGCAAATGTCATTCCACCCAGACCACTGACTCATTGTCAGTGAAATTGCTCTCCCACCCTCGCAGCTCCACCATTAAGTGAGGCCTGCCCCTGCACTCTTGAGTGTTGGTGATCGAGGCCCTCCTCCACCTGCAGGTTTCCCTGCGCCTCATCCCTGGTGGTCCAGTGGACCTCTGTCTCCTTCCTCTCACTCTGCTCTTTCACTCGTTTTCACTCGTTTTTCTACCCTTTTTATCTTTCACCTTTCTGCACTTTCTGCATCTCTGCTCTTTTGTGCCTTATCTCTGCTCATTTTCCCTTCCTCTCGCTCTGCTCTTTCACTCGTTTTCACTCGTTTTTCTACCCTCTTTTATCTTTCACCTTTCTGCACTTTTCTGCATCTCTGCTCTTTTGTGCCTTATTTCTGCTTATTTCCCCTTTTTTCTTTATCCCTTATTTCCTCCCTTTACCTTTCCCCGCCGCTGCGGCCCCCGCGGCCCCCCCCCCCCAGCGCGACCGGCCCATTCCAGCTCCCCTCCCCGCTCCCGCCTCCCAGCTGTCCAGCCCTCCCCGACCCCTACTTAATGGCGGCCACTGCGTGGCCGCGGGCAGCGGGCGCGCCGCTGGTGCACCGAAGGCGCGTCAAAGGCAAGCCTGTCTGCGCCCGTCTGCGACCCGTTCGCGATCAGCGCCAGAAACCCTGGACCTCCACCCCGCCAACGCTACGACCCAGCAGCACTCCACGCACTCAACCCAGGCCGCAACAACAACTGCAAGCTAGCATCACCAGCCGTCACCCACGGACCCTTCAGCTGTCACCGCTGCCGGCACACCTGCAGCACCGCCAAGAACACGGATCGAGCACAACCCGCCCACAAGAACACAACCGAACCGAAGACCCTGCAATGCATCCTCCTCAACGTACGATCCCTCCACAAACACGCCACAGAAATCTGGGACCTTCTCGACAGCATCAACCCGGACGTAGCGTTCTTCACCGAAACCTGGACCAACACCACCTCGGGACCGGACATCACCATCCCCCAAGGATACAAGATCTCAGGAAGGACCGCCCCACCCACCCAGGAGGAGGAATCGCCATCGTCCACAAATCCAGCCTCCGCCTGAGCACACTCCCCGACGAGCCTACAGAACTGATGGAACACCTTCACTTCAAGATACTGGCCAGCCCCACCGCTACCCTCCGAGGAACCCTCATCTACCGACCCCCTGGACCCCGTGGACCCTTCTCCAACTCCATCACGGACATTATCTCCCCGCAGGCCATCGCATCCACCAACTACACCCTGCTGGGAGACCTCAACTTCCACCTCGACAACCAACTGGACCCCAACACCACATCCCTCCTGGACAACCTCCACAACATTGGACTCTGCCAGATCGTGACCGAGCCCACGCACTCAGCAGGACACACCCTCGACCCCCTCTTCACTACAGGAAACTCCATCACCTTCAGCCACACCACCGAACTCCCATGGACCGACCATCGTTGCGTCCACTTCACCTTCAGAACACCCACCATCCACAGACACCAGCACCTGCTTCCACGAAGAAACTGGACCAAAATCACCGACGACCAGCTCACCTCCTCACTCAACAACTCCACCCCAACCATCGCGGAAAACGACGACCCCAACACCGCAGCCCGAACCCTGCATAGATGGATCTCGGACAGCACCAACACCATAGCCCCCTCAAGAAAAACAACAATACCCGCGCCAAGAAAGCCAGATGGTTTACCACCGAACTTCGAGAGTCCAGACGCACATGCCGCCGCCTCGAAAAGGCCTGGAGGAACACTAAATCCACAGAAGCCCACAACAACTTCAGAGCCGCCACCAACGCCCACCATCAACTCATCAGAGAAACGAGGAAAAAGCGATTGAAGACAGAATCTCCACCCACGCGCACAACAGCAAGGAACTCTTCAGCATCATCAAGGATTTCGCCCAACCCACCAGCGAGTCTACCGACATCCCTCCCTCACAAGACCTCTGCGACAAACTCAGCACCTTTTTCCACCACAAAATCAAGAGCATCTACGACAACTTCGACGAAGACAACCAACACACTGAACCCTCACCAACCACCCCCGACACCCGGAAACCAGCGATTGACGACTGGACAGACCTCACCACCGAAGACACACTGAAGACAATGAAGTCAATCCACTCAGGGGCCCCCACGGACCCCTGCCCCCACCACATCTTCAACAGAGCCGCCGACACCATCAACCGATCCCTGGCGACCGCCTCATTCCCCGACGACTGGAAACACGCCGAGGTCAACCCCCTCCTAAAGAAACGCTCAGCGGACCCCACCGACTTCAAAAACTACAGACCCATCTCCCTGCTCTCGTTCCCAGCGAAAGTCATCGAGAAAGCCATCAACAGCCAACTCGTCACATTCATTGAAGAACACAACATCCTCGACTCCTCCCAATGCGGCTTCAGAAAAAACCACAGTACGGAAACCGCCCTCCTCGCCGCAACAGACGACATCCGCACCCTACTGGACAAAGGAGAAACAGTAGCCCTCATCCTCCTCGACCTATCAGCGGCGTTCGACACAGTCTCCCACCGCACCCTAATACGCAGACTCTACGACGCAGGAATCCAGGACAAGGCCCTCGACTGGATCCGCTCCTTCCTCTCCGGCAGGACGCAGCGGGTCAGACTCCCCCCTTTCCTCTCGGACCCCACACCTACCACCTGCAGAGTCCCCCAGGGCTCCTCCCTCAGCCCGACGCTCTTCAACGTCTACATGGCTCCACTTGCCCCCATCGTCAAAACCTACGGACTCAACATCGTGTCATACGCAGACGACACCCAGCTCATCCTCTCCCTATCCAACGAGCCCAACACCGCCAGACGCAACTTTCGAGAAGGCATGGAAGCCGTCGCCAAATGGATGAAAAACAGCTGCCTACAACTAAACAGCAACAAAACAGAAGTACTCATCATGGGCCCTAACCCCGACGCCTGGAGCGACACCTGGTGGCCCCCGCCCTCGGAAACCCGCCAACCCCCACAGACCACGCACGCAACCTGGGAATCATCCTGGACTCCGAGCTCAAAATGGACCGCCAGATCAACTCTGTCTCGTCTTCCTGCTTCCACACCCTCCGCCTCCTTCGTAAGACCTTCAAATGGATCCCCTCGAACACCGAAAGACCGTCACTCACGCCCTGGTCACCAGCAGACTCGACTACGGCAACGCACTCTACGCCGGAATAAACAAAAACCTCACCCGCAAGCTACAGGACATCCAGAACGCCGCCGCAAGACTGGTCCTCAACCTGCCAAAACACTGCCACATCTCCCAGCACCTGCGCACACTCCACTGGCTCCCCGTCGAGGCGAGAATCACCTTCAAGATGCTCACCCACGCACACAAGGCCCTCCACGGCACCGGACCAGCATAGCTGAACAGCCGACTCAAATTCCACGCACCCCAAAGGACCCTACGATCAGCCCAGCTCTCCTACGCCGTGGTCCCCCGCACCAGAAAGACCAGATCGGGAGGCCGCTCCTTCTCCTTCCTCGCGGCCAAAGCATGGAACGCCCTTCCGCTCCACCTCAGACAGACAACATCGCTCCCCATCTATGCAAGAAACCTCAAAACCTGGGTCTTCGACAGACCCCCTCCTTGATGGAATGGAACCTGCACCCCCCCACCCCTAGCGCCTTGAGACCCTTACGGGTGAGTAGTCGTGCTTTAACAAACCCGATTGATTGATTGACCCAGGGCGCTATCCAAGCAAGGACCGCTCTGTCTGGATAACAGATGATCCGGTGCTTGGTACTATGTCTTGGGAACAAGACGCAGGACCGTGTACCAGCAGGACACAATGCTGCAGGCCGCAGAGCAGCAGGTCAGCTGGCAGCACCACAGCACACTGTCCCAAATTACGAACAGGGCCCAGGAGCGGGTGTCAGTGGGCACTTGCTCTTGCACTCTGTTGGCAATTGGGAACAGGGCACAGGGGTGGGTGCCAGCACCTGTATGTCTCTTTAAAAAAAGGTTTAGCCTTCGTTTTGCAGCATGAAACGTTTAGTTGTTTAAAACAATCGGCCGCCGTTCATTAATCGACGAGCTTTTTAAATGAGAGAGTGTATGATAGGGATTGGGGGCACAGAATGCCAACATGTGTATTGAAGGATTTTCACAGCACTCACTCCCCAGTGGTCTTTCGTCTATAATAATTTGTACTCCAGCACTTTGCTAACATGCTGGCATTCGTGTGTTAACTGGCTGTAAACATCCACGTACTGACAAATTTGATGGGGCAGTTGTGGAAAATGCTTTCTTTATCAGTAAAACACACTTCATTAGTGTCAAAAAGATTGGTGTGCTGATTATGTACATTTCTCTAAAAACGTACACCTGCAAACAATCCTCAGGAGTAAGTATCGGGACGAGGACGCATGGCAACCAATGACCAGAGAAAATGTTCATATGTAATCATAGCAATGTATCCGAGTATCCCGAAAGTTTAAAATCTACGTGATTCATATGAGTAAAGCTACGCTTGTAGAGTTCCAATTTTCCCCCAAAAAATTTCTGAAACAGCTCATAGCGAATCTCTAGCAACAATGTGAACTGGTTGTGTAGATGAAAATAACCACAGCTCTGGCCACCAATTAGCAAGCACCTCAAAAACTGCACCGACGCCCAAAACTAGCTGTTCACATAGGATCATCACTAACTCTTCAATGTGCCTCTAAACATAGGGCAGGTGAGGTGATATAATGAAAGAGTTGCGTCATGCCATTGTGGGATTTCATTTGGCTTAAGCATATGTTTGTGGTTGCACCTGTATCCGTGAGGCAGGCTTCCGCTGGGGGTTTGCTTTTCCAAATGCAAAATCTTCCACAATGCTGTTTGAAACACACAGAAGGCATTCTTCCTTCCGTGACACGAGGCCCCTACATGGTTCTCGTAAAATTGAAATAAAAGCTGCAAATGTTACCAAACATATTTTTATTACTACCGGTGAAAGTTAAACGCGCTCTCAAATGTATGACAAACGTTTTTAATGGCATGGCTTGACAGATAATGCTGTTTATGGTACTCAATTTAGAAGGTAGACTATTTATAAGAATACGTAACATTGTATTTTGAGAATTGATAAGACAGAAACACTAGCTAAACAAATGTTTTTATTCGGTTAATTCGTCTTGGGGTTTACGTCTTGGTTTTGGAGCGTTTCAGCTTTTTTTTTCTTCTCGCTAATGCTTAATAACATGCTTACAGTATTTCCCAACAGACCTAGAAATCCGGAGGAGAGAATTGCTGCGCGATGTTGTTTGTCCTAACTTAAAGCGATCCATTAATTCCCACAGTAACGCAGCCAGTTTAACATACAAATCATGGTGTAAGAAGATATATTCCTTAATTTCGATTTTTTCCAATCTCCTTAAAGACCGCGCCTTCCTTGTTTCGAAAGCTCCAGCAGACAATGTTCTGAGGTGTCACCAACCTTACTGCCACTGGGCAGTGTCGTAACGAAATTTGAGACCCCCCCATGCAAAGTACTAGGAGGGAGCAGGCCATTTTACTTCTGCTGTCCTAGGGCCTGACTCACTATGATACACATTCTGGGATTTCTCAGATCTTCAGGGGTTGTATTTCTAATTCATGAGAGCAACGATGTAGTTCAAAGTACAATGCAGAAGAAGAAATAGCATTTGTACTGCAGCCCAGTCACTAACCGACCAAGCAGTCCTGCATGGTCAGTGTTGTCAGGTTACTTATCAGTCCCGTTTCATGGACAGAGTAGTAATCTAAACACACATTTGTTCTAAAAAAACACAATCAAGCATAGTACTAGGAGCAACAGGGATTTGTTTAAAAAGTTTATGTTAAAAGTCTTAATCTAGTACTTAATATGAGCCCAGTAATCCCTTAGCATGAAAATATGAAAGCAATGATGCATGTCATAAGCAGTGAGAATAAAATTAACATTTCTAACATGTTTAGTATGTTAACAGCATCTTATCACCCTCTAGCTATTTATTCCTAAGCACTACGTGATATTTTTAGTCATAATATTGAATAGCAAATTTGTCTCTAGAGTTTCTTAAGGGTGATTACACATCCTACCTGTTGATAGCGAATATAACTGTACTTTATCCGACTTCTGCCGGTGAATGAAATGTGCTCGGGGTGAAAGAGCACTGCATGGTAGGCTACAGAGAGTGGCTGATACCGCAATATGGCAAGACCTCTGGCGATAATCCTAGTGCAAACACCTCTCCTAATCAGTGGTCAAATCCCGGATGTTATATAGGGCTTGATCACTGATTTGATCTTGTTTTTACAAAATAAAACAGGGCTCAGAGACATGAGATTCTTAGCAGACTAAGCTATTAGGACATAAAATGAGTTAGCTCTATCCAGATGTTGATTTTGAGCAGCCATTACTAAAACCTTGAGATCTACACAGCAAGAGGCTATGTTAGAATTGTGGTGCCTTTCATTGAAGATAATTCACAAGTAAGCAGCCGTGATCATGACCTTCACATGTTCAGGTAAGATATGCAAGTGAGAAACTAAAATGGAGTCTGACACGCTGTTCATGACATCCCCAGATTGGGAGTCGAGGTTACTCATTTTGTGGCCTTTGAATCCTAAAATGAACAATTAGAAACATATATTTAAACTAAGCAGTATAAAAAAGAAGCACCCATGAAACATTAAAAATCATTGAATAATGAAAGCCTAACTGAATATGTAAATGAATAATACAAACTTGAATCATAAAACAATTTAATGAATAAATGCATATAAAACATATTCATTAATCTATGTGAACAGTGAATGATAAATGTGGTTGGATGAAGAACCAAGCCCGGCATTATAGCTGGCTCATAACAAATGCAGCTGGGTGTAAAAAAGGTACAAAACTGTCCAAAAAGTACTTTCATTCATTTGGATTCAGAAAAGCAGGAACAGTCTTTTCTCTCTGGGTTGAAGATATATTGGGTATTTCATTCGTTTTTTCCAGGTCAATGATGGTGTCATATAGTCTCCATACTTTCCAGGAGACTTTGTAGTAACATATGAGGTGGTGGCAGAGGCATGATCAATTTGGTGATTTTGCACGTTTGGCTCAGCACCAACTGCTAGGGAGGGAGCTGGACAAACACATTGGAACAGATCCTGTAGTTCTGTGGCATTTAAAGGTGGTGATATTGCTTCGTACTTTATCTCGGTGGCTGTGGATGACTCAAGTGTTGGGAATCTTCCATCATATTGAGCATATTTCACCACTAGTAGGTGCATTGCCCTGTAGTTGGCTTGATGCAATGTCAATAGCATCAGAAAGTTGTTTGATGCAAAGTCAATGGCATCAGAAAGTTGTTTGATGGTGATGGATGTCATGAGGGGCATTCCCAAGCTGTAGTTCCTGGATAGTTTCTTGCATACAGCTCATGTACCAAAACACGGGCTGTAGTTGCAGAGCATTAATTTTACAAAACAACAAAGCCCAGTACTCACTCAGTACAGAGAGGCAGTCATAACCCCAATAGAATGCTAAGGTTTCTCTCCATTTCTGTTCAACTGGGCGGGTGTACTCCATGTTGTTGACGGGACTGGTAGACATTCTTTGCTAGAAGGAGAATGCCACAGCCAATGATCAGAAGGATTGTAGGGAATCCGCCAAACAGACTTGAAAACAAGGAGTGAAAAACACAGGAATCAGTACAAACACAGCCCTAAATCCAGTTACCAGACCAGATACAATAGTTTGGAAGAAGTGCACAATAATAGTTGTGCCTGATGAGTTGAAGATGATGTGCACAGAGTCTGCAAAATTAGGAGGATCCTGTGTCTGCAAACGTCTGTGAATCTCTGTAGCAGAGAGTGCTGTTTGTCAGTCAAGCGTTTCTGCTTCTGAGGTCAAAGGGACCTTTTTTTGAATCAAAATGGCAACAAGCTCACGTAGGTTATCAAAACACATATTGCCTGTGTCCATTTGAGGCCAAGAAACATTTTCAAGCACACTGATAGCTGGTGAATACTAGCTTATTCCACAACATTTTATCACTTTTGATACAGTTAGCAAATAGGGTTGCCCTTGTGCCATTCCACAACAGGTTTGGTCATTTTATTTTTTATATATTCCTTTTATTTAATTTTTGGAAGTAGTACAACTGCAGGATTTCCTAACAATTCCATTCTCCCCACCAACCCCAACCACGAGAAGGAACCTGCCACAGCAATCGCATATCATTATCCAGTAATACGTAATATCCAGACAGCACAGATATATTTATAAATTCGGTATACAAACAGTCTTCACTTCAAGAGTTCCATTTCAGTGACACATGTTTATCCTTCTGTATGTTCATCGATCTACCCTTCTTCGGGATCCTCCATTTTTTGTCTCAATCATACCCCTGTCATATCCCATGCCATCCTTCCCCCACTGGCCATCTCAATGTGCACTTAGCTGTGTCGTACCCCACATTCAGCATGTACCCATCGCGCATATTCCCACAGTCATTGTTTATGGGTGGGCAATCCTTTTGTATTCCATTCTAGAGCTATACACTTCTTTGATACAGTTAATCCCAATTCAACAATCTTTTCAGCATGTTTAGTCTGTTTGGTCCGAGACACCATACCTAGTAAACAGAGTTGGATCGTCGGCTGTAGTGGTAACTTGGTCAAGTCCCCCAGTGTCTGAATTACTGCCTCCCAGAATCCACTCACCCCTGGGCACCCCACCACATGTGTAAATAAGTACCTGCTGCTACCTTGTATTTAGGACAGTGCTCCAGTTTTGAGGAGTCTAGTCTGTGCAGGCAGCGCGGTGTGACATTCAGTGCTTAATTTGTAAGATATGAAGTCCAGGTGCTCAAATGTTTATTGGAGGCCACACGCACTTCCTCCACTGGCTCCACCCACTTCCTCCACCGGCTCCACCCACTTCCTCTATTGGCTCCAACTCCCTCCAGACACTTGTATCAAACACATAATACCTAGCCAAAACTCTATCAGACCAAAATCCCCTCTCTATGGATATGAAGTCTTTTCTGACTTGAAAATTGGAAGGCACCATTTTTGAGGACCAAATATTCAAGGAAACACTGAGAGACATCATCCAACACTCCTAGGAAAACGAGAGGTCAGCTACTAGCATGCTAATCGAATGGGAAGCCTTCTTAGTGGTGGCTATGGTACTCAACATTAGTTCGGTGTGGTGCCAGTAAAACGATGGCTAGGGTACTAACAACACCAGATAAAACACTAAATGACCTAGAACAGGCGCCAATACATGACCCTCTCAGCCAGCAATATTTACAGTTGGCGGGCAGGAACATGCATTGCTCCTGACAACTCATATATACTGAAAACCTAATCCACAAAGACTATGAGGGAGATAAAGCAGGCAAACTACTTGAGTGGCTGTTTAAACCCGAAATGAGCATCACACAAATGACACATACCTATGATAGGCCATGTACTGCACAAAACAGCATAAACAGCCTTTTTAGGCTTTTACACTGACCTATATAGAGCACAGGGCCCTGAATCACCTGAAGAACTCAGCTCCTAACTGGATTGGATAGAGTGAACCTGACAGGATTCCCTCCAGAGAAGCAAGAAACTTTGAATATGCTCATGATGGATTCAAGCTTCAGTAGGCAATAAAAGAATCAGCAATGGAAAAAACTTCTGGACCATATGGCCTGCCTGTTGCATTTTGCAATGCCAATAGGCAGGGCCACTGGAATTACGCGTCAGGTAAGGGCCAAATTATGCAGCAGGGTTGAGTAAATTATGCGGGAAGAAAAGGCAAATCATGCAGCATAATGAGGCACATTTTATGATAGTATCACTTCATTATTTTGTCAGTTTTACACTTGTTAATGGAGCCCTATTTAAATGCAATACATAATTCTCCTTCTGACCTAAACGGTTTTTATCTATGTGCCTCTCCAGGGACCCTCTTCACATTCCTCTGAACTCCAGTGAATATGAGACACACCCAGCCTCTGACTCACAAACCAGCGTGTGCTACCCTGGTCCTGCAATGCAGCTCTCTCTACTCTTCTCAGAGGGCCTCAGACCTTCAAGATAGATGAGGCTCCCTTGCGTTCTGAGGCATAGGCCTATTTTGGTCAAGCACATTATTCGTTGTGCCTTTTATCCACATACTACTTTTTCATTGCAGAACTTATGAGATTGCTATTAAACTTCTCCTTGCAAGCAGATGCTTGTGTTTTCAGCAACCACTTCATCCCTCTACCGCTCCCAGCTGATACTTTTCTTTTTTATTGCTATAGTATCATGTAACATGATTGGTTGTTGTGGTAAGTAAGTTTCACCAGTGCCGTATTTGGGCCTTCCTCACACACATGTGGACGTTTATGCTTGGACCTTCTGCCTACACGTCTGTTTTTCCTCATACACACACATGGACTCACTCTCAAATACTAACACACATGGACCTACCCTCATACACACATGTGCATCTATCCTCACATACAATCCTGTACCTACCCTCATACACACACCATACACACACAGGCCTTTTCTTATCTAGCTGGTTTAAGCTTAGGCCAACAATCAGGTATTGCAGTACCTCCAGGCATGGTGCACTTCTCGACCCGTGGAAAACAATGCTATTAAAAAAAGATGAGAAAACTAAAGTAGTGTTCCCCTGGCAAACTCTGTAAAGTGGTGCAAATGTGTTTGGGTGTGAATAAAATCAATCTTTCCACATTTTTTTTCTTCATATTTTGAACCTTTTATTTCTCTCCGTCCAGAGGCTACACTTTTACATAGAAAAATGTCAGAAAAAGACATTTCCAGCAAAAGTGTTTTTGTTTGGATCCATTTCACAGGGGAACAAATAAAGGAACGGAGAGGAACAAGAGGGTAAGCACCGTGTCTTGAAGTCCCGGTTTTCAGCAAGTGAGGAGGAGCGAGACAGAAAGAGGGGGAATAACAGAAAGAAGGAGAGCAAGAGAGAAGAGGGGGGCAGCTGCCAGAGGCAGAGCAGGAGAAGTGGACACTGTCCTTGTCTTCCCTGGGCAGGCCGTTCTCTGGGCCCGCACGAACAGCCAAGCCTTATCTATAGGCCTTAGCCATTTCTGCCATCCTAGGACGCATTAGTAAAATAAACAAGTAGGTGAACAGATTCAATTCAATTAAAGCAGAAGGGGCCCTGCCCTGGCGATCCCTCTCACTTCGACCACTGGGCGAGCCAGAAGCTCACTAGGGAAAAGAAAGCATGCACCACTTAAGAAAACACAAAGGTGTGTGTCAGCAATGTACTCAACATAGGGCAGACCATCCCCAGGAGCTACAGCACGTCTAACTCTATCTGCAGAAGACTTGCATATCAAGGAGCAGATAGGACAACAAGGCCCAGAGGCAGTGACTGACAAGGCCGCCGGAGAGGACACTCTAAGACCCAAAGGCAGCACAATAGCACATGTCAAGCTCGCAAACTGGGTCAAAAACACTTCAGGCACTAAATTCAATCCTGATTAAGTAGTAAAACATAACAGGGCGTGAGATAATGGAGGACGGCAGAATACCTCAGCCTTGCGCCTTAAACCACCAGAAAATGCTGTTGTAATCCCCTCAGATGCTAACCCTCTGCATGCTTTATTGCTGTTCTGAAATGGATGGTAGTTAAGGAGCGCAAGCGCATAAAGCGGCCAGGCTTTTGCTGGATATCACGATCACGGCGGCGCTGTCATCACAAATGCACTTCCATTGTGCTCCATTGGCGCTCGGTGCTTCCCAGTTATGATGCAATAAATATTATGCATTGCACAGAGAATACTGCTCAGCAGAGGAGGGTGGATCGGCAGACCAGCCCGAGCCAATCACGCTGACAGTATAACCATAGCTCTATGTTATACTTAAATAGCTGGCAGCCAGACAGTAAAGGGTCTTTCTTCTGCTAATGCGCACCACAGTGGGAGACGCTGGTTTTACTCCTCCGCATTTCTGCTGCTCCCCCCTCGAATTTTTTATTCACCCTGTTATGTTTTGTATATAGGCCCAAATATAGACCCGTTCATATATGCCATAATGTAGAAATACTTGTATATGCCCTATTATGGTCATACTCGTATATGCCCTATTATGGTCATACTCGTATATGCCCTATTATGGTCATACTCGTATATGCCCTATTATAGTCATGGCTCCTAATATAGGCATGATCTTTCACCTACATTAGTTCCCTACAGTACACAACGAGCTCTGAGGGTTGAACGTTATCTAGTATGTGGTTAGAACACTGCAGGGTTTTTCCCCGAACACAGGCCTACAATGTACTCATAAATTATGCATGAGCATTCACCAGCTACATCTCTCGCATAATATGTATGTACAAACTTCACCCCTGACGTCTTCCTCATGTCTAACAAAGACCAATACAAACCATACTGAGGGACGAGATACTTTAGGGTATAAATACACCACATCTTGCCACGGTAAGACAGAGGGAACCGAGACTTCCATGCTGACACACTGACTAGAGACGCTGAGGCTCCTGCATGCAGTCGCTCCAGCTGACAGCGGTCTAACACAGCCCTTGCGGGGTGTCCAACTCGAGACCAGGACGGGGTCCCACACTCTCTCTATTCAGGCAATGGGGTTCAACTAAATCCTAGAAGGATTCTTGGCTCTTAGGCTTTTAGACCTACACATATGCTAGGTACACTCAGGTACATCTAGTTAGGCATCGTAGGAGTACGCACACTTTCATAATGCTTTTATATTCATGTATGTATTCATGATTATTGCAACATGGTAGAACTGTTCTATCCGCTTGCTTTTATCATACTGCTGATAATATATCTCTGCTATTGTCTGCTGGTTACTGCAGCACATATATTTTACACTAGAATAACAACTGTTCACTAAATACTTATTGAAACGCCCAGACTGTTTATTCTGTGTAACTCTCTGAGACAAACCGAATAAGTAAGCACGAGTGACTGAGCGAAAAGTAGTACATTGTTTCCACGATTCTGAGGAATTAGGGTTGTCATGGTCTAAGGTTGCCAGGAACTAATCTCTCCCTGATAAGAGGAGATTCTAGTGGCACTGTGAGCTAGCTAATGCAAATCCGGCTAACATATACGGTGGGGGTGCACAGAGTCAGTCTAACACCAAGCCCACAGTTTATGTTATCCAAACGCGCAGGTCCTGCATGGGTACTATAGGAACTACACAACATGGTGCCCAACGTTGGTTGGGTACTTATTTAACAGTAGAATCTGAGTAGTTCAGTTGTGCTATTCTCAGAGAACCTACTCACAAAACCCCAGAGACGTCTGGAGTGGGTGGGCACAAACTCCGCCACAGCTGAGTAGTACGAAAATACTATTTATTGGCTGTTGGTTATTCAAGCTTGAAAGGACATAGTGTTCCTAAAAATTGTGTCTAAAACCTTTTCATAGTTTCTTTGAAACAGTAGTCTGTGTTCTATACACAATGACTACCGCGGTCATAGATCCACTACAAATGCCACTGCCCCTGTCAGACGAAGAAGATCCTGAGGATGCAATACAGATTGCACCAAAATTCAGAAGGACAGTCACCATAAGACTATTAGAAAACAGCTTACAAGCCAAGGGTGGCATTGTAGTTTTCGTGATTGAGGCACACGAATCAAACAAAACAGAGGTATTCTATTCATGGGTTACACTCCCGGCAGCAAATGCAATAACAAAGACATTTCACTACTATATAGAAGGAGATGCACCACGGGAATATTGTCCGTTTGAGGACATAGAGATTCCACTCACTTACCAGGAACATTATTACTGGTTTAATGGCGCCCTACTCCACGTATGAGAAAGAGTAAGATTAGGCCCGGTCGGAGGAGACGGGGCCACATGGCCAATACTAGCGGCTTACACACCGCATCGTAACATTGACACAATGAGACAGCCAGACTTACTCATACAACATAGAGAGTTAATTAAAATCTACAGAAACCTGACACAATTCGTCATGAGGACTTTAACAATCCAACCTGTACCAGGTGCAGCAACTAGTACTCCAGCTCAGGGTACAGGAAATAAAATTACTCCTCAAACATTACACGCGGTAATGGGCAAAATGCCCGCAAAACGCGAACAAATAACATTCTGGATAGCTCAGAAAATAACTCAGCTTGAGGCGGTATTTCCGAATACTACCACCTGTGATGAACACAGAATACTAACAATCTGCTTGCCCATGTACACCACAAGTAGAGGACTGCACCTCTTGGGGTTCAGTCTTTATATATACCATATATACCAGAACACATGGTATTCCTTCATTAGCAGTAGTACCAGACCTATTGAGACAGATACAAAATGAGTACGGAGCAGAGCCTGCCCTTAACTTAGGGATGAAGTTACTAAATAACTTTGACCAGGTATCAGCCATAATACTAGCTAATATTAAGGGGGAAGCAGCTTCAGTGGCGATCCGCCAACTCCTAAGGGAGTTCAGTCCAGTAGATCAACAACACGAACTACCCAAAATAATTGAAACTGCATATGCAGAACTAGGCAGAGACAGTCTAGGTGGGAAAGCATTAAAACCACAACTGGTGGGCAGTCCTGAAAAGGACGCTACAAAGCAGACACCTACTTCTTCTAAAAAGAAGTGGGAAAATAAAAAACAACAAAAGTCTAAAGACAGCAGATCTCAATCCAGAGGTAGGTCTCCTCAACAGGAGCCCTCTGAAAGGAGGTATAACCTCAGGAATAAGGATAATATTAAAAAACCTGACAGGTATCAGGATACTGATACTCGTTCCTCTCGTTCCTTTCAGGGTTCATCAAAAAACTCCGAGAGGTAAGGACGGTCAGAGGAGCGTACAAAGTCCAGAGACACGCAACGCGCTGCGGACTACGCACCTAAAAAAGAAGATAAACAAAAACAGAAACCTCAGTTCAAAAAGAAGAAGGTAGCAGGTCTCAAGATCAGACATGCCCAGAATTCTGAGGACACAGCTTCTGAACGGGGAATGGGCTCTGATGATGCTAGACAGCGCGGCAGAAGTAACGATAGCTCGCCAGAACCTGAAGGAATTTCTGGTGACAGCGGAGTTGAGTGAGTATATCACGGTGGAAACACCTGATACTCGGGTAAGTGTCCCACATAAGTTACATGAGATAACACTCCGGATGGAGGGGGACAAGCCCAGAAAAATTAAAGGTCTCTTTTGGAAAAATCTGTCATCTGGATATGACACTCTATTAGCAGAGCAAGACTGGCCGCCAGCAATCGTCATGGAGTGCCTAAAGGGAGAAAAGGTAATTTTTCCAGCATTTTCCGACCTCGTTCCCATACATTTAAAACATGCATATGCGCAGGAGTGGGCGGTTGCCCTAGCTCCAGCATTGTACAAAAATCATGTTGGTTGGGATGAAGATTCAACCCACCACGTGATCCCGTTAAAAGTTTCCCCAAATGCTCAAAGGTAATATCCAATAAAGCAGGAAGCAAAAAAACAAGTCAGGGAGATCCTAGATCGACTTGAATACCAGGGGGTGATTGAAAATTACACTTCACCTATGAACAATCCTTTGTTCCCCGTATCAAAACCTGACAACACATATCGTTTAGTTTTAGATTATAGACATTTAAACACCTGCACAAAGACATTTGCAGTTCAAAATGCACACAGTGCTGCCTTAATGAATAACATTGTGCGACAAAAATACAAAACAACACTTGATATCTCAAATGGATTTTTTGCCAAAATATAGCGCCTGAAAGCAGGTACTTGACCGCTTTCTCAGCGCTAGGGTCCCAACGGCAATTTTGCCGTTTGCCCCAAAGATATAAAAATAGCCCGGGGTTGTTTTCAGCAAGGGTAACAGAGTTACTCCAAAATTTGGATGAAGAGGCATTGTCCTATGTGGATGATATTTATCTGATGAACGATGACTTACCGAGGCACTTGACCAGGGTGAGCACCATTATTATGGGATTTGCCTCTGAGGGCTATAAATTTAATTTCAAAAAATCAAAAATTGCCCACCTCAATGTCCTATTTTTAGGGTATAAGCTGTCAAGTGAAGGAAAAAGCCTAGCAGCAAACGTTTTAGAAAAATGTGCGCTGCTTCAACCTCCAAAATCATTAAAGAATTTACAATCAATTCTGGGATTCCTAAATTTTGGTCGAACATACATTTTGGATTACGCAGAAAGAGTAAAACCTTTCTACGACTTAATAAAACCTGATTTTTCAATCAGACAATGGACACAGGAACATACAAATATCCTGCGTTCCCTACAGGAAGACATGATAGCTTCTAAACATTTACAGACACGCGTAAACGTACGCAACTTAGTGATCCGAGTAATAGCGGGTCAATGCGGGTACACTTATTTAACTTTCAATGAAGGAGAAACAGTACCAATCGCATACAAATCACACCTGTACACAAACACAGAGATGCGTTTCACTTTAACAGAAAAAATCCTGACAGCAGTGCAGACCGCTGTAGCAAGAGAAAGAGCTCTGGCTCAGGGAAAGCGCATAATAGTTGTGACCCCAGTACCAGCCTTAGAGGCTGTTACCAAGGCTGACATTCCAAATGCGAAAGCCTTACATCCCAGATGGATACAATGGGCTAATTCTCTTACTGCAACAGATGTTGAATACAGATTTGATCCAAGTTTAAAAACACAAGCATTTCTGCAATACGAACAAGAATATCCTCTACCAAATGAGATTTTGCCTCTAGATCAGTATGAATACATTATTTACACTGACGGTTCTGCTCAACCGGCCATAGGGAGTAAGCAAGCTTACAGCGCAGCGTGTGCAATCGTTAAAGGTCGCATGCGCAATGGAAAGTTCCATCCCAGTAGCACTAAACGCAATCTCTAGGAGACTGCACGGCTCAGTTGGCAGAATTAAAAGCACTGATACTGGCACTTGTAAATACGGAACACGAATTCCCCACACTAATTGTGTGTGATTCCTTTTACTGTGTACAGTCGTACAATAAATATTTACATCATTGGGAACAAAACGGGTTTAAAGACGCGAAAGGTGGCACAATTAAGCATAAAATGCTATGGGAACAGGTAGTGGAGTTGAGAAACGAACTACCAAGGGCTCACGTGATACATATACTGAGTCATCAGCGTGATGGCGTTCACGTTGAAGGGAATTCATTGGCTGATGAAGCCGCAAAGGGGGCTGTACGCACAGCCGCCGTAGCTGCAGTTACTCGTTCAAAAACGAGAATAGACAGCGAGATTATGGTAGCTGTCAATGCTTCACGCAAAGGCAGCACAGCAGTACCTAAAAAATTTCCACTCAAGTACTCCTACAAGTTAGATGCACAAAACATTCCATATGCTCAGATTCCTGGAGTGGGGGCTAGAGTAATACCAAATATGGATCGTAGGCAAGGCTTAATTCTAGCAGCACACGAGGGTTTGGGTTCTGCGCATACAGGTGTCACAGCGACTATTTCTTTACTGAAACAGCACTACTGGTGGCCAGGGTTAACAAAGCAGACCAAAGACTATGTCTTAAAGTGCGACATCTGCCAGCAGATGAAGGGCTCCACCGTAACACGCCCAGCGCAGACACCATTACTAAAATAAGACAAACCTCTCGCATGTGTGTATTTGGACCACTGCGGACCCCTACAATCTGATGGGGCCAAGAAATATATCATGGTTGCAGTGGATTTCTGCTCTAGATTCCTATGGGTTTGGCCTCAGCGCTCGGCTGACGCTCGAACTGTTACAAAAGATTTGCGAGTCTTTATCGGTACATACGCAGTTGGCACGTTACATTCTGACCGTGGCCCCGCGTTTAGCTCTCGGGCTTACAAAGAGGCCATGGAAGGAATGGGCGTAGCATTGCGGTACTCCTCTCTGTTCCATCCTGAGGGAAATTCTGTTGTGGAGAGGAAAAACCGGGACTTAAAGTAATCTTTAACAGCTAGGGTATTAGGCAAAGGCGGTAGATGGGTCGATCACCTTTATGGGGTCCAACGAGCAATTAACAATCAGCCAAGAAGCTCTCTAGGGGGTGTCACTCCTTACGAGGTCCTATTTGGGACAAGAATGTTGGTACCTGATCTTGATTGTGAAGGCACAGTGGCGGATGAGAAACCATTTGATATCCATGATCGTATGGCTGTTTTACAGGATCTAAATGAATCCAGGACACAACAAAGCAACGTCCACTTAAAACAGACCGTCACTGAGGAAGTCAAGGCAGTAACGGCAAGACCTGTCTGGATCCCAAAAGTCGGGGATCTGGTCAGAGAGAAGATTGCTGACAAGAAAGAATTTGGGCCATCCTACAGAAAGCCTGTACCGGTCCTAGCAATCCAAGGCACAAGAACTGTACTTCTGCCGCCTCTTGCCGGGAAAAAAAAGAAAAGATTTGTCTCAATCGACTTAATCAAACCACACTATGTGGCCGATACTAAACAGTAGGCCACGTGGACTCCACAGTAGCAGACGCCCTCCTCTCGCTACAATCCAAGAAGTTCAAACAGAAAGACTCATCACGTTTGAAGAGCCACCTGTACGGAATAAAGGACTAAGCAACAATGCTGTGGAACTCGTTCCACTTCAACAAGAAGTTCGACTTCAAAATGAAAATCAACTTAATAACCAAGTTGCAATCAGACTGACTACAGACGTCTACGTCAACATGCCTCGTCAAGAGCAAAATCCGATTTCAACAAATCCTGATGCAATTCCAACAATTGATCGAACTACTTCTGGCTATTTCATGAACTTTGATACGTTTTCACTGGATCCAAGCGAGCCGGAAACGACGCCAGCCAAAAAATCACACAAACAGAAACTCACTGACTTTTTGAACTTTTTTAGAAAGACTTACCTGGTGTCACCTTGAATTGAACTATGGTATATCACTGGGATTCTATTTTTTCTTTTCTGGCTAGGTTTAATTATAACTTTTAGTATGCTTATTAATGGACGATACCTCCAGCAGAGCTCGACAGCCCAAAGAGTCAATTTGATTTTAAAACCACACCAGTCTTCACATCGTGAACCAAGAGACTTGTCTTCAGTGAACATCACAGCAGTTCCTATACCGGACGGTATAGTATGGGACAAGATTGATTATGATATATTCGGTCCGACTGAACTTTTAAAGCTTAAACATGTATTTAAAATTTCTTTAAGTGATATCATTACCTCCAGTACATTTTCTGATGATTGGGACACTGAAACTGTAAATAATTTAATGTCTGATTTAGAAAAAACTGCAGCATTTCCGAACATTGAAATGTTAGAAGGTACTTCAGACTATGATACATTGTACTGTTACCAACATTATGGTCATCATTTCTTGCACAAATCTATAACACCTAGAAATGTATTTGAATTCCACCAGTGGGAACACTGCCCAACACCTCCGAAAGGTAGTTCGCAAACCTTTGCACAGAAATTCACATACTTTTCAGGGTTTAATACATCTGACCGAAAGTCATTTTATTACAAAGTGGCAACAACATCAGCACAGAAAATTATGTTGACTAACACCAAACAGATTTACTCTGCTTCCTTTATGGCCCAGTTGTCTACACAGGGTTTCGACCTATGGAAGGACACTATAGATTTAAAATCAATCTGGGGTTCGAGGGACTGGCAAGTCCAGGGAACAGAAGCGCTTTTTAGAGCATGCCTCATTCCACAGCAGATGATATTTCTAAATGACACTGTGCAACAGACATCCTGTCTTGGACTAGCCAAGAACAAGGAAATGAACACACCGGGGTTTCCAGCACCATCACAGATGGGTGGGGGACAGAATTCAACTACACATGGGGTAGGATTAGATGACATTCTCCAGTACAACAGGTCAGATCCCAATTGGACAGAATGGCTGATTTGGCCCACTGACACAAACACATGTCAACAGAGATTCCTAGTTATAACCGAGGAGTTTAGTATCAGTAGGCCAGATACCCGCTATGTACAAAGACAACAACCAGGGGTAGTGACATCCTTCAGTGTTGGGAAGTTGTGCCTTGATTGGCTAGAAACCTCAACACTCACAGAAGTAAAACATCACTTGACCTTACTCTCACCTGATGTGGACCTTAGGGATTTCTTGTCAGGCCCAAGGAAAACACGTCAGAAACGTTTCATATATGCTGGCATCTACGCCTATTATAATGAAAACTGGAAAATATCCCAACAGGAGGCCGCAGAAAGAATATGGGAAATAGACCGTATTAACCTAGAGAAGGCATTAGCTGTAGTGGATAATGGGTTAACAACTTTGACCTCCAGGATTTACTCCTTAGGCAACATTGTGTCTCCGGCAATTGACATATTAGAACAAGATCTGGCCTTGTTACAACAAGGGCAATCCCAATTACGTTGTATTATGATGCTAAGCTGGACACTGCAATCTCTGCGTGCAGGCTATGTGCCCCGGCGTTTTATAAACACCACGTCTCTGTTTTCAGAATACAATCTAACTGATAAACAGACAGAAATGGCACAAAGGGGAGCCAAATATACAATGCTGCGTATTGAGAAACTGGAAAGGTTACCATTCACTGTAGCCGAATTACCATCAACTGAATGGCTAATTCATGGCCAAATAACTCTGCCGGTCACTACGTTTCAGTTTCAATATTGCCTTGAGCAAAGGCAGGCAAATATGAAAAAATGGGTAAGGGGTACATTAAGGAAACTTGGGAGTTACCATATAGATATCGATGCCAGAATGGGGATCGGGAAGTGTATCTGAGTGGTACAAACTGCAAGAACGCTTTAAGCGGTTCTCTCATGTGTCAGGATATTTCTCTACATGGAGCATGTAGTGGTTCGGTAGCGAACTTATCTTGTCACATGTCAGGGACCCCAGCGGCATGATCACGCCGGTTTTCCAGCTACTCTCGAATGGGAGTTACTTAATGCTAAATGATCAAGGTTGCTGTGGGATGCTTCCGGGCGTCACCTATCTGGTCACTGTTAACTCCAGGGTTACTTGCTGTATGCAAGTATTGTTTCCACCGCTGAACACAGTCAGGGAGGCGCCGTTATGGCCTTCATTGAATGTTTCCTTTATACAATTTGATACTTTGAGCAGACTGAAAGCCATGCTTTTACAGCAACCCGTGCCCTTAACCTCCGCTCAAGAAATCTTTGAACTTCAAGTTGCAAGGACCTCGACTGAGATACAAGCGCTTATACGTACAAACTGCCCCTTTCATTTTGCAGAAATGGTAGGTCGTATCTTTAACATGTCTGATACGAGTGGTATTGTACACCTATTTAAGACCATAGGGTCCGGACTATTAAGCACCTTTCAGACAGTCCTCGGAGTAATCCCAAATGTTATACACTCCGTACTGGGAAGCGAGTTTGGAGGTCTCCCGCTCATCCTGTTCTTAATTGCAGGAGTCCTGATTGTAATCTTACTGCTACGCAATGGACGGCCCCATTTCCGAGGAAATGGCGAACACGCTCATGGAACGGAAATATCGTGAACGCATGGTGCAGCTTCTGGGCATACCTTGCCTAAGAGAACTGAACGCCTCTTGGTTTCTATCAGTTAGATCAGTCTGGGTGGACTGCATCTTACCTGTTCTTCGATGCCTGTTTTGCGGAGAAGAATGCACGTTGGATCTCTGTCTAACGTTTCCATCAGATACGCCACTGGACCTAGATGCTATGCTAGACCCCCTAAAGGCCCATGCTCTGCGTTGTCCCCAGCGTCTTCCGATTCTGATGAATGCATTCCTTGAGAATCCACAGGTGCCGTTTGCTCCTGCTGGGTTAGGTGGCTCCTCCACAGGCACCGAGGTAACAACTGCCGCACAAGCTGACGCAGCAACGACTGCTGGCAGTGCCGAATTCCATCTATGTGCGATTGAGGTTCTCTGTGAAGCGTTGGATTTGTCGCCTGCAGTAGCTAACACCGATAATGCTGTATCTCCCAGCCAGGACACTTAATCTGGAATTGGCTCATCGCGTCCTGGGAAAGAATTCGGCTTCTCCACTTCGTTTCATAAATAAACGAACTAAATTTGGAACATTTCCTAAATTGACACTTTCACTTGAGAAAGAGTGGCTTTCTTCTGCTTGTAGTAATGCAACTTTTATGAATGAGACAGAATTGACTTTTTCAAGTGGCAACTAAAGAATAGCTGATTTTTAAACATTTTTTATTGACCTTTTGAAACCATGTTTTTAGCTGTTATTAAGAAAAGACTTTTAAATTGTCCAGATTTTATGTATGGTCATTGTCATACAATTCAGAAGTGGAGTGGGTGTTATGTTTCGTATATAGGCCCTAATGTAGACCCGTTCATAAAATGCCATAATGTAGAAATACTCGTATATGCCCTATTATGGTCATAATCGTATATGCCCTATTATAGTCATGGCTCCTAATATAGGCATGATCTTTCACCTACGTTATTTACCAACAGTACACGACGAGCTCAGAGGGTTGAACGTTATCTAGTCTGTGGTTAGAACACTGCAGGGTTTTTCCACGAACGCAGGCCTACAATGTACTCATAAATTATGCATGAGTATTCACCAGCTACATCTCCCGCAAAATATGTAGGTACAAAGTTCACCCCTGACGCCTTCCTCATGTCTAACAAAGACCAATACAAACCATACTGAGGGACGAGATACTTTAGGGTATAAATACACCACATCTTGCCACGGTAAGACAGAGGGAACCGAGACTTCCATGCTGACACACTGACTATAGACGCTGAGGCTCCTGCATGCAGTCGCTCCAGCTGACAGCGGTCTAACACAGCCCTTGCGGGGTGTCCAACTCGAGACCAGGACGGGGTCCCACACTCTCTCTATTCAGGCAATGGGGTTCGACTAAATCCTAGAAGGATTCTTGGCTCTTAGGCTTTTAGACCTACACATATGCTAGGTACACTCAGGTACATCTAGTTAGGCATCGTAGGATACGCACACTTTCATAATGCTTTTATATTCATGTATGTATTCATGATTATTGCAACATGGTAGAACTGTTCTATCCGCTTGCTTTTATCGTACTGCTGATAATATATCTCTGCTATTGTCTGCTGGTTACTGCAGCACATATATTTTACACTAGAATAACAACTGTTCAATAAATACTTATTGAAACGCCCAGACTGTTTATTCTGTGTAACTCTCTGAGACAAACCGAATAAGTAAGCACGAGTCACTGAGCGAAAAGTAGTACATTGTTTCCACGATTCTGAGGAATTAGGGTTGTCATGGTCTAAGGTTGCCAGGAACTAATCTCTCCCCGATAAGAGGAGATTCTAGTGGCACTGTGAGCTAGCTAATGCAAATCCGGCTAACATATACGGTGGGGGTGCACAGAGTCAGTCTAACACCAAGCCCACAGTTTATGTTATCCAAATGCGCAGGTCCTGCATGGGTACTATAGGAACTACACGACAACCCGTAAAGTTTATGACAGTGGTATAAATACTGCCTTAGCTATAAAAGGATTAGTTTATATTTTTAAGCAGCTCTCATATTCTTCCTTTATGAAAGGAATTTTAGTGGAAACGAAAAGTCTCTTTTACAAGGGAGAAGGGGTAATCCGTGAAAGCGGACTTCTAATTGTGTTACTGGTGGCCGATTTTGGTAAAAAAAAAATAGGCCCCAGTAACAAAACCAGCCCGCCCTGGCCTGGGGGGATTTCACTGCACATGGTACCCGGCTCCAGGGGCATGATTGCTCGGATCAGAGTCACTGACTCAGTCACCGCGTATCGTACTTGGCTTAACACCCGGTTTACCAACCACAACCACTACGCTGCGGTGACCACACTCAAACGATAAAAAGCAGCGTTGGTTGGTTACTACTTACTGCAGTTACGGACTGGACTGGTTGCAGCCTTTACTAAGAGGCCTGATGCTGCTCTGCTGCTCTGCTGCACAGTTCACAATGACATGCTGTTTCAAATTACAGTGCCGCCCGGCGTCGTGCCGAACAGACTGCCTTTGCCGGTGCGTTAACACATGCGCAATGTGCTCATGATTGATGATAAGGCGGGGCGGCCGGGCGGGCTTGGAATTTTAAAAAGGTTACGTAAAGCCTGCTGCTGCGGCAGCCCCACGACACCAAATCCAGCCCAATCAGTGTCCCGTCCATCGGGCAACACTGACTGAAGGGCGGCATGGATTTGTTATCGGCTAAGCACTCTTCAACAGGGAGACAGAGTGTCAATAGTCGATCATATTGTGTGACTGGACACACGTGCAGTACTTGATGTGAGTTGGCACCGGCACGCAGGTAGACCCGGCCCTAATAAATAAGTGCCGATGCTAAGCACCGGAAAGCACCGGCACAAATTAAGCACTGGTGACATTTTCTTGTGTACGCACTTGTAATGTTTCAGTTTTAACCTCACATTGCGTGTGACCCTCTGGCAATTGCCTAGCATAGATATCCAATTGCGATCCTGCAATTCCTTCCACAAATCGTTCTCCCATTGCAACATCAACGCCTCCGCGGGCGGCAGTTTTCGGTAATAATAATGCATATAAGCGGGTAATTAATTTGCCTTCTCCTCCCAAATTCGGAAGCATTTGGTTTAATAGATGGGTGCCTGGTATCTGCGGGAAAGGCACCCAAGATTTGGGAATAGCTGCAGCTAAGCCAGCAAAGACCAGGAAACAGCCCCCAGCTAGCTCCCAACTGGCACAGAAGGCTGCATACCCTGTTAGTCGTCCATCTTCATAGAGGTCCCCCAGTGTTTGAGGAATGTCCCCTCCTGCATCTTAAGAAAATAGGTAACATGGGACTAATTCCAGTATACCAGGGGATCAGTTGTAGCATGTAAATATAATCATGTCCATCTTTACGGGAGGCCAGTCCCCATATATCTAATATAGTCCTAACCTGCAGCGGCAGCAGATTCCTATTCTTTCTGGGGACGAGGGGCAAAGCCAGAAGCTTACTTGGATGGATCAATCGAGTCAATAGTCCCATCACAGGGACATCGCCTCCCTCTGCGAACCACATTACCACATGCCGCAGGTGGACTGGCAAGTAATAAACACAAAAATTTGGAACCTGGAGCCCTCCCCTATCTCTTGGTAATTTTAGGACCTCTAGACTTATACATGCCCTTCCATGTCCCCAGTAAAGCAACCGAAGCAGTTCATCCATCCTGCGTAAGCATAAGTCCAGCACCCCATTGGCATGTGTTATAACACATATAAGATTCTCGGTAGCATCATCATTGTACTTATGGCAATGCGCCTCATCAGTGACAATGGGAACCGTAACCACTTGTGCACGCTCCGTTCCAGGTTATCGAGCAGGGCACCCACATTGGAGTCATATGCTTCAGCCATATCTGAACTCAAGTGTACCCCCAAGTACTTGATTGGGGTTGTTTTAACTCATATATTTGGTAGATCCCCACCCTACAGCCTGTTCTGTCTGCACGGGGTAAAGTACTGATTTGTTTGTGTTCAACCTAAACCCAGAGTGTGCCATCACTTCCTTGATCGTGGTGTGAACCGGACACCATGTAGTCTCCGGGGTCCACAGGGTCAGCAGGAAGTCATCAGAATACAACTAGATGACCTCCCGCTTGCCCCCTACCTGTGCACCGTACACCCCATGCTTGGTGAGCACAATGCATGCCAATGGTTCAATGACCAGGGCAAAGATCAACGGTGAGAGAGGGCACCGCTTCTGGGTCCCTCTCTCCACCTGCCAACTGTCCGATACTCTATTACCTACTTTAACTCTTGTTCTGCTGTCAGTGTAGAGTAGTTGTACCCACCTTAAGAAATTAGCACCCAAATCGCAGCCTTGTAATGTGTGGTCCATAAATACCAAATTGACAGTATGAAAAGCCTTATGGGCATCCAAACTAACAAGGGTGCAGAGTTCTTCCCCTTTTTCAATCGGTTCTATAATTAAAAACACTTTCCTAATATTGGTAGTGGTAGTGCGGCCTCCCACAAACTCCGCTTGATTCACATGAATCAATCAATCAATCACAGAATTTGTAGAGCGCACTACTTACCCGCGAGGGTCTCAAGGCGCTGGGGAGGGGGAAGGGGGGGGGGGATGCTGCTACTGGTCGAACAGCCAGGTCTTGAGTAGCCTCCTGAAGGTCAGCAGGTCTTGGGTCTGTCGTAGGCTTAGTGGAAGGGTGTTCCAGGTCTTGGCGGCGAGGTGTGAGAAGGATCTGCCGCCGGTGGTTGTTCTTCGAATGCGAGGGACGGTGGCGAGGGAGAGGTCGGCGGAGCGGAGCTGGCGGTTGGGGACGTAGAAGAAGAGTCATCTGTTGAGGTAGGCTGGGCCAGTTTTGTGGAGTGCCTTGTGTGCATGGTGAGGAGTTTGAAGGTGATCCTCCTGTCGACGGGGAGCCAGTGCAGGTTCCTCAAGTGGGGGGTGATGTGGCTGTGGCGTGGTACGTCGAGGATCAGGCGTGCAGAGGCGTTTTGTATGCGTTGCAGTCGCTTGATGAGCTTGGCCGGGGCTCCCGCGTAGAGGGCGTTCCCATAGTCCAGTCTGCTATTGACGAGGGCCTGGGTGAGTGTTCTTCTTGTGTCTGTCGGGATCCACCTGTAGATCTTGCGAAGCATGCGGAGGGTGTTGAAGCAGGAGGAGTAGACTGCGTTGACTTGCTTGGCCATGGAGAGCGTTGAGTCGAGGATGACTCCCAGGTTGCGTGCGTGGTCGGTGGGTGTCGGGGCTGCTCCCAGCGTCGTTGGCCACCAGGAGTCGTCCCAGGCTGAGGGGTTGGAGCCGAGGATGAGGACCTCCGTTTTGTCCGTGTTCAGCTTTAGTCGGCTGATCTTCATCCAATCGGCGACGGCCTTCATTCCTTCATGGAGATTGGCTTTGGCGGCGAGGGGGTCCTTGGTGAGGGAGAGGATCAGTTGAGTGTCGTCGGCGTAGGAGATAATGTTGAGGTCGTGCTGTCTGGCGATGCGTGCGAGCGGGGCCATGTATATGTTGAACAGTGTTGGGCTGAGGGACGATCCCTGGGGTACGCCGCAGATGATCTCGGAGGCTTCGGATCGGAAAGGTGGGAGGCGGACTCTCTGGGTTCTGCCGTCGAGGAAGGAGGTGGTCCATTCCAGGGCCTTGTCTCGGATCCCTGCGTCGTGGAGGCGTGCGAGTAGAGTGCGGTGGCAGACAGTGTCGAAGGCGGCGGAGAGGTCCAGCAGGATGAGGGCTGCGGTCTCACCATTGTCCAGCAGGATCCTGATGTCGTCGGTGGTGGCGATGAGGGCAGTCTCAGTGCTGTGGTTGGTGCGGAACCCTGATTGGGATGGGTCCAGGATGCTGTTTTCTTCGAGGTATCGGGTTAGCTGTTTGTTGATGATCTTCTCGATGACCTTGGCTGGGAACGGAAGCAGAGAGATGGGCCGGAAGTTCTTGAGGTCTCTCTGGTCCGCCTTGGGTTTTTTGAGTAGGGTGTTGATCTCTGCGTGTTTCCAGCTCTCTGGGAAGGTCACGGTCTCGAAGGAGAGATTGATGATGTTGCACAGGTGGGGTGCGATGGAGCTGCTGGCTTTGTTGAAGATGTGGTGCGGGAAAGGGTCTGACGGGGAGCCGGAGTGTATTGTGCTCATGGTCTTGATGGTGTCCTCGATGTTCACGCTGGCCCAGGCTGGCAGGGGGTCGTGGTCGATGGTGTGTGGCGGGTCTGGTGCATCGATCTTAGTTGGGGCTGTCTGGGTGTTGAAGCTGTCGTGGATGTCGGCGATCTTGCGGTGAAAGAAGGTGGCGAGGGAATCGCACAGGGGTTGCGACGGCGGGATGTCGTTGGAGCTTACCATTTTAGCCAAGCGGTGGGCCAGTATGTTCCCTAAAATTTTAGCATCAACATTAATCATCAACAATGGTTGATGTGATTCACAGTCTGAAGGGTCTTTCCCAGACTTAATGAGGACCACTATATTTGCCTCCCTCAGCAATGCCGGTAAAACCCGTGTTTCAAATCCTTCATTGAACATTGCTAAGAGTGGTGCGCACAAAAACTCTACATATTCTTGATAAAATTCAACTGATAACTCGTCATTACCAGGTGCCTTCCCTGTGTTCATTTGTTTTATGGACCATCTAATATCTGTTTCCTCAAGCGGCGCATTCAGGCTCATCTTCATATACCCATCAGCAGTGGGTAGTTACACTGCATCTAGAACTGCAGTGATGTCCGCTATGTCCCCGGGCCGTACTTTGAGTATCATTGTACCAAGGTGTATGGTGAATCAGTGGGTGCATGAGTGCCTGTGTGGATGATTCAGTGGGTGCGTGACTGACTGTATAAGTGAGTGATTAGGTATCTCAATGGATGTATGGGTGAGTGACTGGCTGTGTGAATGTCTGTATCAGCCTCTCAGTTGGTGTCAAAGTGGCTGTATGGGATTGTGAGTGGGTACGTGAGAGGCTGTATTTGTGAGTGATTGGTGTCTGAGTACCTGTATGGTTGTCTGAGTGTCTGTGTGGGTGGGTGAGAAGGTGGGTGACTGCCTGTATGGTTAAGTGAGTGGATGAGCCAGTGCCTGTTTGGGTGAGTTTGTGTATGGCTGTGTGGGTGAGTACGTGGATGTGTCAGTGGTATATGGGTGAGTAACTGGGTATGTGAAAGGTAGTATGGGTGAGTGATGGGGTACATGAGTGACTATGGGTGAGTGAGTGAATGTGAGACTGGCTGTGCTTGTGTCAGTGACTGTATAGGTGAGTAAGTACATGTTAATATCTGTATGAGTAAGTGAGTGTGTGTGTGTGTATCTGTATGGGTAAGTAAGTGGCTGTGTGATTGACTGTATGGGTGAGTGACTAGGTATGTGAGTAGCTCTATGGGTGACTGATTTAGTGTGTGAGTGGCTGTATGGGTGGATATGTCAGTGGCTTTATTAGTGAGTGAGTGGATGTGTGTGTAGATCTATGAATCAGTGAGTGGGTGTGTAAGTTCTGGTATGGGTCTGTGAATGGGTTTGTGAATGGTTGTGTGAGAGTGGCTGTATGAAAGGTTCTATGGGGGTGTGGGTGGGTGTGTCAGTGATTCTGTGGATGATGTCATCAGTGATGTCATTTGAGATGTCATCAGTGATGTCATCAGTGATGTCACTGACCATGTCATGAGGGATGTAATATGTGAGGTCATAAGCAGTGCATTGCTCAGCTAACTATAACTGCTGATTTTCACTGTTTTTGTAAGAGTGAAATCTGAGCCTAAATATAAAGTCCCTGTAACCTTTGTTTTTTTCCTGTGAATTTCTAAGGCTTTTAAATGCTAATTCCTAACTATAACGTCCCTGTAACCTTTGTTTTTTTCAGTGAGTTTCTATGGTTTTTTAAGTAGTAGTCACTTTTGCAGAGTGGTGGAGAAAGGGGTTGGGGCCTCCGACCAGCTCTCAGGAATCACGCTGTGTAGGACTTACAGGAGGTACCAGGAGGGCTTCTTGGCCCCACAGTTCCTCAGGAGTAAAGTGTACTTCATCCCCCAACCCTAAATGCGCACGGAGCTGCGTTTGCAGAATGGTGGAGAAAGAGGGCGTGGCCTCCGAAGACCTCTTACCAATCCCGCTGTGTGGGACTTACTGGAGAGACAGGAGGGGTAGTTGACCTCCAAGGACATCCTTGGGGGCCAACAAGCCCTCCTATTACCCCTAGCAAGTCCCACAGAGCGCGATTGCTGAGAGGACTTTAGAGGCCACGCCCCCTTTCTCCACCACTCCGCAAATGCATCTCCAGGTGCACTGCTGATTGGGTTATGAGGTCCTCTTGGATGCTGAGGGTTCTTGGGGGCCAACAAGACCTCCTGTTACCTCCTGTAAGCCCCACAGAGTGCGATTGCTGAGAGGTCTTCAGAGGCCATGCCCCCTTTCACCACCATTCTGCTAACATGCCTCCTGGCACACTGCTGGTTGGGGGAATTAAGTCTTCTTGGATGCTGAGAGTTCTTGCGGATCCAGGCGCTCTCCTGTTACTCCAGTAAGTCTGACACAATAGGATTCCTGAGAGCTGGTCAGAGGCTCCACCCCCAGTTCAAATAATTGTTAAAAAACCATACAAATTCACTAAAAAAACAAATGTTACAGGGATGCTATAGTTAGTAAACAGATTTTGAAAACTTTAAAAATTCACTTGAAAAACCCAAAGGATACACTGTCGTTATGGTTAGGAAATAGAATTAAAAAACCTTAGAAATTCACTAAAGAAACTTAAAATTCACTAAAAAGACAAAGGTTGCAGGGACGTTATAAACGGTTCAGATTTCACTCGTACAAAACCAGCGAAGTTCAGCAGTTAGAGTTACCTGAACAATAACTATAACTTTCTCCCCCGCAATGCACTGCTTGGGAACTCACATAACAATCATCTAATAGTCAGAGGCATCACTGATGACATCTCAGATGACATCACTGATGACATCATCCACAGAACCACTCACATACCTACTCACACCCCCATACAACCTCTCATACACCCACTCCTACTCCCACACAACCACTCACATACCCATTCACAGACCCACACCAGTACTCACACACCCACTCACTCCTCCATAGAGGCACTCACATACCCACTCACTCATACAGCCACTCAAACAACCATTCACTCACTCACATAACCACTCATACTACCAGTCACTAACCTGTACAGCCACTCACATAGCCACACACTCACCCATACAGCTACTCACACACCCACGTATTTACCTACAGTCACTCACACACCACTCACTCACCCATTTAGCCTCTCAACATGGCCACTCACTCACTCATACAAGCACTCACACACCCACACAACCACTTACATACCCATTCACACATCCATACAAGCACTCACACATTCTTTCACTCACCCATACAGCCATTCACACACTTACTCTCCAATACAGTCACTCATATACCAACTCACTTAATGAAACACCCTCTCAAACAGCCACTCACTCACCCATACAGCCACTTATACATGGAGTCACTCACTTATACAGTCATTCAGACACCCACTCACTCACCCATAGTCACTACACACCCACTTACCAACCCATAGAACCACTCACACTGCCACTCACCCACCCATACAGCCACTGACTCATCCACTCACTCACCAATACTACCACTCACAGCATCTCACTCACCTACACACCCACATATACACCCATATATCCACTTACACACCCATACACACAAGGATACAAACAGTCGCACAGCTACTCACTTAATATATGTTAGAAGTAGTATCACTCAGTAGTAGTGAATCTAGTATACTAATTTAACTTTTGTAGCAGGTTAGTATATATGTTTAATACCCATAAACTCTTAAAAACACACTCACTTGATGATGTCATCAGTGATGTAATTTGAGATGTCACCAGTCACTCACTATGTGAAATCATAAGCAGTGCATTACGGAGCCGTAAGTTATAGTTTTTTTTTAGTTTTTTATTTTGTTTCTTAAATTTGCAAAACAAAAGGACACCACAATACAATACAAACAAAATAACCAAAAAGAATACAATACACAAAAATACAACGCATAAACATAATCATACATGTCCCTCCTTCAGCATCATCGAAACCTACGTACATCAAATTATAAAAACAAAACAACTAAAAGCCCCCATTCACCCTCAACAATCATCCTAATACATATCAGAGCCACAGAGCGGCTGCTCGCCTATTTACTCATAGCCCCTCTGCTAGCCGCACCCTGCCCTCCCAAAAAGACCCAGTACAACACAGGCTACTCAGCCTCAGCTGCTTTGGACAATAGGTAGAGCCTCAAGGGTCCCCAAATGTCCTTCGGCCTTGAGATGGTAGGCAGACCCTCCGCGTATGTCTCTAGGTTGTCTTTACAATAGACCAAGTCCTGTATCCAATGGTCGACTTTCGGCACTTGCCGCCCTCCCCATGTGATTGCCACTCGCCGTGCGGCCATGAGCAGGGCCAGCCTCACGAATCTACCAATCACGCCCCGAACATGGGGCACACAGCATAAGAGACAGACCAACGGAGTGCATTGTAATTCAATCGCAGCCATATTCTTCACTGCGCGCACCACAGCCTCCCAGAATTTGGCCACCCTCCCACATCCCCAAGCAAGATGTAAAAAGTCAGCGTTTCCCTGACCACATCGCACACATGCATCGGACTCTCTCAATCCAAACCGCAGGAGGCGGGCAGGGGTGTGGTACACTTGGTGCAAATATTTAAAATGTATAATGCGTAGGTTTCCATTCATGACAAGAGTACCCGTCAATTCGCACACATATGTCCAATCTTTCTCAGATATGGGCTCAGGCAGACAGGCACTCCATCGCTTCCAACTCCTGTCAGGCGGACCCAGGCATTCATCCTGTACCATCCTATATAAGCGGGATAGCAGTTTTTTATTGGTGGGAGTAGTGAGCACGAACTGCAGGGACATCAGCGTGGGAGGCTCCAAGGGATAGGTATCATAGTGAGCCCTGACCGCATGCCTGAGTCTGTGCATAGCGAAACTGAACGACAGTGTCTGATTGCTTATATATTGCAAGTCGTCTGTTGTGACAAATGACCCTTCAGGGTAGAGATCCTGCATCCACTGGAAGCCCGCCTCCCCAAGCAGTCGCATCGATAGGGCTTCGTGAGTGACCGACAGCGCTGCATGATGTGCTATACGCAGAGCCGGAGCATACAGCGGCAGCTTGAGCGCAAGTCTCCCCACCTCCTGCCAGGCAGCTACAGTCATGCTCACTGTGTTTATCTCCGTTTTTGGAATCCCTCGCGCCCTATGTGTGAACACGCTATGCAATGGTATTGGAGAAGCATCTCCTTCTTCCACCGCGACATGTGGTGTGTAGGCGTGGGGTCTCACCCAATAAAATGCGTATTGAGCTTGTGCACAAAGATAATAGACATAAAGATCCGGTGCCCCAAAACCACCCTTACCATAATCGCTGGTGAGCACCGACCATCTCACACAGGCACTTTTGCCCCCCCAGACCAGCCGGAGCAGCATACCACGGAGTGTAGCAAAAAATCCTTTCGACAGGAGAATAGGGATGTTAGTGAATAAGTACAGATACTGTGGCAGGACCACCATCTTAATAAGTGCGATACGATCCGCCAAGGAGAGCGGCAGGCCCACCCACACATCCACTTGTTGTTCCAACTTGACCTGGGCCCTCCCATAATTCTCGCGCACCACCCTGTCCGGGTCTCGGTGGATCCAAACCCCTAGGTATTTTACGGGGTCCGCTGACCACATCAAGGGAAACTCCATATCAGACTGTGTCGTGGACTCCGTCAGTGGGATGATAATGGACTTATCCCAGTTCACTAGTAGGCCCGATAGGCGACCAAAGCGCACATATTCCCTCAGCAACTGTGCTAAGTACCTAGCTGGCTCTCGGACAAAAAGCACCATGTCGTCCGCATAGAGCGAGATGGCGACCGGGCGGTAGTTGAAATTCAGTGCCGTCTCCCTATGACGCTGCCTCATGACACACGCCAGGGGTTCGAGTATAAGAGCAAAAAGCAACGGGGACAACGGACAGCCCTGTCGAGTGCCCCACCGGATAGCAAATGGGTCGGATGTCAACCCCCCAAGGCGCACCCTTGTGGAGGGACCCGCATAGAGCACCGCTATCCATTGTAAAAATAGAGATGGAAAACCCATGCGCCGTAGTATAAAAAAAATATAATTCCACTCAACCGAATCAAAAGCTTTGGCTGCGTCCAGCATGACCGCCGCAGCCGACATGCTAGGCTCAAGGATGTGAAACATGGAGAAAATTGTCCGGAGATTGTGTGAGGTAGATCTATCGGGTATAAAACCCGATTGGTCGGGTAGCACCAGACACTGCATCAGTGGTTGCAGTCGGACCGCCAAAATCTTGGCCAGCACCTTAGCATCTATATTTATCAGTGACAGCGGATGATAGGAGTCACATTGATCAGGAGGTTTGTCCTTTTTCAGTAGTGTAATAATTAACGCCTGTCGCAGCGAAGGGGGCAGCGTCCCCGACTCATGGGCCTCAGCATACATCTCCAATAGATATGGAGCTAATAAGTCAGCATAGGCTTTGTAAAATTCGGCCGTAAGGCCCTCGGGCCCCGGTGCCTTGCCATTAGAAAGGGCTAGTATAGCAGTCTTGACTTCCTCGACAGTGACGGGTAGATTGAGATAGTCCCTATGCGCGTCCGAGAGCCAGGCACATGCCACATCCGCCAAGTACCCCTCGAGTTCAGCTGCGGACGCTTCCCCCTTGGACTCGTACAGCTCAGCATAAAAGTCGTGGAATTGCTTGGTAATGGCAAGGGGGTGATAGTGCTCCCCCCGTTGGAGTCCGTGATCTTATCGATCGGAGGCTGTTCCATGCGATTCCTGATCTTGTTAGCGAGTACATGGCGAGGCCTCCCGCCCTCTCCATATCTGCGCGCTGTATGTCTGCGTGTGAGGTACCGCACCTCTGTGTCAGCCAAAGTATCGTACTCGAGAATTAACTCATGTATACGAGCCAGGGTATCAGCCGATGGGGCCGCCTCATAATCATGTTCCAGCACCCGAAGAGCAGCCTCCGTCTGGCGCAGCCGCTCCCGAATATCCCTCAATATGCCTGCCGTAGTACTAATGCACACCCCCCCTGATCGTGGCCTTAAAGGCTTCCCACAGCGTGGAGACGGTGTCCACAGTGCCCTTGTTAAGTTCAAAATATTCTTCAATTGCTTTTCGTACCGTGGCCTCATACACCGGATCCAGCAATGCCTCCGAGCGGAACCGCCAGGTAAAGGGGCGGCACATGGCCGTCGGGATCTGTAAGTCTAACTGAACCGGATTGTGGTCCGATAGGGTCCGCGGCAGATGCTCAACCCCTAGTACCCAGTCAGTCGCGTCCCCCCCAGTAACCAATAATCAAGGCGCGACCAGGTGTTGTGCAAAGGCGTCGCATGTGTCCCCTCCCGCACCATGGCATTGCGCACCCTCCAGATATCACTCAATCCAAATTCTGTCACAGCACTCTGCACACATCGGGCCACTCTGGGAGTTCGGTGTGATAGTGGATTGGACTTATCCATCTCAGGATTCAGGTAAGTGTTCAGATCTCCCCCCCACAAGATACTTACCTCAGGCCAGGCCTTCAATTTAGCATACATCTGCAGGAAGCACTCAGGGTCGTCAGCAATAGGTCCATACATATTGATGATAGTGACTAGAGATCCCCCCAGCGTCCCCTGCACCATCGCGCATCGTCCCCCTTCATCAGTATGAGTCCGGGCAACCACGAATGGCACTCCCCGTTTAACCAGTATTATCGTGCCTCTGGCATAAGAAGAGAAGGACGACGCCAGCTTAAACCCCGCCCATCGTCCCGCCACACTGTGTGCCGAATGGTTATTGAGGTGTGTTTGCTGTAATAAGGCAACGTGGACATCATGGCGGGTCAGATAGGCTAGAACCTGTCATGTTTTCTTGGGAGAGTTGAGGCCCCGTATGTTCCAGGTCAACAACCGGTAGCGCTCACCCATAGTCGAACTGTGAGTCTATAGTCAACCAGGCATACTGCGCAGCCAGCAGCAGAAGGGCAGGGCCAGCAGCACACGCAATCAGCACATCGCAGCCATCAGCTCTCACTCCAACCAACATCAGGGCATAACTTAGGCAAAAATAATAAGACACATATCCCCAACTATGCTCCCCCCTCCCCACATCCACTCCAACCTCCCAATTAGGTCGAGAACGATACCACCCTCCCTCCCACACATTGACCCCATCACACATATTTGCTCAACAAAAGGGGATCACCCACTGGGGAAGAGGAGACGGCAGCAAACAGTCCCACTGTAGTGAGACGTGCCGGACTTCAATTATGTGACGCACCCGTGTGCCATGAACTAATAACGTGGTCACCAACCACGGCGGTGTGCCTGAACAGTGGCATACAACTACATATAAACATATATTATCAATAGGCGGGACCCAGTCATTGCACGTAGCACCCCATCTATGCAGAGGCAGTTCGACAAGTGCCTCCAGCTCCTAGACTTCTGAGCTGTCGCGGTACATGCCATCAACAACCGAGAGGAATCGCTAATCTGTATCATCCAGCGTCGGGGAGGCGGAAGGGTTCTCCGTCTCGCGCTGCCGACGTCCAGTCTTACAGATGTGTTTGGAGAACTTTAAAGCAGAGCGTGAGTCTGTGAAAAAATGCGCCTGACCCTCATGGGTAATTTTGAGTTTGGCCGGGTACAGCATGGCATATGGCACCGATGCCGTCTGCAGCAGCTTCTTGACCGGCACAAATTCCCTTTGCGCTGCCTGCACCGTTGGTGTATAGTCCGGGAAAAAGGACAGAGTGTCCCCCTTGTAGGTTATAGGGGCCTTGACCCTGGCCTCCCTCAGGATAGCGTCTCTGTCTGCATAGTTCAACAGGCGGGCGATGATCGGGCGGGCCGGCGCTCCCGGTTTAGGCCTAGGGCCGAGCGATCGGTGCGCCCTCTCCACAATCATAACCGTGGATAGCACGGGCCCGAACAGGTCCCGCAGCAGACCATCGATGAATGGTTCCATTCTGGCAATGGGAGTGGATTCCGACAGGCCCAGTATGCGGAGGTTATTGCGCCTCGAGCGCGCCTCCAAATCCTCATTTTTGCCTTTGATAACCTCCAGGATCTTTTCCATATGCAAAATTTGAGTTCGAGATTCCGCCTGCGAGTCGTGCGTGTCTGATAGCCTGTTTTCAAGGACATCTAGCCTGTGCTCGTGTTTCTCCACTTTCTTTTTAACAACATCGAGGCCAGCTGCCATTGCATCTATTTTACTGTCAATAGATTTCATCCCGGTCCGCAATTCAAGCAGGATGGTCCGGGTATCATCCGCCAACTCTTCCACGGACCCAGTGGCCCCCTGCGACCCAGGGTGGTCCCCCATGGCTTTGCTCGCTCGTGTACTGCGTTTGTTGTCGAACTGGAGCTTCGGCTGCTTAGGGTCAGTCTTTCCCATAGTGGCAGCAACCTCGAAGCAGAATAGTATGCGCTGCACTCCGCTCCGACAAGGCCAAAGCCCCCCAGGCCACCGGGGCCGCGCCCACTCGCCCTAGGGGCGCAACTTGTCACAATGGGCCGGCGAGAACAGCACCACCGAGGAAAGGCCGTCTTCCGCAGAAGCACCGGTCTGCCGCCAGGAATCGCCACTGCAGCGCCTCCGTCTCCGCAAGGCCGCCCTGGGTGTCACACTGGCACCGAGGAGTACACGGGGTCCCCCGCCCCGCAGCCCAGAAATAACCCGCAACGCCCCGGGTAGCCCAGCCCGCACTGGCAGTCCTGAGCCAGCACCGAGGCAGCGCCGCCGGTGTCCCCGCGCCACAGGAGGTGAGCCCACGCGATCCCCGCCCAAGCAAGTAGGAGCAGCCTCGCACCTCCGCGCCCAATGTAGGCCGCCCGCCTAGGCCTCCCCGAGCACCACCACGCAGGGCAGCAGTGGCGCCGGGAACACCCCGCAGGCCAAGCCACAATCCGGCCAGAGCGCAGATCTCGCCCCACTCACCGCAGTCGAGGTATGACCCTCAGCAGGATCCAGCCGGGTGCCGCTCGCCCCGCGCCGTTCTCAGGGCTCCAGGTGTTAAGGCGCCGCGGCCACAGCCCACAGCGTCCTCAGCCACTGCTCCGGTGCGACGGTCTTGCCTCCCCCGTTAGATGTCATCTCTCGGGTCGCCGCGTGGCGTTCACCGTGATGGACACTCCGGTGTGTGTGCGGCGTCCCGTCCCAGTTAGTAGTGGAGCCTCCCGGCCCCGGGGACTCGAGCAGACGCCATTTTCCCGACGGGCAGGTACGACCAAACCTCGCCGATGCTGTCGGTACCACCGCCTCGATGGGGCCAGAAGGACTCCTGATCCCGTCCTGTGGTGGGTGGCACTACTGTAGTTGTCGTTCCGGCATCTCAGGCGGTCATGGAGGATGGTATTTGCCGATTTTCAGGTCCGGAGTGCGGAGCTCCCTCAAGAGGCAGCCATTCCGCTTTGCGCCGTAACCACGCCCCCGCCGTAAGTTATAGTTATAGCTCAGTTAATTATAACTGCTGAATTTCACAGGTTTTGTACGAGTGAAATCTGAGCCTTACAATAGCGTCCTTGTAACATTTCTTCAGTGTGTGTGTGTGCGTGTGTGTGGGTGTGTGTGTGTGTGTGTATATATAAATATGAATATCCTTATTAAATATGCAGAGATTGACAGGGATAAAATCCTTAAAGAAATTGATGAATTAATCAGCACTCTTGAAGCGAGTGATCAAAAAGAGATGGTCTCCAAGGGTCGAGCAGATATTTTGACAAAACTTAAACAACACGAGGATACTATAAAAACTCGCAAAGCTTTCAAATTTGCCCGGGATCGGGACGATTATGAAGCGGGAAAGGTGTTCACCTTTTCCCGCAAATTTGACAATGTCAAGAGGAAAGCTCTAACTAGTCAAGTGTCTTCGACAGCAGTACCCAGCGGGGAAGGTAGTAGCACTGCTCAAGAGGATTCTGATGTCAATTCCCTGACAAGTGGTGATTCGGATGATGGTAGTGGCTTGCCCCCCAACGTACAAATGCAAGTGGCGACTAAATACACTCCAGGTGAAGAGTTACATTTTTTAACAATGGACAGGCGATCAACATTACGCCCAAGGAATCCTCAAAACACGACAGCCGTAGCACCAGCCAATGCCGGAGGGAGAGGCGCCAGCAACGGCTCAAACATATCAAACAAGGGAAGAGGAGCCCGGAGGTGGAATCGGTAAAACAGCAGGATAACACCATCATTAATCTAACTGATACCACACTCACCAAAGCGTAAATGCAGTTGCTAGCTTTGGGCTTGTCATTTTGTCCGGAATCGAACTTTTCATATAAACAATCTCGTATTGATATTTACAAATTCATACGGAAAGTTAAACTCAAAAAGGTTTTTCAGTTGAACAAACCATTGAGTACACCACACAATGACAATACCACCCAAGACAATCTTCAAGCCAGAGATCTCCTTACTCTACGTGTGTTACAATCATTAGCCAATGAGGATTCAAGCAATGAGGTAACTGATATGGACTCTATGCCAATGAAGGGGATTAATACAGGAATGGCGGCTGCCAGTCCGTTTCGTCCCCCTTCCTCTTTCTACCCTGTGATGCCTAAAGACTCTGTGGATGTGTTCAGTGAGATGGTTATTGAAGACCTAAAAAAACTTAACATCTCTGTTAACTCTCAGCGCCAACAGCGGAGTTACCGCGTGAAAAGTTATTGGGCATTGATGAAAAAACTACGTGAAAAGAATGAAATTGTTGTTATGAGTGCGGACAAGGGTGGCAACATAGTATTATGGCCGAAGTCCGACTACCTTCTAGAAGCTCAGCGCCATCTCTCTGATTCTAGCTGTTATTCAAAAGTTGGTCGTGAACATTTGATTCAGGTGAAAGACACTGTAATTAAACATCTACAACAATGGAAAAGACAGGGTCTATTATCAAAAAATGAATTTTTATTTTTGAAAAATGATTTTCCCACAACACCCATCCTGTACTTTATTCCTAAAGTGCATATATCCCCTGTCCCTGGCAGACCAATTATCTCAGCCAGAAATAATGTTTTAGAGGCTATGTCAAAGTATGTAGATTATTTTCTTCAGCCACATATGACAAATCTGCCCTCCTTCATAAAAGCCACAGGAGATTTTTGAAAAAAATTAATCAAGTTGAGTGTCGGTCTGGCAATGTTTTAATAACCATGGATATAGCCTCGTTATATACGAGCATCCACCACGTACATGGTTTGGAAGCAGTAAGACATTTTCTAAACAATCGTGCAATATATCTACATGACCATAATTGTATGGTGCTTCAAATGATAGATCTGTGCCTCAACAACAATCTATTTTTGTTCAATAAGACACTGTATAAACAGCTGAGAGGGGTTGCAATGGGGGTGTGCTTTTCTCCTACCTATGCCTGCCTTCTGGTAGGTTAGTGGGAGGAGTATGTCCTCAAAGTAACTCATAAAGAGCTCTGGGACACCCATATAAAATATTATGGCAGATACATTGATGATGTATTTATTGTATGGGAGGGCACAGAACAAGCAGCTGCCCAATTTGTAACCTCCATCAACGACAATTCGATGAACCTACAGTTTACTGCCACTCTTAGCACACAAAGGGTAGAATTTTTAGATGTAGAGGTATATATCTGTGACAATCAGATTCAAACAAAACTCCACAGAAAAACTACCGCAGGTAACTCTACACTACACGCCACCAGTGCCCATCCTTCCCATCTCATTCACAGCATACCGTATGGCGAAATTCTTGGCATACGACGTATATGCAGTCTAGAGTCTGACCTAGAACATTGTCAAAAAGAGGCTTTTGATCGATTTTTGGCCCGTGGGTACAAACTTTCTAATTTGCAGTTGGCCTTGGATAAGGCCAATTCTCGTCCACATGCATTTTGCCTTAAAACTCGAAAAGAACACAATGCAGAAACATTGATTGAATCCACACCAGATGATACTCAATCCATCAGATTAATTACCACCTACTGCAAACAAGAAAAGAGCATTCGAAAAATTGTTTACAAACATTGGCCTATCATTTTAACTGATTTAACATTGAAATTTCTGTTACCTAACCTCCCTGCCATCACATTCAGGAGGGCACCCTCGATGAGGGATGCCTTGGTCAAATCCAGCCCAGAATTAACAGTTAAAACCACCTGGCTGTCCAAATCTGGCTTTTTTAAATGCTCTTCGTGTCGGGCGTGTAAGTTTGGAGTCAACCTATCCGAGAATCGCACAGCCTTCAGTGACATTCCAGTCCCAATAAAAGATCACTACACTTGTCGGACGGAATATGCTGTATATCTGCTTGAATGTACGTGCCATCTTAAGTACATCGGCAGTACAAAACTGCCAGTATTCAATCGGATATTGCAGCACTTGCGTGCAATTGTCAACTCGGACTCCAACTACCCAGTTGCCCGACACTTTAAAGCCATACATGACAATAAAGTCAGTGATTTACAATACTCCGTGATTGGGGCAGTCCCTCCCTCCATTTGGGGTGGTAACAGGGAGAGGAAATTGCGACAGTTAGAGTCTTCCTTTATTTTAACCCTTGATACAAGAATGCCGAACGGTTTGAACACCAGCGAGGACCTACACAACTTTTTATAATCTAGTCAGTAGTAGGTTCCTTCAGGAGTAATGACAGAGTCTTGTAACATGCATAGGGGTTTGAACTCACTGTCCTTTCCTACATATTTTTCGATAGACCAGTGTTTGCCTATTGTTCTGACATTTTACCTTTTGCAATCATGAATTTTTATAGCAATATTTGCACTGATATCATGTGTACTGTACCAAAGAGTGCAGTGGCAATTTAAGCACTAGCACTTTAATTACAAACCTACGGGTATTGCTGTAGATAGTACCATTTGCGACCTCTTGCACAGCCCCACTACTGTTTGTTTTATTGGTGTTCATTTGGGGTTTTATATTTAGTTTGTATGATAGCACTTTTGCACTGTTTTGCACATTTTTTAAAGGAGCGTTGCTTTATCCATATGATGCCTTTTTTATGGCAGATACATTGATGATGTATTTATTGTATGGGAGGGCACAGAACAAGCAGCTGCCCAATTTGTAACATCCATCAACGACAATTCGATGCACTAGCACTTTAATTACAAACCTACGGGTATTGCTGTAGATAGTACCATTTGCGACCTCTTGCACAGCCCCACTACTGTTTGTTTTATTGGTGTTCATTTGGGGTTTTATATTTAGTTTGTATGATAGCACCTTTGCACTGTTTTGCACATTTTTTAAAGGAGCGTTGTTTTATCCATATGATGCCTTTTTATGATTCTGTATTTATAACAACTTTAGAATGCACACTTTTTTTAATATATAAGCCATGTCTGGTATCTATTTACTGTTTTAAAATAATGAGTATTACTTTTAGAATGAAGGGTTTTAGATGACATTTGCGGTAGATCAACTGTGATATTATTTTGGCACTACTGATTAGGCACTTGCCATGATTTTTGCTAATGTATGCTTATCTCATGTTATTTATATTAGCCTGTAGAGAACTGCTTATCACCCCATTGATGAGAGAGGGGGAAAAAAGGAACTCATTATTTAAATTGATATCTAAATCATGAATTGGAGTTTTTGCATTTCTAATAGTACAATGGCTACACATGCATTACAAGCGATAACGATGTGGAAAAAGGCTTTCTTCTAATTACTTGCTCCTTGATAAGTATGTTTTCTATGTTTGCTTTCACTGATTTACCAATCCCCTAATTTGATTGGTTGCACTAAGTTCAAATGTGGTGACCCGTCACCAGCGCGTTAGGTGATCAAGATCGCTGTGGCGATCGAAACGCGTCTGGGGCGGACACTTGTCTGTACCATTTGGGTGTATATGGAATAAAAATATGGAACTGTGAACCCGCGTCTCTAGAACCTCTTTGAACTACGTCGGTGGTCCGTACCTGTGGTGTTTCCCTCTGGGCTGCAATCAGAGGGACAGGATCTTGGTTGTGTATATATATATATATATATATATATATGTTTGGGATACACAAAGCGGGCAATTGGAACTATATATAGATATATATACACACACACACACACACCCACACACACATATTTATATATATGTGTGTGTTTGTGGGTGTGTGTGTATATATATCTATGGATAGTTCCACTTGCCCGCTTTGCGGATCCCAAACAGGCTGCAGCACACTCAGGCTCACTTCAAAGGTAAGCTTTTATAGTGGCTTCTGGTTGTTGCGTTTAGACCGCAGCCGCGGCCTTTCTCGAAACAAGTAGTAACCGCCATTTTAATCTTTAAATACTATCAGGGTATGTTCCAAAACTTTAAAGTGACAGTGCACACTTACTTCTTAAAGTGATACCAGTGCAAATCATAACAGTTCATAAAACATTTTCACAGTTACTTTCACTGCACAAACGCATTGTCTCTAATCTTTTACATCGTCCTTAAGGCAGTGTGGTTCAAACTGAGGCAGTCGGGATCTTGCTGATAGCATCAGACAGAGATGCTCCTGCAGAGCATTTGAATTTAACGGTCTTGTGTTGTCCGTAGGTATTTCTCATAATTAACTCCTATAGATGCATAATGCAAAATACAATTTATTACTGTATGTCCTGGGACAAAACCATAAAGACAATATGTTCCATTCTGCAGAGCTACCTGTGCTCAATTGACCTGATCTGTTTAACACGTTGTGTTATATATAAGCATTCAAGTCTTGATGATGAACAATTGATTTAATTCACTTCATTATTCTGTAAAATATGGAACACCCATCAGCAATATATTTCCATTGTGTACCCTTTGGTAAACTTAAGGCAAGTGCCCTTGTAACAATATACATAATCACCTCATCTTAACTCCCAATTGATATTCATCAGAAAGGAAATTAGCCTAAACAGGCAAAAAACCAAAGGCTTTTACCCCCATTATGATTTGATTTGAATTGATTTTGGTTTTTGTATAGCGCTCGAATGCCCGGAGGCGTCTTGGCGCTGCTGCTGTCTTGAACAGTGCTCAGGGAACATTATTGCTGCTGATTGCTAGCGTGTAAACAACCATGTTTTTAATGATTTCCTGAAGGCTAGGAAGTCAGAGCATTTTCCTATGTCCATTGGTAGGGTATTCCAGAGTGTAGCTGCCTTCAATAGAAAGCTCCTACCACCCCAGGTAGCATGCTTTGCTCTTGAACGAGATACCAGCATTGCGTCCGAGGATCTGAGCTTTCTGCCTGGAGAATACCAGGCAAATTTTGCATGGAAGTAGCTTGGCCCTGAGTTATGCAGTGCCTTAAAGGTTATGCATAAGGTCTTAAACTCTAGACGTTTTGCTATAGGTAGCCAATGTAAATTGACCAATGCTTGTACCGCCGACTTGTGTTTGGGAATTCTGGAAAGACGTAGCGCTGCCGCGTTTTGCAGTATTTGAAGTTTTTGTAGCGACGTTTTAGGGATGCCGATAAAGAGAGCATTTCCATAGTCCAGTTTGGCCAGCATGAGTGATGTAACAACTGTTTTTTGAAGCTCATTTGGAATATATGGACAGATCTTCTTTATTAATTTTAGTGTGTAAAAAACAGAAGATGAGAGTGCTTTTACTTGATGGTCAAAGTGGAGTTTGTCATAGAAAATAACTCCCAAATTCCTTCCTTTCTGTACTGGCGTTGATACAGGACCCATATTCTGGAGCCTCCAGATTGGCGACCAAAGGAATCTGTTATTACCGGATAATAGAACCTCTGTTTTTCCAGCGTTTAATTTTAGGCAGTTAATTTTCATCCAATGATCAATTTGGGACATATAGGAGCTGAATTTATGATCCACTTTTTCCTGTTCTTTGGATATTGACACCACAATTTGGGTGTCATCGGCGTAGGACACTACTGAAAAGCCTAAGGACTTTATCAGTTTGACCAATGGAGTGACATACAGATTGAAGAGGGTGGGGCTCAATGAAGAGCCCTGCGGAACTCCACATGGCAAGTTGAATTGTTTCGACGTGAAAGTGCCCAAGGTTACATGGTTTGTTCTGTCAGTGAGCAAGTCTTTAAGTAGAGTCAAAGCTACGCCTCTTATTCCCAAGTCCATTAGTCGGTTGGTCAAAATAGTATGGTTGACCGTGTCAAAGGCCGCAGAGAGATCGAGTAGGATCAGGACGGCTTGACCACCACCTGTCCATGATCCACCTAAGTTCTTCTGAGGCAGTAAGCAAGGCTGCTTCTGTGCTGTGAGCCTTTCTGAAACCGTATTGGGCGGGTTCCAGCGAATTATTGCTGTCAATACAAGCCATCAGTTCGTTATTTAGAGCTTTTTCCAATAGTTTGGCCGGAAAGGGTAGTCTCGGGATGGGCCTATAACTACTCGGTTCCTTAGGATCAAGATTGCTTTTTTCCAGTAGGGGCAGGATAGATGCCACCTTCCATTCGGAGGGTATGATCACTTTGTTCAGGATTTTTGTGATTTGTTCTTCAAATACCCCAGGGACTAAGTGTACAATTTTTGGAGGGCACGGGTCTAGAGGGGATCCTGATTTGCATGACATTATAAGTTTCAGAACCTGCTCTTTGCTGAGGGAAGAGAACCTATCCAAAATTGTAGGGGAGTTTTTCAATGGGGGCGTAACTTCTTCGCTGTGATTTAAGGTGAGGGAATTGAATACCTCAGTGACTTTACTTTGAAGGAAGCTCGCGAGGATATCACAGAAACTCTTATCAGCTGTGCCATCAGTTTTTGTGATCATTTTTGATAATGTTGTTATTGTACTAAACAGTTCTTTGGTTGAATTTTCTGCACAGAGGATTTTTTCCGTAAAGTACTTTGTTTTCTCTTTTTACATAAGGGCCTTGTATTCGGCGATGGCTCTTTTATAGTCTCTCCATCTAGAGGATCATAATTGGATCTCCATGTTCGCTCTAGTTTCCTGCATATGCGTTTCTGAGCCTTCAGGCACTCAGAGAACCATGGTTCAGATGGGATGCTTCAGCGATTTTTCTGCACTCTTTCGGGTGCTAAGATATCCATGGCCTTTTTTACCCAAAGTAGTGTATCTTCGTGTGGCTGATTTAACATCATCATCCGTTCTATTTATTGTGGGAAGTGTACCTAGCAGGGTCTTTTCGAGCTTGTCTGAATTTATTTTACCCCATGCTCTAAATGTTTGGGCCCCTGAGGATGTTACCATAGCTGCTTTTTGAGATTGTAATGGGCTAATGGAACAAAATACGGCTTTATGGTCTGACCATAATAAGGGAAGAGTATTTGTTACTGCCAGGTAAGAATTGTTTGTAAAAATGTCGTCCAGTGTGTGACCCGCTGTGTGAGAGGGGGCCTCAATTCTTTGGTTCAGTCCCAAAGTCTCCATGGGCTCTAACAGTTGGATGGTATCGTTGTCCTTTCTGTTTTCTAGGTGGAAATTAAAGTCACCTAGTACTAAGTAATCCGAGCTAGTGACACTGTGCTCTATCAGGGTGCATAGGTTGGAGAGAAATATTTCCCTTGGTCCCGGAGGGCGATACAGTAATGTTCCATTTAATAAGTAATTTTGGGTTAATTCAATTTGAAAATAAATGTTTTTGCAAATTGCGGCATTCGTGCCTGGGGTGTACTTTAGGGTCATTGAATCTCTAATGATGATGGCTACTCCCCCACCTCTTTTTAGCTTCCTATCAATGCGCACCATTTTATAACCTGAGGGTATGGCTTCAATCAGGTCTGGGCCTGAAGCTTCATCCGCACATGTTTCTGTGATAAATATTATATCTGTTTTATAAGTATCAACATGGAGCGTAAGTTCATGTTAATGCTTGACTAGGGACCTTGCGTCTATTAAAGACCATTTAAAAGTCTTGCTTTCCTGAATGCCATCTTTTATCTTGTGTTCCTTAATCCTAAACTGTTTGATTGGTAACTCCGTAAGGGATAGCTTACAGTTGAGGCAAGTGGTTGTGTTTAGGTCATGGTGCGGTTCTAATACAGAGCAGTCTGGTTGCTTACCTGCTACTCCCAGTGCTCAAAGCTGTCCACTTGTATATTGTATTGAGTGCCTCCTGGGGCAAATTGGACAGAGATTCCGGCCCTCGGCGTGATCCGGGCGCAGACGGGCTTGCCTTTGGAACGCCTTCAACGCACCAGCGGCGCGCGGACGCGACAGGCTGCTCATAAATAGCCCTCCTTCTCCCACCACTAGTGCGCTGATTGTGGTGGCGGGCCCGCTCTGACTTACAGGCACCGTCACCGCCACATGCAATGAGTCAAAGTGCAATGTGCAGTAATTATTCCAAACAGATTTGAATCAAGCAGTTTAAATTCATAAAAGCTTTAAAACTGTAAAACTGAGCAAGTTTTATGAAACGCTGTAATCGCTATCTTACAGTCTCCCTGGAGCTGGGGCCGAGTCTGGCATAAGGGACTTATATGGGTCAAGTCCTGTAACCTTCTCAGTCCACTGCCTCAAGAAAAGACTCAATACAAACTATAAAAAGTGATTATATGCGTCTATACAGAACCCTATCCAATTTAAAAATATATAAACATTTCACAGAATAGATGGCCCTAATCCAACATTTACCGATTGCTCAATAGTCATAAATACAGTGCAGTTTCTCAGTTAAAGGTGAACATACAGCCCTTTTCAGTGTTCAACCCTTCAGGGGTTTTTGTGTTGAATCTCAATATATATTTGGATTCAAGTTGTCTCAGGTACTTCTCTCTATTGCCCCTGCTCAGTCTGGCCGGTACTTGATCTAATACAAAGTACCTAAGCTCTTCTATAGCACTGGAGTGCGCTGCCTGAAAATGTCTAGCACTGGATAGATTTGGTCCCTATTTTTAATCACTCTAATCTGTTGTAGAATACGCTGGTGTGCTCTCAAAATTGTGCTACCTATAAAGAGCTTCGGGTAGGTATATTTCAAGACATAAACAACAAACTCACTCCTACAATTGAGTGGCTTTCTGATGTTCCACATCCAATTTGAGAAGGGCAGTGGTACTTCTATGGTGTTGACCCCATAATTGCAAGCCTTGCATTTATGGCATTTCTTAAAACCTCCATTTCCACCCAACCATGTCCTCTGCTGTTGAGCTTCTGGGCTGCTGACTACTAGATAATCTCTCATAGATCTTGCATTTTGGAAAGCTATGAGGGGTCTGATATGTATTTTTGAGCCTATGACCTGGTCGTTGTGCAAAATATGCCAATGTTTTTGGAAAATACCTCTAATCTTGTGATGTTGTGCACTATATCCAGTAAGGAAGCGAACCTCATTTGGCTTCTGTCTTGTTGTCCTACTATTATTATCAAGAAAAGTAGCTGTTCCCTAAATTTGCTGTTTCCTTTCTGAAGGGTTCCTTCTAGGACTTGCTGGCTGTATCCTCGAGTGGCAAATCTGCCATCAAGTTGTTTTTGCGCAATCTGAAGTTGATCTATATTGCTGCAGTTCCTGCGCATATGTAGATTCTCTGCATAAGGGATACTGTATTTTAGCCTACTGGGATGAAAGCTACGTGCAAGCAACACCGAGTTGCCAGCTTTATTCTTTCAATACATCTTGGTGTGCAGCCGCCCCTCCATAACATACACTGGTAGGTTCAGAAAGTTCCCTTCATTCATACTAATGTGAGATGGAAGTGTAAATTGAGTTGAATCACATTTAGCTGCTTGACAAAATCCTCTGCTGACTCTATATTGCCACGCCATATAATGAAAAGGTCATCTATATAGCGTGACCATAGGATTACATTATCTCTCATATTCTGGGCAAAGTCTTGCGCCAGCACCTCCTCCTACCACCAGCACATATGCAAGTTAGCATAACTGGGGGCGAAGCAGGTACCCATAGCTGTTCCTCTTAGCTGCCGATACAAATCTGGACCGAAAAGAAATATATTGTTATGGAGACACCAATGAATCATATCTAAAAGCATCCTAGTATTTTTTAACAGTGACAGTGGCCTTGAGCTTGAAAAATATTCCACTGCTCTAATCCCATCAGTGTGGGAGATGCTTGAATATAATGAGGACACATCTAGGGTCATTAAGATGTAGTCCTCTTCCCAATTCACGCCATAGACTTTCTTCAAAAGGTCCCCAGTGTCCTGAATATACGAGTAAAGGTTCTTTACTGAATCTTGCAGGAAATAATCTAAATATTGAGAGGTATTTTCAAAAGGCTCCCAATTGCTGAGATTATAGGATGGCCTGGTGGTTTGCTAATGTTCTTATGAATTTTGGGTATTAGGTAAAAAATGGGTGCACAGGTAAATCAGATCTTAAAAACAAAACTTCTGCCTGAGTTAAAAGCCCTGAAGATTTCAATTTAGACAGCTCTGCCTGATACTTAGTGTTGAGAACTGAGACCTCTTTCTGGTCTATCTTTTGATAGCAAAATTTGTCTGACAGTTGTACCTTTGCTTCTTCCTGATACATTTTGAGGGACCATAACACGATGTTGCCTTCCTTATCTGCTTGCCTCACAACAACATCTTTTCTCATTCGTATGTTGCTGACTAGACTCTTGTATTGAATCTCAAATGTGTCTGAAGAAGTATTGATCTGTTGTGAAGCATATAAACCCTTTAAGTCTTGTGTGACTAGCTCTGAGAACAAATCAATAGAATACCATGGAGTCTTATACAGACTTTGGTTTAAAGGGGGGTGTTAGGCCTCTCAAAAACATTCAATGCCTGATCTAAAATTAAGAAATCATCTGTCACACATTGAGCCCTTTCTCTAGACAGACTGTCCATGTCTCTTAATAGATTAAAGTTAGAGATTGCCAAATTGCTCAGCTCCTCCTGTTCCCGAGCTGGCACCGGATTGTCCATTTTTCTATCGTTGAAGAATTTAGCTAACCTTAATTTCCTGATAAACTTTAAACAATCAATTCTGGTTTGCACATAATCCATATTTATTGGGGCACAAAATGAGAGACCGAGAGACAGAATCTTGTTCTCTTCATCACTTAATTCAATATTGGAAAGATTAATGATGTTGATGATAAAGTCATTTCCATTCTCTATTTCTTTTTCTGAGTGGTTTTGATACTGTTTTTTTCTCCCAAACCGCCTATTTTTGCTCTTCCTTTGCCAACTCCCCGAAAATTTCTCTCCTGGCCTGCCGGAGGTCTGAGGTTGAGATTTCGATCGCATCGTAAAAAACGTAATTCGTCTTCTACTGATGGTATTGCTGTATTAGGGCGGCTGTCTTCGTTGTCAGTATCAATTTTCAGAGCTCAATTCAGAGCTTGCTCATCTCGTCTCAGTGAACTTCACTCTGTGCATTGTGCGATAATTTCTGTCATCTGATGTTATCATACCTTTTAGAAAAAGTGAAGATTTGGCCCCTCTGATAATCAAGTCTGTCTCTCCAAAATGTAATTGCTTTCCGATCCTTAATAGTTTGTTCGTATTTCTTAATACGTCCTTGCATCTCAGTCTCAAGTTTCTTGACTGCCTCCTGTTCTGGTAGCTGCCGTATCTGCTCTGTATGATGTTCAATTTCTTTGAGCAGTGCCTGCCGATCAATATCAGCGTATTTGATGAGAATTGCTAGCATTTTCCTCGAGGATTCCGCTTTGTTCTCTGCCCATTCCCATAACATGTCGGGATTGGGATTTTCATAAGTTGGTGCTATGAGCACTCTTAGGCCCCTGGGAATGCGACCTACCTCCAGGTAGAGCGTCAACAATATATATATTCACTGAAAAAACCATAGGTTTCAGGCACGTTATAGTTAGAAATTAGCATTTAAAAAACCTTAGAAATTCACTGGAAAAAACCAAAGGTTTCAGGGATGTTATAGTTAGTTGGACATTTCACTCGTACAAAACCAGAGAAATTCCGCCGTTGTAGTTAATTCAGCTAACTATAACTCGCGCCCCCGCAATGCACTGCTGATGATGTCACATATTACATCATTCATGACATGGTCAGTGACATCACTGATGACATCACTGATGACATCTCAAATGACATCACTGATGACATCACTGATGACATCATCCAGTGACTGTGTGTTTCTTTAAAGTTTAAATATGTATTATATATATGCCAAGGTGTATTGAAGAATGAGTGGGTGTATAAGTGTCTGGATGGAGGATTTAGTAGGTGCGTGACTGACTGTTTAAGTGAGTGATTACATGTGTCTTACTGAATGCATGGGTTAGTGACTAAACTGTGTGAATGTCTGTATCAGTCTGTCTGTTGTTGTATAAGCTGCTGCATGGGTTGGTCAGTAGCTACATGAGTGTCTATATGGGTTATCGATTGGTTGCCTGAGTATTTGTATGGGTGCCTGAGTGTGTGTGTGGGTGAGTGGGAGGTGTGTGACTCTGTGCATAGATGTTTGAGTGGTTGATTCACTGGGTGTATGGGTTCAAGAGTGCATGTGGAAACAGCTGTATGGGTGGGTGAGTGTGTGTATGGGTGTGTTGGTGAGTGAATAGATGTCTCAGTGGTACATGTTCAAGTAACTACATATGTAAAAGGCAGTGTATGTGAGAGTTGGAGTATATAAATGACTATACGTGAGAGTCAGTGATTTTGAGAGTGGCTGTATGGATGAGTGTGTACTTGTATCAGTGATCTTATAAGAGAGTAAGTATGCGTTTGTTTCTGTTTGAATAAGTGATGTGGTGTGTGCATAACTGTATAGGTGAGTAAATGGAAGTGTGATTGATTCTTTGCATGACTGACTAGGTGTGTGAGTAACTCTGGATGAGTGGTGGTGTGTGAGTGTCTGTATAGGTGTATGAGTGCATATGATAGTGTTGTATTGATGAGTGACTGCATGTATGAGTGATTGTATGGGTGAATGAGTGGATGTGTGTGTAGACCTAGGAATAAGTGAGTGCGTATGTAGTAACTGGTATTGGTGTGTCGATGGTTTCGAAAATGGTAGTCTGTATTTTACAGTGGGTGTATCAAAGGTTATATTAGGGTGTGAGGAGGTGCATCAGATTTTCACGTGGATGATGTCATCAGTGATGTCATTTGAGATGTCATCAGTGATGTCATCAGTGATGTCACTGACCATGTCATGAATGATGTAATATGTGACGTCATCAGCAGTGCATTGCGGGGGCGCGAGTTATAGTTAGCTGAACTAACTACAACGGCGGAATTTCTCTGGTTTTTTACGAGTGAAATGTCCAACAAACTATAACGTCCCTGAAACCTTTGGTTTTTTCAGTGAATTTCTAAGGTTTTTTAAATGCTAATTTCTAACTATAACGTGCCTGAAACCTATGGTTTTTTCAGTGAATTTCAATAGTTTTTAAATGCTAATTTCAAACTATAACGTCCCTGAAACCTATGGTTTTTTCAGTGAATTTCAAAAGTTTTTAAATGCTAATTTCTAACTATAACATAGCAGTCTCATTTTCAGAGTGGTGGAGAAAGGTGAGCGTGGCCTCCAAACACCTTTTAGCAATCCCACTGTGTGGGATTTACTGGAGGTAACAGGAGGGGTAGTTAGCCCCCAACGTCAACCTTGGGGGCCAACTACCCCTTTTATTACCTCCAGTTAGTCCCACACAGCAAGATTGCTAACTTGTAATATCAGGCCCGCCCCCTCCTGTGGAAAACTAGCTGCAATGGTTGTTAGCATCAGCTGAAGCCATTTTGTTTTTGGCAGCCATTTTAGTTAGCCATGTGCTCGCCATGTGCTTTCTCCCTCTTCACTGTTGCCTGCTCTTGTATTTCACTTGAGTCAGGAACTATAATTAACTCCTTCAGTACTGAGCCAGAGCACTGCACATGCTCAGAAAGGTCTAGCTGCTAGAATGCACCTGCTCTTAGAGTAACTGTCAGGCTATTTTAACTAATATCAGCAATATTGTAAGCCCTCCCACTCTGTTGACTAAGCAATTCTTATGTATCCTTATATGTAACTAGCTATTCATGTGCACACTTGTACCGCCTCTTTTTGAGTCTACATGCTAACTCAGCTATAAACTGGGCATAAAAGACCCAAAGTGTTTGTACTCCATAGACTGTCTCCTACAGTGGCCTGTGGGTACTGTATTGACACAGTCTCCCTTATGTGAGGTTAATAAAGTTGTTATTTTGATATTCCAGCTTCCGTGCCAATCTCTTCTTTGTTGGTTTAAGGACCAGGTGCATCAGTGAACCCCTAGAAAGGTTTTTTCTTCTACAAATTGGCGCCCGAACGTGGACCTCATCGGAGAAGCGCCTATCCAAGGGAGTGGTCTTGACGGAAGACAGGAATCTACTGAGGAGGTACCCTGCATGAGGAGACCCTTTGTCTTTGCAGACCAACGTATTTTCCGGTTTTCCCGATCTGACCCTCCAGGTGTTGGCCGCTCCCGACTGAGATCTTCTTTGGTGTGAGTATTTTAAAACGACCGTTAGGTCACTCAGAACTTGGCAGGTGGAGGTTGGAGACTTTGGTTTGGTAAGGTTGCTGTAGCAACACTTTTGTTTGGATTAGCTTGGCCAAGATTTTGGTTTGTTTGTTTGTTTGCTGCAGCAAATGAAGGCAGGTAATGAGGAGATTTTTCTCTAACTTTGAAAACTTGAACGGCACGAATTGTGTTAAGTGTCACTTGGAGTATAATAGTATATATGCTATAATATTTTTGGCATGCCTGCTCCTAGCACACTTCGTAGAAAGTGTTGCTGTCTTGGAGGTACCAATATGGATTTAGGAAGTACTCAGCTGACTCCCCTAAGAGGGGATACCTAAATGGGTTTAGGTATATTAAAAATGGTATTTCTTCCATGATGATTAGTACACTATGGAAAAAAAATATATATAAAGAAGGATCCTGATTTGCGCACAATTGGTAATTTGGTGTATTATTGGAAAAGGCCTGAGGCGCGAGCCTGTCTTTTTAAACATGGCAGTCTTTTGGCTGTCTATTTGTCTTGGTGTAATCTCTGTACCTTTTTTTTAGAGTCCTTTCGTTTGTAAATATGACTTACCATTGGTATTTACAAATGGTTTGAGTACAGTCTGTGAGCTGTCTCTTGCTTTTGTCCTAAGTGTTAATTTGTGGGTTAATTGTTTTTTTGAGTGTCCTTGTGGTTGTGGATTGACACCGGTGGTGATGCTTGAACATACTTGTTTCAGTAACTAGTGACTATGTTTTTTGTGTGAGAATGGCTTGCCTTAGCAAGCAGTGTTGTGTGTTCTGAGTGTATGACCCCCTTCTTGAAAATGTCTGGAATTAGCTTAATTTGGTTTTTTTGTCGTCATTCTGTTATGCAAATGTCATTGAAAGAACTACATTTTAAAAATTCAAGGAATGAATTATGTAACATATGCTAAATAGCTGCACGCTACCATTAGAAGTAAAACAGTAACAAAGTATAGATGTGTGAATATTGCTACAAGAGAAATTACAATTAACACTCAATAGGAAAAAAATAGGCCTCATAGAAAGGAAAAAAAACGAATTTGTGTGCTTTTAAACTAGGACTTAATACCAAATGTTACAGCATTATCCTTAAGGTATTAATATTAAAAGGCATTCACATCATCTGAGTAAATTGGTTGCTGCTGAAATAAACGCGCCTCTTTTTTACATTACAAGACGATAGATTTGTGCCGGCTTGGAATGCCTGTGTTTTAAATAGACTGCACCGTGCTCAAATTTCCAGCACCAGAAAAAGAGCTTTTAAAACAGCTGTTCAAAGCTGTCTGTACCGCAGGAAGCTGTCTGTCAAAACAGACGGAGATCAAACTTTTTCAGGACATTACAATACAGCAAAGGGTTTTTCTCCAGAAAAAGGCGTGAAATTGAGGCTTGCTGGTCGTAAAAACACAGCTGAGTAAACAACACATGGCTATGCTCGGCCACCAGCTACAAATCCAGCACGTGCGTTAAAGACTACTGATTTTAAAAGTTACAAATACAGCTTCATTATTTTGGATAAAATAGACAGGATTAAAAGCAGGGATTTTCTTTCTTGTTGCTTTTTTAAATAAGCATATCTGTGGTTCTGATGGTAAATAATTACTGCCCTTTAAAAAAAAAGTGGCACAGACTATTTTATGTTTCAGAACAGCTTATGTGCTTAGTGTTATAAATACATGCATTTAAAGGCAAAAGGAAAGGAATGAGGCTTGCTTTTCATATGTGGAAACATCAAAAGGGTTAGTGATCATTATTAAAAAAAATTGATTATATGAAAAAAAATTTTTATTACAAATAATTGCACTAAAATCGTTTTGGCATTTTTCAATGTCTAATAATCCTACTATGACAAATATATAAGCTCCTAGCATCAAAGTTGAATTTGAGCAGCACTTTACCACAATGTGGGGAGTGAAATGTGAAATTTCACTTTACCCAGGCATATAAAAACTTATTTTATAAGGGTGTACCTTATACATTTCTGACCTCCCACCTCTGGGATATCTAGGGAGACCCTGGGGGTCCCTAATATGCTAAAACATTGTAGGTTATTCATTTTTAAGTGCCCCTACCACCAAAGTCGATTTTGGGCACAATTTACTTTTTAAAAGCAGTCCTGGCACCCAGGGCTGTTTTCAAACTGATCTCAGATTTCAGCAGTGCACACATGCAATTGCAGAACAAGTAGCTGGCCTCTAAACTGCTAGAAAGCACATCACACACTGCATACGAATAAAAATTAGTATAAAATAAGACAGCAACAAGTGCATCTTACCTTTAAAATTATTAGCTCACAGGCACGGAACAGGACTGCTTTTCAGCTGTGCTTCTCCAGAGTTCCTTTGAATTGGAAAGACCGCATGGAATAGCCTTACTGACAGGGGACAGCAGGTTTAAGGGTCAAGAGGCCAAGTTCTGTATTTAGAACTGACCAGCCTTACTGCATGTAAAAATTTCCACGCAGGGAGCCACTGTGACAGTATGTGATTTCTACATTACACTATGAAAGCTTGTAATGTTACAGAGTAGTTTAATAAACTGATTTTTTTGTATTAATTAAATATCCTGATTCTAACATTGTAGGGTAAAACACTACAGGTAAATGTAAATTTTGCTCTAATGATGTCTGAGGCTATAATGTGCCTAGGGAAATTAGGGTGAAAATGAATTCTCAATTCTTGTTAATAATATTTGGGATATCGCCATTAGTAATTTAACCACAATTAAGAAATAGAAGAATTTACTTAGTTGTTTCACTAAAGTTATGGCCTTGATTAAGCCTTCCTGGAGCCAGGGCCAGATTAAAAGGCTATGAAATTCAGTTTGCATTCATGCGCCCTCATGTTACACTAGTACAATTGCTAAAGGTATTGGTAGTTGGTTATTAATGTTTTCTTGAGTTGCAAGTTGTGCAGCTCCACCGTTGGAAAAGAACTTTGATAGGAGCCTGCCTGTGAGGCTCAGACGGACACAGGGAGAAGACTCCCCTCTGGCTGGTTGTACAGCGGCTTCTATTCTTTAAGTACTTTTTAGCAATGTACCCCTTTGGTCGTTCCATTTTTGAGGAGGAGCAGCCCTTTACGGCACCTCGTCCTAATTCCCATGGCCCCGTTTGGTCTTCCTGGTCCCCTGAAGCGAAAATTGTTTTTGTAATGATCCTTGTATTTGCTTTAATATTTGCATTAGGAATGTTTATTCTGCAAGAGAAACGTTTTTTTGAACAGTTGATAAATACTACTCTGCCCTCCTCCTGAACATATCAATTGATACTCTAGCCCTCATAAAAAGAACACTGGAAAGGTCTATTAAATTTTTTTTTTTATTTAAGATATTATATTAGATATGTGCTGTTGGCTATTCTGAAGCTGAATTAGCTGGTCACTGAAATACATAGGAGCCCTGAAACATAGAATTGGACTGGATGGTTTTGGGATTTACTTTCTGCTTGGGGTTGGAAAAATTGATAGTTCTGTTTGTAATAATAGCCATTATTTTCTCCTGCTATCTGTGTGTTCATTATGACCCAATGCTCTGTTCCCCATGTATTTCTACTTGTATCTCACCAGTTAAACAATATTAAAAATGTAAATGCCCACCTAGCAATGGATAGGATAAATGTGCAGGATAACTTCCATGCTTCTAGATCATAGCGGATGTCTTCAGCTAATGCTAAAATGGCCATCTGTGGAAAACTAGCTGCAATGGTTGTTAGCATCAGCTGAAGCCATTTTTTTTTTGGCAGCCATTTTAGTTAGCCATGTGCTCGCCATGTGCTTTCTCCCTCTTCACTGTTGCCTGCTCTTGTATTTCACTTGAGTCAGGAACTATAATTAACTCCTTCAGTACTGAGCCAGAGCACTGCACATGCTCAGAAAGGTCTAGCTGCTAGAATGCACCTGCTCTTAGAGTAACTGTCAGGCTATTTTAACTAATATCAGCAATATTGTAAGCCCTCCCACTCTGTTGACTAAGCAATTCTTATGTATCCTTATATGTAACTAGCTATTCATGTGCACACTTGTACCGCCTCATTTTGAGTCTACATGCTAACTCAGCTACAAACTGGGCATAAAAGACCCAGAGTGTTTGTACTCCATAGACTGTCTCCTACAGTGGCCTGCGGGTACTGTAGTGACACAGTCTCCCTTATGTGAGGTTAATAAAGTTGTTATTTTGATATTCCAGCTTCCGTGCCAATATCTTCTTTGTTGGTTTAAGGACCAGGTGCATCAGTGAACCCCTAGAAAGGTTTTTTCCTCTACACTCCCTGCACCACTGTGCAAATGCACCCCCTGGTGTGGTGCAGCGGCCAGGGCAGCTGACTTCGGAGCACAGGGTTCACGGTTCGATCCCCGGCTCCGGCGGCAGCTCAGCTCAGCACCATGTGACTCTGGGCAATAGCTCACTTAATTTCCACTACGGCCCCCAGCGCCTTGAGACCCGTAAGGGTGAGTAGCTGCGCTATATAAAAACGGACTTACTTACTTACTTACCTGGTGCGTTGTAAGTTAAGGGATTAAGTCCTCTTGAATCCTGAGGGTCCCTGGGGGCCAATTAGCCCACCAGGTACCTCCAGTAAGCGCCACAGAGCTGCGTTGCAGTGAGTGTTCCGAGGCCACGCCCCTTTTTACACCACGCTGCAAATGCAGCTTCTGGCACACTGCTGCTCGGAGGATGAATTCCACTTGAGTCCCGAGGTCCTCAGGACACAAGAGGACCTCATCGCCCCACCAGCAGTGCGCCAGAAGCCGCGTTTGCAGAGTGGTGTAAAAAGGGGCATGACCTCGGACCACCTCTCTGCAACGCAGCTCTGTGGCACTTACTGGAGGTACCAGGTGGGCTAGTTGGCCCTCAGGGACCCTCAGGATTGAAGGCGACTTAATCCCCAAATTTACAACGCGCCAGGAGGCACATTTGCACACTTGTTTTGTTAGGCCCCGCCCCCTCCCTGCACCACTTTGCAAACGCGCCCCCTGTCACGTTGTAAATTAGGGGATTAATTCCCCTTGAGTCCTGCGGGTCCCTGGGGGCCAACTAGCCCACCAGGTACCTCCAGTAAGCGCCACAGAGCTGCATTGCAGAGAGGTGTAAAAAGGGGCGTGGCCTTGGAACACCTCTCTGCAACCCAGCTCTGTGGTGCATACTGGAGGTACCTGGTGGGCTAGTTGGCCCCCAGGGACCCTCAGGATTCAAGGGGACTTAATCCCCCAATTTATAACCCGCCAGGGAGCACATTTGCACACTTGTTTTGTTAGGCCCCGCCCCCTCCCTGCACCACTGTGAAAACGCGCCCCCTGGTGCATTGTAAATTGGGGGATTAATTCCCCTTGAGTCCTGAGGGTCCCTGGGGGCCAACTAGCCCACCATGTACCTCCAGTAAGCGCCACCGAGCTGCGTTGCAGAGAGGTGTAAAAAGGGGCATGGCCTCGGAACACCTCTCTACAACGCAGCTCTGTGGCGCATACTGGAGGTACCTGGTGGGCTAGTTAGCCCCCAGGGACCCTCAGTATTCAAGGGGAATTAATTCCCCAACTTACAACGCGCCAGGGGGGCGCGTTTGCTGAGTGCTGCAGGGAGGGGCGAGGCCTCCGGCGCGATGCCGTTTTTTTTTTTTTTCCAGAAGGGGGGCTGTGTGGCCCCCCTTCTTTTACATTATTTGGGGCCCTGGGGACCCCATCCCCTAGGGCCTGACCTTTTTTTTTTTTTACTTTTTTAAAAAAAAACAGGAAGGGGGCCGAGCGGCCCCCCTCCCTAGGCCAATTTCGGCTCCAGGGACCCCATCGCACGGGGCATGGCCACATTTTTAAAAATATTTTTTAAGGATGGGGGCTGCGTGGCACCCCTCCTGAGGCCTCTATTGGCCCCGGGGACCCCATCCCCCGGGGCCGGCCCTTTGTGTTGGGGACCGTGGGGGGAGCCCCAATGCCCACACGGTCCCGCTGGCTCCCCGCCTCCTGCGGGAGCCGGCATTGCTTTTGAGCAAGGGGAGCTGCTGACATGCAGCTCCCCTTGCTCAAAAGCAGTCCTGCTTTGCTTCCTTGAAGTGAGAGCAGGTTTCCCTGCGCTCGCTTCAAGGAAGCAAAGCAGCGTTTGCTATGGCAGGGCGGGAGCCGTGCTCCCACCCTGCCATAGCAAACAGCAGTGTCCCAGGGGTGGGCACCCCGGGACACTGCAGGCGCCGGCCCTGGGGGGTGGCGGTCCCCAGGGCCATTAAGGGCTCCAGGAGAGGGGCCGCGTGGCCCCCCTCCCAACGTTTAAAGCCCCGGGGAGGTGGTGGTCCCCGGGGCTTGGGGGTCCATAACGGACCCCCGCATTTAAATAAAGATTTCCCCGGGGAGGTGGTGGTCCCCGGGGCATGTGGGGGGCTCTTGCCCCCCCACACTTCTTTTTAATTAAATTAACACAGCCCCGGGGAGGTGGCGGTCCCCGGGGCTGCGGGGGGGCTGCGTGCCCCCTGCATTCTTTTTAAAAAAGCCCCAGGGAGGTGGCGGTCCCCGGGGCTGCGGGGGGCCGCGTGCCCCACACATAATCAGCATAGCCCCGGGGAGGTGGCGGTCCCCGGGGCTGTGGGGGCCCCCGTGGGCCCCCACTATTATTTTTTGACAATGCCCCCGGGACCAGGCCCACCCAGGGACCTCATTAAAATGAAGCGCTGGAGCCCGCGCTTCATTTTTTTTTTTTTTTCAGTGGGATTTGCAACCCCAACGTGAATTCTGCCGAAATTATAAAAAATAAATGCTTTTTTTGGCCCTGGGGGTCCTTGTGGGACCCCCTGAGCAGGCCTAGGGGGTCAGGGTGTTTCTACCCTGCCCCGTTTTCTTCATTGTTCACTTTGTTACACTGTTTTCTTGTGACTCGGTTCTACTGAGTCACAAGATGGCTGCCAACACTTCCTGGTTTGGAGTGTTGGCAGCCAATCAGAGTGAAGCTCGTGCCCGGGAGGGTTCACGAACCCTCCTCGGTGCTCAGATATATACATTTTTTCTTTCTTTAATTTCTCAGCAACTAATGAACAGATTTACACCATTTAACAAAAAGGGCTCTTTCTGAACCAAGGGCTACCTTTTTGCCAAATTTGGTGTAATTCCGTTCAGCAGTTCGGGCTGTAGCTTTGTCTAAAGTTTCCTATGGAAATTAACATGGGGAAAACGCGTTTTGGGACCCCCCTTTTTTCTCGGCCCCTGCTTGACGAATCACCCCGAAACTTTCAAGACAGGAGCTGACCGGAGCACCCCACTAGTTTTGAAAATTTCGCGAAAACAAAAAACGCTTATTGAATAGAAACGAGGTCCTAACTATAACTACCTACTGGCGACTGTATATGTTTTTTTTCTTTTCATTCATGTTTTTAAAATAATTTTTCGCTACACATTACTTTGGCACTATTTTTACATTTTACCTCTCACTACAATTCAGTTAAGCACTTTTTATTATTAGTAGCACTCGCTTATTTGCTCAACACCACAGCTGGCATTTTATCTATATCAGGCACAACTTAGATTACACAATATACATTATATATCCCCATGATAACATTTCTACACAATGTGAGAACAACCACTGTGCGCACATGCGCAGTAATATACTGATAAGCAGGGCTTCACTTCTGTACTATTGCCCACCTGCGATTGTTGCCATTCTTTATTTACATGCACTAACTTGTATTTGTGACACAAATAACGCAGTGAATCATTGATTTAACATGTATTATGCAGTCATAACGTATTGTTTTAACCTACCGATATGCTCATGATTCACATCCTTGAGCTATCTATAGCCGGGATAGTCACATCCAGCACTGTTTACACATGTCCATCTTGATTGGGGCACACGCAGCGTGAGTTGTTACAGTTGATGTGCCCCATGTCTATTTACCGTTTATATGATACTCACTGAATACCATATATAGCTCAGCCTGATGTTAAACAGTAAAGCGAAAGCCTGTTGTAAATGACCTACTCACTTACACTATTGTCGTAAAATCGCCCGGTCATGCAGGTAAACAGGAAAAAGGACTACTAGTATCACCTGTATATAATGCACATACTCACCAGCAGCGCGATGTGTGATCAAGGCCGCATGTCTGGCGGCCGAAACGCGTCACTTTTGGACATAGATGTGTGAATAAACCCATCTGTTGAATACTTCTGCCTTTGGAGTCTGTGCCTGTGGTGTTGCGCTGCTGCTGCTGCCGTAGCGGATACATTCCTGGGATTTTCGTGGTGGTATGTATGTATATATATATATATATATATATATATATATATATATATATATATATTTATATATTTATATATATATATATATGTATATATATATATATATATATATATATATATATATATATATACAAAATACCTTTGCTCCCTGGACACTTCCGTCTTGTAGGGGGGTGGAGCGTGAAAAGCTGTGGGAGCGCCAGAGAATTAATTCCAAAAGCTACCAGCAAAGCAGATGCTCACTACGGACCTTCTTGATGTAAAGTGCAGTTTATTGTCAGCGACACAAACCCATGATTAATTTCGGCCACAAGCTGGCCTTATTCACATGACCAGCCGTGGTCACCCCACTACATAAAAAAGATGTAATAACATCGAAAACTGACAAATATATATAGTATTGCATGAGCACCATCTTGAAATAACCAATATAAGATATAAGCTCGTCATAAAGGGACAACTCCAAATAGAAGGTTAGTGCCACATAATCACCTAACATAAATTAAATGTAAACATAGTAAAAACTGGAAATTACAGAACAATGGCTAAGGTGACAGAGCCAAATAGAACTCAAATGTAAGAGCAGCTGCAGTGACAGGTAGCATGCAGTGAAAGAAAAAGTCTCAAAACCTGTTATGCCAACATGTTTAAACATACAACTAATTATACACAGAGGTCATAAGAAAAACAAAAGAAATCAGAGATACATTACCCTCTCCTTGAGAAAGTGCCCCAGACTGTATTCATCAAGTTAATGCTGGACAAAGTCAAACATATGGTGAAAATCAAACATGCAGGCTGAAAATCTGAAAAAACATACAGTCTGAATAATGGACAAATGTGTAAATAACACTAGTCTGAGGTCCTCTATACAATCCAAAGAGTAGGAAAGAGGGCACAACTGTCCATCCAAGGGAGTTAAAATGCAAGGTAGTAGGCTAACAGAGATTAATCTGAACACCCCAAAGAACATAAGCAATGATGCCCAAGTGGGTATATTAGTTGGGCAACTCCCAATATATACAAATGCTTAGCAGCTGCTTGGGCCATGAACAATGTAAAAGTAAGTGATCACGTCCACATAAGAACACGGTATGAAAAACAATCTCATCTGTGTCAGTGCTCCAAACACCCAAGTGACAACACTGACCACATATTGGAGTTATGTGGTGTCAACAGTAATCGATCCAGTTACAGTGGGTTGAAACCAAAATCGAGATATAACCCCAATGTACCATACGATAACATCGAGGCATACAGCTCAGCAGTCATAACTGACTTGAAGAAGATGCGCAAAAATGCTGCTAAATCTGGACGTGACAACTTATCGAGAAGCCAAAGATCAGCAATAAATGGTTTGGAAAAAGATCTAAGTATCGTGATCAAGCCCTCCGATAAGGGGGGCAATGTGGTTATTATGGACCTAACCAGTTATAAAGCGGAGGCAATGAGACAGCTATCGGAAGAAACCTGTTATGAATTGATCGATTGGGAAACATATCGACGAACAATACAGGATTATCATGGTCGCCTGACGAACTGGTATCATCAAGGGTTGTTGGACCCTGATGAATATAAATTCCTGAGAACTGAGAGTCCGCGAATGCCGTGTATATATTTCTTGCCGAAATTCATAAGAACGCCACTTCTCCACCAGGGCGTCCAATAGTCTCCTCAAATGGAGGACTATTGGAAAACACCTCGATTTTTCTTGACTTATTTCTTTCTAAGTATGTCCTAAATCTGAGATCATATTGTAAGGACAGCTCTGACTTCCTGCGTAGGATACATGATGTCCGATGGGGGGACGGTTATCATATGATAGCGTTAGACGTATGTTCCCTTTATACGTGCATAGAACAAACAATGGGGGTAGCTGCCTGCATGTATTTTCTTAAAAGCAGACATATCAATCATTGGCAGCATAGCAAAATGTTGGAAGAAATTATGCTTTTCTGTTTACAGCAAAATATCTTTCTCTTTGAAAAATCTGTCTATCGACAGCGGTCTGGGACCGCGACGGGCACTTGTTTTGCCCCCAGCCTAGCGAATTTATTCCTAGGCTGGTGGGAGGTACAAATTGTCTGGACCGAAGAATTTGAACGATATACTGATCACATACTTATATGGATCAGATATATCGATGATTTATTTTTGATATGGGATGGCCCAGAACCCCTCGCCAAGGAATTTATTGAGAAGCTGGGGGATAATAATTTAAATCTTAAATTTACTCACTCAATGAGTTGCAGTTATTGTGAATTCCTGGATATAGCAGTTGAAATCAAACAGGGAAAGATTACAACCCGTCTGTTCCGCAAGGAAACAGCCGGCAATACTGTGCTCCACGCGGCAAGCCATCATCCAATTTCCCTAGTTCAGAGTATTCCTTATGGGGAAATGCTGCGGGCTCACCGTAACTGCAGTACTAATGAGGATTTTCAGGCTGAACAACATGCCATCACGACTCGCTTCAAAAACAGAGGTTATAAAGACAGGGTTCTGTCAGAAGCGAAGGAGAAAGTGGAGGGTAAAACGCAAAATGAGTTACTGTTAAAATTCATCCATTAGAAAACCCCAGAACCAGTCACGTGAGGGCAGGGAAATACTCAGAATGATAACCAACTTCAGCAGGGGAGTATGGGCATTGAAAAAAGCAATGAGAGCGCATTGGAATCTTCTTGTAGCAGATCCCATAATAGGGAAATACGTAGGAAGCAGTAAGTGATCACGTCCACATAAGAACACTGTATGAAAAACAATCTCATCTGTGTCAGTGCTCCAAACACCCAAGTGAAAAGTGGAAGAAAAGTGCGAGGGGCGCCCACCCAGACAGGCACACCACATCTCTGATCAGAATCCCTTCCTTTCCTCCTAAAAGAAAGAAAAAGAACAAAAGTTCAGAAATAAAAATGAAACCACTTCAAATAAGCTGAGCAAGAACAGCATATAGCAATAGAAATATATACAAGCAAATATTCAATTAATCACCCATGCGTACTTCTAACTCTTCCTCCACGTTCCAACCCATCGGGGAACTTAGTGTCCGGGTCAATAATATATTTTGACTCTTGTTGGAAATGGCCTTTTTTTGCAGAGTCCACCCCAAACTTTCCTCCTCCCATTTTTTGCTGAATTTGTTTTTGCTGGGCTTCGGACTCTGAGCAGTTTACCATTGCTAACCAGTGCTAAAGTGCATGTGCTCTCTCTTCTAAACATGGTAACATTGGCTCATACCCAATTGGCATATTTAATTAACTTATAAGTTCCTAGGGCCAGTAAATTAAATGCTACTAGTGGGTCTGCAGAACTGATTGTGCCCCCCACTTAAGTGGCCCATAAACCATGTCTCAGGTATGCCATTGTAAAGCCTGTGTGTGCAGTTTACACTGCCATTTTGACCTGGCAAAAAAACCTTTTACCAGGCCCAAACCTTCTGTTTTAATATACATGTCACCCTAAAATTGGCCCTGGACAGCCCAGAGGGCAGGGTGCACTGTAGTTAAAAAGCAGGACATGTACTTTTAAGTTTTACATGACCTGGTAGTGAAAAACACTTAAATTCGTTTTTCACTACTGCAAGGCATATATCTCCCATAGGAGAACATTGGGATTACCTTATTACATTTTATTAAAGTAATTTCCAATTGGGAAGATATGTCTGAATCAAGTTTGATGTCTCTGGAACCATAATTTAAATTCTAAAACTATGATGGAACAGATTTTAAATTGCAATTCTGAAAATGCCACTTTTATAAAGTTGCCATTTGGTGCCTGCTGCCTGTCTCTGATAATGTCCGGGATGGGTGATAGCTGGGCTTTGTGTATTCCCCCTAGACAGCCACACACAATGGGAGCTTAAATGTGACTTGATGGGTCATCCTGGCTGGATAGGAGGGAGGAGCTGGACCCAGCCTCTCTTACACCTGAATAGGCTATGTTCTGCCCCCCCAAAGGGCTGCATACCCCCTTATAGTGAGTCTAGAGCCACGGCAGGAAGAGCAGGGTATCTATGCACTTCAAAGGCCTGTCTTTGAAGTCTCCCCCTGTTAGCTTGAGACCACTCACCTGAATATCAGGTTGTCTGCAGGAGCGATGAATAATACCCTGACCGCCCAGAACACCTCTCAAGACTTCTGAGATGAGCAGGAGTCTCTGGCAGGTGTTCCAAGAGGGAAGGGGGTTTGGAAGAGATAAGACAAGAGAAAAAAGACACAGCAACTTCCTAGCACCTGGACCGGCCGGGTTTCTTATGTTGAGTAACTGTTGTCTGTAGCTGAATGATAAATGGAATATATGTTAAATCAAGAACATGATATATGATGCTTGTACAATAATTATACTTTAAATAAAATAAACCCAATGTGTAATTCACCTTGTGTCAGGTCTTGTGTTTTCTTAGTAGGCGACAAGTACTTCAGAACCAGTAAGAAGCACGCTGTTATGCGAACTGAGTATGCTATGTGAGATAACGTCTCTCACCACCTTACACAAGATACAAGTATGACAGAGGTGTGTCTATTGTAAAGAAGAGGAGACATGGAAAAGAACATTAATTATATTACATGTGTTACCAATCACACAGTTATGGAATATATTCCTATTCTTACCTTATACAACTACTGCTCGTGGTTTAAATAATGAACTCTTCTTTTAGCATATGAGTTTTACAATAATGAACTCCTTTCTTATAGCATATGCAGAATAGATACAGTATCCACAATATCCACAAGTTCAAGAAATGTCTATGACCTCCAATATTCAACCGGAGCGCAATGTCACGAAATAAAACAGGCTTTAAATTAAACAAGCGGGTAACTTAACTGAAGAAACGCCTTCTGGATTTTTGGATGTCCTTTTACTCAGCCAAGCGGTGTCTTCAGATGGTTTCTTGCATTCGGGAACGATCGCGGAATAGGCGGAACACGATGGAGCCGGCTCATCTGTTCTTTTCCTCTTCGATGCCGTTTTCTCGATCCTCGCGGGTGTAAGACTCCTTGCGGTTTCAATAAAGCCAAGCGCCGGCAAATGGAGGAGCGCTTCTTTTATAGCCTTCCCCGCATGACCGTTATTCAACGTGCTCAGGAGTGTTTTAGTGACCCGTGTTCACTAAATAACGTGCTAATGACACGTGTTTTTACCAGATACAGTTCACAAAGATACCGGGGCATATTTCCTATCAATAAATATGCAGGCTATGATACTCATTCAACAAATATGCAGGTTGCGCTACAAATATGTAGATTATGCTACAAATACTATATACTAAGCATAATCAAACACATCATACATAGTTTACATTGAATGTCACTTTTGTAGGCATATGGCCACATGATTAATGCGAGAACCTTGCGCATATAAACAAATCATGTAGGTCAAGGTTTTACGCAAGGTGTGCGAAGATGAATCCTTGACAGTCCTCCCCCTGAAGAGTCCTGCAAGGGGACGTGGCTTAGATGGTTTTTCTAGATGAAATCTCCGGGTTAATCGAGGGGCATGCACGGTAGAAGCCGGTTCCCAAGAGTTCTCCTCTGGTCCATACCCTTTTCAGGCAAGGAGATAGAAAAGCGCTCCACGTATGCGTTTGGAATCTGGACTTTTTGCAACTTCATATTCCCATTGTCCATTCACTTTCACAGGTGGTGGAGGGGGACCTGCCCGGGTGTTAACTGAATATGGCTTTACAAGGGATACATGAAAAACTGGATGGATAGGGAAGTCGTGATGCAGCGAAAGTTCCACTGTTACAGGATTAATAATTTTCGTAATTGGAAAGGGGCCAATATACCTAGGGTGAAATTTTCGAGACCCCTCTAAACGTAGGTTCTTTGAGGATAACCAGACTTGGCCTCCTATAACATATGTTGAAGCGCTTTTTCTATGCTTATCAGCCTGTGTTTTCATTTGTTGTTGATGACGTTTTATGTGTCGCTGTACACACTTTTGTATATCTTGCAATCTTTTGTGATGTTCTGTCACAGAAGGGATTGGTTCTGGTTTTAAAGGATCAATAATGGTGAGCATTCTAGGATGATAACCCAAAAGGCAAAAGAATGGTGAAACTCCTGTTGTAGTATGCTCGGTATTATTATATACAAATTCTACCAGAGGCAATGTTTTGTCCCATTCTGCTTGCCATGTGGAGATAAAACAGCAAAGGATCTGTTCTAGTGTCTGATTCAGACGTTCCGTCTGTCCATCCGTTTGAGGATGATAGGCGGAGGACAGACGGACGACAATGTCTATTGAGGAACAAAAACTTCGCCAAAACTTGGAGGTAAATTGTGGGCCTCTGTCAGAAATGACCACGTTGGGAAGTCCATGTAATTTTACTATGTGTTGTAAGAACAACTCACTAAGGTCTTTTGCTGATGGCATGTGTTTCAATGGGAAAAGATGTGCCATCTTGGTTAGGAAATCCACCACCACCCAGACAATTGAATGCCCATTGGACGGTGGAAGGTCGGTAATAAAGTCCATACTCACCGTATGCCAAGGTGAGGGTGGTATAGGCATGGGAGTTAGCAATCCAGCCGGTGCCGAGTGAGTGGACTTGGATTGAAGACAGGTAGAACAAGTTTGGATGAAGTTTTTGAAGTCAGACACCAGAGTGGGCCACCAAAAATGTCTTTTACATAACTCTAAGGTCTTTTTCACTCCTGGATGACCTGCTAATACTGAAATATGGTTCCATTGCAGTACGGTGTCACATAATTCCTGAGTAGGAACATACAATTGGTTTTCATAATACCACATATTCCCTTTCTTAGTAACTGTGGGAGGCATAGGTATAGTGGACTGGGCAGCTTGTAATTTGGATAGAAACTCTTGTGGTACATATAGGGCAAGTAGTTTCTCTGTAGGAATGATTGGTTTCACTTGATCACTATTCGTTTCTGGAGGAGGGTATCCCATTCTGGACAAGGTGTCAGATTTCTGTTGTTGGCTACCTGGTCTACATGTAATAATGAAATTAAATTCATTAAAGAAAAGAAGCCAACGGAGCTGCCGTGGTGTTAGTGCTTTTACATTTTGGTAAAACTGCAGATTTCTGTGGTCGGTGTAAATAGTGACAGTGTGTCTTGCACCTAATAAATGGTGACGCCATTCTTGAAAGGCAAGCTTGATGGCCAATAACTCTCGCTCTGCCACAGTATAATTTTGTTCAGCCGGTAATAATTTTTTAGAGAAATATGCCACAGGATGAAATCTGCCTGATTCAGGATCTCGTTGTGACAGGACTCCTCCGACTGCCACTGTAGATGCGTCAGCTTCAACATAGATGGGTAGTGAGGGATCGGGATGATGTAATATGGGTGCTCAGTAAATGCTTTCTTGAGCTGAGCAAAGGCCTTATCTGCTGCATCTGTCCACTGAAAGGAAATCCCTTTTTTTAAGAGTCGAGTGATTGGAGAAACTACCATGGAAAACTGCGGTATAAAGCACCGGTAGAAATTCGCAAAGCCCAGAAATCGTTGGACTTCTTTTATTGATTCTGGTGCTTTCCATCGTAAGATGGCTTGCACTTTAGACTGATCCATGGAGATACCATGCGGTGTGATCACATATCCTAAGAACTCAATATTATCAGAGTGGAAAACGCATTTATCTCCTTTCGCAAAAAGATGGTGCTCTCGCAATTTCTGTAAGACTGCCCTAACATGTGTTACATGCTCTTCTTTTGAAGAATAGATGAGGATATCATCTATATAGACTACTACACAGGTGTCCAGAAAGTCCTGCAGCACTTCATTGATAAAAAACTGAAATACTGCAGGAGCGTTGCAGAGTCCAAAGGACATGACCGTGTACTCAAAGAGACCAAATTTTGTACGGAAGGCCGTCTTCCACTGATCACCTTCCTTGACCCATATGAGATGGTAAGCACCACAAAGATCAAGTTTGGTGAAGATGGTGGAGTTTCGTACATGGTCCAATAACACTGGTATTAATGGGAGTGGGTACCTATTCTTTATGTTTACTTTATTTATTGTGCGATAATCAATACACACGCGCAGTTCCTGATTCTTTTTCGGGACAAAAAATAATGGAGAGCTGACGGGAGATGTGGAATGTCGTATAAAGCTTTTAGCTAAAAGCTCATCCAGATAATCTTGCAAATAATTGGTCTCGGTTTCAGACAAAGCGTACACTCGACTACAGGGCAGAACTGCCCCGGGAATCAAATCAATGCGGCAGTCATATGACCGGTGAGGTGGTAATTGAGTTGCTTGTACTTCAGAGAACACATCATGAAAGTCGTTATAAACATCAGGAATTATACAGGCAAGGGAATCTACCGCACCAATAGTCGTTGTACAATGTAGAGGTGTCACAAGCATGTTTTTGTCAGGATAACATGTTTTTGAACAACATGTAGAATCCAAGAGGACGGTTCTCTTAACCCAATCGATCTTAGGATTATGAAGCTGGAGCCAAGGAACCCCTAAAATGGCGCCATAAACTAGTGTATCAATCAAATCGAATTGAATTTGCTCGGTATGTCCATTAGCACACACCATAGTCAAGGGAGTGGTTTGATGTAGAATTAAACCAGAAGACAATTCTGACCCATCAACGGCCCTAACAGGTTCCGGAGTACTTTTACTTACTATTGGGATGTTTAATGTTTTGGCTAAAGTAATACCCAGAAAATTACCTGTGGCCCCTGAATCAAGTAAAATGGGTAACACTTTACGAATTTGGGGAGACCAAATCAATGTTACGATCAGCGTTAAATGTCGTGGAGAAAAAACACTGACATTTGCTAAAGAAAAAGAAGAGGCCACTTTGGTTATTGAGCTCGATAAGGAGGCCTCGCTTCTTACCGGCCCCAAGAGTTTTCTGACTGCGAATGTGCATTATCCTCACTAGACGTTTCTACAAGTCCCACTGCTTTCTTTGGGATGTTAGGTCGTGAAGAACAATCACGAGCAAAATGGCCTGATTTACCACAATATAGGCATAACTTTAACTGGCGTCGTCAATCTTTTTCTGCTTTAGATAGAGGTCCTCTAATGCTACCAATTTGCATGGGTTCTACACTATCTAGATTAACAGGAGCAGATTCTTTCTTTTCTTGTTTTATCACAACTACTCTGCTGTTACGTTTACCGGTTGTATCCCTGACGACGGAGTTGCCGAAGCTTGAGTAGTAAAATGAAAACGTGGCGGTTGCACTACTGGATTTTTTTGTTTAGCTCCTGGGTTTTCCCACGGATTAGTGCGCGGTTTATAACGATTCAATTCACATTGTAAAGATTGATTTTCTTGTTTTAAAGAAGCTACTTCTTGTTGCAAATTGACAAAAGCTCTAGTTAGATCTAACAAGGAAGGGGTTTCGTCAATGTGTTCGTCTCCCATGGTATTCCCTGTGGTGGTATCCATCGCTCAGGCAGCCCTGCGTTTTTGTGGCTTGGCTTTTTGTTAGCTTGAGACCACTCACCTGAATATCAGGTTGTCTGCAGGAGTGATGAATAATTCCCTGACCACCCAGAACACCTCTCAAGACTTCTGAGATGAACAGGAGTCTCTGGCAGGAGTTCCAAGAGGGAAGGGGGTTTGGAAGAGATAAGACAAGAGAAAAAAGACACAGCAACTTCCTAGCACCTGGACCGGCCGGGTTTCTTATGTTGAGTAACTGTTGTCTGTAGCTGAATGATAAATGGAATATATGTTAAATCAAGAACATGATATGTGATGCTTGTACAATAATTATACTTTAAATAAAATAAACCCAATGTGTAATTCACCTTGTGTCAGATCTTGTGTTTTCTTAGTAGGCGACAAGTACTTCAGAACCAGTAAGAAGCACGTTGTTATAGGAACTGAGTATGCTATGTGAGATAACGTCTCTCACCACCTTACACAAGATACAAGTATGACAGAGGTGTGTCTATTGTAAAGAAGAGGAGACATGGAAAAGAACATTAATTATATTACATGTGTTACCAATCACACAGTTATGGAGTATATTCCTATTCTTACCTTATACAACTACTGCTCGTGGTTTAAATAATGAACTCTTCTTTTAGCATATGAGTTTTACAATAATGAACTCCTTTCTTATAGCATATGCGGAATAGATACAGTATCCACAATATCCACAAGTTCAAGAAATGTCTATGACCTCCAATATTCAACCGGAGCGTAATGTCACGAAATAAAACAGGCTTTAAATTAAACAAGCGGGTAACTTAACTGAAGAAACGTCTTCTGGATTTTTGGATGTCCTTTTACTCAGCCAAGCGGTGTCTTCAGATGGTTTCCTGCATTCGGGAACGATCGCGGAATAAGCGGAACACGTTGGAGCCGGCTCATCTGTTCCTTTCCTCTTCGACGCCGTTTTCTCAATCCTCGTGGGTGAAAGACTCCTCGCGGTTTCAATAAAGCCCAGCGCCGGCAAATGGAGGAGCGCTTCTTTTATAGCCTTCCCCGCATGACCGTTATTCAACGTGCTTCAGGAGTGTGTTAGTGACCCGTGTTCACTAAATAACGTGCTAATGACACGTGTTTTTACTAGATACGGTTCACAAAGATACTGGGGCATATTTCCTATCAATAAATATGCAGGCTATGATACTCATTCAACAAATATGCAGGTTGCGCAACAAATATGTAGATTATGCTACAAATACTATATACTAAGCATAATCGAACACCTCATACATAGTTTACATTGAATGTCACTTTTGTAGGCATATGGCCACATGATTAATGCGAGAACCTTGCGCATGTAAACAAATCTTGCAGGTCAAGGTTTTACGCAAGGTGTGCGAAGATGAATCCTTGACACCCCCACTTTAAAGGCACCACTAGGTATAAGTGCTGGACCTCAGACACCACCACTTTAGTACACTTTTGGACCTGTGGATACTCTGCCAGAAAGAAGGACTGCTGTGCTGCTGAAGGACTGCCACTCCACTGGACTGCTCTATGTTGGACTCCTGCTTTGCTGTGCTGACCTGTTGCACCTGGATTCAAGCTAGCCTGGCTGATGAAAGGGTGAAACCTCGAAACCTGGTCCCAGGATGCTTGTTTCTGGTCCAGGGAGGACCTGGCCTGGCATTTCGGGCTGGACTGTTCCCATGAGGAGCAGGGTCAAGACTGATTTGCATATGGCTGGGTCCAAACTGGGGTGGCATAGTTAGCAAAAGAATGATGGATTCAACCCAGATCTCTTGACTGGGGGTGAGTGGTTGAAAAGTTGCAGCACTACGTCCATCGTCGTGTTGTGTTTGCTAGATATATGTGTGCCAGTGAATGGTAAAATACATGGAAGATGTAGTGCTGTGCAGTGAGTGGTTGTTACATGCATGTGCTGGGTGTATGTGTGCCTGTAAATGGTACAATACGTGGAAGATTCTGGGATCAATTTTGGGAGACCGAGGGATACTGGAGGAGCATGAGGAGGGAGATGAATCCCCCCAGAGAGATTTTGGATTGCTGCATTCCTTTGAGCTGGGTGGGACATACTGGAGGAAGGGAAAGCCAGGCTCCTCAATATACTTCAAAGGGTGGTCTTTGATTTAGAGAGAGGTCACTGGAAATGGGCATGGGCACATATCAGGAAGGAGATGTGTCTGATAAGAGAATGATAATGAGTAGGGCTGAGACCCTGGGGTAACCTTGTGATACACATATCACTGTGGCTGACATCCAGGTGTGAATCTCTAGTCGCTCCCATTGCCTGTGTTGTGGGGCTGCCAGATATGGAGTTGCTCTTGCTGTGACAGACTGCTTTCTAGATGAAGGACAGGACAGAGGAGAGGGCACTTCAAAAGGAAGCAGACCCTCAACATAAACTTTAAAGACTCTGTAGGAAGCTGCCTATTTATATGGTATACCAAAAAGAGGTATACAGTGCAAAGAGTTCAGGTATTCCCTTACTAGAAGACAGGGGCTTGCTCTAGCAATTCCAAGATGCTCTTGTAGAGGGTGGTGGGGTCGAGCAGTGTTAGGCTTATCAGAGAGGAGTGTTAAACATCTACTGCACATGCACAGCCAATAAATGATACACACAACACAATAAGGAGATCCACACCAATTTATAAAAATAACATTTATCTTTATATACCTTTAGGCACCAAGATCTTCAAAATCAGGTAAGTACTTTTTAAAGTAGCAGGTTTAATGAAATCGGGTTTTTGATACTTTAAGTCATATTTAAAGCACTTGCTGCAATGTTAACTTAGGAAGAAAGCATATGCTGCATACGGTCACTTAACAATGACTAAAGGGTCCCTTCCCCGGGTCTTACGTAAGTATAGGGCAAGGTCCCAGGCAACACCAACAGGTCACCTCGGGAAGCACTGGGGCGTCCGGGTGCAGAGGTGTGGTTTTCAGCATCGAGTGATTTTGATACTTTAAATCGTAATTGAAGCACTACGTGATAATGTTAACCTCTGGAGGAAAAACGTGTGATACATTCAGGCACTCAACAGCAATTTGTAGGACTAATATTCTGGACTTAAGGTGAGGCTGGGGCAAGGTCCAAGACAGCACCAACAGTTCAATTTGGGCAGCACTGGGGAGGCCGGTTAAAGAGGTGCCTTACAGCGTCGGTGCCCCATTTAAGTCTTCGGAGATCAGTCGTGGCAATGTGATTTCCGGGTGAGTGAAGCTGCTTCCGGGTGACAAGACGCCGCCACCGCGAGCAGCGAGCCGGGGATTGCGGAGCCAGGACCCAGGACCGTGCTCGAGGTCAGAGGCCAGCGGCCAGCGGCGGCGGCCCACAGTGGCCCACAGTGGTCACAGCAGTCAGTGGCATGTGGGCACAGCGGTCAGTGGCCAGTGGTGAGTGTAGTGGTCCATGGTGTATGTCGCTGCTGCTTCTGGCCTCAGTCTCCCAGCCCTCGCTTCTACTGCTGTTGTCACTGACGGAGGGTGCCAGAGGCTGGGGGGAAGCCCTTTGGGGGCAGCCAGTAGCTGGTGGCCCGTCTTGTGGCCGCTGGGAGTTATCCTCCCCCTCCCCCCCTGAAATACATCACTGAAGATGCTCAAAAGCGTCTAAACAATCACGGGCGCCACAGCCATAGCAGGCTGTAGGAGAGCGAGCCTAGAGTCTCCCCGTGGAAGCGCCCGGCTAGTGCCGACTGCAGCTTGCGGGGTCATACTCAAAAGGCCCCGTCCATGTTCCTAACCCGTCCCAGGAGTGGCCATATCCCCACATCATCACGGCTCACCAGTGCCTATTAAATCCTGGCTATCAAAGCAGTGACTCCAGCTGGCTGCAGGCCACCGGCCCAGTGGTCCCCGAAGGAGACCCGCCGTGCAACCTGGTTTCCACTCAGAGTAGAGTGATCGGTCCTAGGACATCAAAGCCCCAAAATTCAATTTAGCAGCTTGAGACCGCCGACCAGTGCCCCCAGTGAGCCAGAAGGGTGGAGAGTGGCCCGCAAGGAGGCAGCTTGCCCAGCCGTACACCACTACGCAGTGGCAGGGACCATAACAGCTGCAAAGGACCCAAAGGAAGCCCCTGGAAGACAAGTGGCCCTGAGGCAGCCGGTGGGGACCCTGGGAAGAAAGAAGGCAGGGGATCCGGTCCTGAAGCACTAAGGGTCCCAAGGCTTCATCAGTGAAGAGAGGAGGGGATGGTCCCCAAAGCTGATAAGCCAAAAGATTTCTTCACACCAGCCAGCTGACATCTCCGCATCCTGAGGCCTCAGCCCCTACAAAGCCCAGGGCACCGCTCCAGCGCACAGCAAGACTAAGGAGGAAGGAAACACCTGCAGCAGTTCCCCCCAGCCAGTAAAAATCAGGCCCCCTCCATCACAGGATGACCAAAAAGAAGCCCTCTCAGCTTCTTGAACTTGTCTCCGGGGGGAAACCCCCCAGCCTTAGAGTCATCTTGAAATCTAAGAAGTACAGATAATGCAGCCCAGGCAGCCTCCGCCTCGAAGTCGCCTCAAAAGGCCCCAACAGCAGGACTTATAACACACTTCCTATATAAACACTCCCCCAACTGTGGCAACCCCTTTGCACTGACAGTTCTACCAGTATGTGCCACGGCCAGTAAAAAGAGGGTGCCCCCCCCTTAGGCAGCCTCTCTAACTGCAAAACCTCTGCAATGCACGACCCACGAACACACATCGGGAGACATTGGTGCCAATCCTGTCCTAGGCCGGGTAGACCCCCCGGAAATGAACGTACAACTGCATGGGACCCGCATGCTAACACCAACGCCCCTACGTTAGAAAGCAGGGAGCAGGTTGTCACAGTCCAAATACACCACCAACAATAACCCACCTTGCAGACCCCCACCCAGCTCCGCTCCCCTGAGCTCTCAGGCTCTGGTCTAAGCAAGATAGAAGCACAAGCGTGCAAACAAGAACTGGGGTATCTATCACCGATATTTTTACAGAACTTGGAGACCAAGATAGAAAGAACACTGGAGCTCACCCCAAAGCTGTTTAGAACGGCCAGGGAAATTAGGCATTCCCCCCACTCAGCCAATGCCATCAAAACAGTAATTCAATCAATGACTCGGAACCAACTTCTACCAGCGAAATAAATCTCACCACAGCAAGAGCATTACTTTGGCAATCTACCAAAATGGAGTTACAAATTGACCTTTTACAATTAATAGCACAACACATAGTGGATCTGAGAATCAAGGTGGATCTCATTGAGAACAAACTCAGCCGAAACCAGAGAACCGGGTCCTGCACCTGCTCGTGTGCAGCAATCATTTACAAATGGGCAGCTCTCCCCAAAGTTCTAACAGACCTGGAAGCCATGCTTAAGGGGACAACTGGGAGCTCCTGGTCCACCAATCTGTCGACCAACAGCGGCTCCAAGCCAACAATAGCATGAGTTGGCTTCCAAATTAACCCGAAAACAAACAATTTTGGCAGCCCCACAATGAAGCCCGGCAACCAAGCCCCAATCTCTGTCATCAATCCCCCCGCCGGCTCACCGAGGTAAAGCTCCAGCCCCAGCTCCTCATACCTAGATGAGGAAATCAAGGACTACCTTCTCACCCAGAAACAGCAAGTATTGCCCCTCTCCAGGAGGGCCAAGAAAAAACTAAGGAAACAGCAGAAAAAGGTCAAAACCTCCAAAAGAGTCGTTTTCCTGCAAACAATTCAGAACCAAAACCCACAAGCCAAAAACGACAAAGTTCGGACATATCCGATTTTCACCACAAAGTCTGTCTCAGAAAAACCAATCTCAATAGTACCAATCTCAACAGAAGTAATGGAACAAGTCATCGAAACACCATCTCACTCAATACCCCCACTGGGGGAACCACACAGCTCTAAAGGTCCGGCAACTGAAATTCAACTAGCCCCCCCACTAATCACCATGAAGTCAGAGCCAACAACTCAACCCTGCTCGCTTAGGGAACCAAGCTCAACCACTGCAGTGCGCCCTACTCGGGGTCCTTTACCCCCGAACCACCAGCTGCTTTGCGCTGTAATCGTCCCGCCATCCCAATGCTCCAACTACAGCCCAGAAGTCAGCCACTGCGATGCAGGTTTGGGCCCCAACTCAAGCTCTGCTCAGTCAGGACCGAGAGCCCCACTGAAGGAGAACCAAATCAAAAAAACAACCCACAAGTTAATTCTCACTCCTAGATACTGCATCAAGGGTCACTATGACATCTTAAACAGGGGTAATATACTTCATCTATTGAAGCATATCCCCACCTTGGCCCAAACTCAATCGGACGACCTAGCTTGGGTCAAGCTTCTGAGAATACCTGGGGACACCCATGGTGAATCCACCTCGATAGGGTTGAGCCACCACACTCAACAAGTGCTAACACCAGACGAGCTATCCCTCATGATGGAATGGGGTATAGACATTGCACTCCCCGCACCAGAGAAATACCCACACGTGCTAAAACACTCCACTATAGAAAGAAGTCTACTCCGTTCTAACGGGCGCGGACGGGAATTACCCTGGGAACAATTCAACAGCAACACCAAACCATCACAACGCATACAGAATAACCTGCACACTCGATCAAAGGACAGTATTCCCGTGCGAGCCGACGCAAATTCCTGGACACGGAACCCGGAACCGATCGGATAGCCTACTCTTACGACGGCACCACTAACATCACCAAGGCTGACAGCAAATGGAATTGCATCAGAATTCTTGGAACTAACACTCAGCTATCCATTATATACTCGAACGTGGCAGGCCTTAAAAAACTTCTTAGGATCAACTCAGTAATCAACTACCTCCCAAAAAAACAACATTCTCTGCCTACAGGAGACTTGGGCCACCGAACCCATAATCCTTCCAGGTTTCTACAAGCTGCAAACCGCAGCCACAAAACGCAACATCTTTGGGCTGGCATCCGGCGGACTCTCAATCTTCATTAATCAAGCTTGCAGTATAGAGACCACTGTAATCACAACCAACACCACAGACCTGCAAGCAGCGCTCATTAGTGGGCTAAAAAGCAACAACAACTCAACCCATCTACTGCTAATTAACTGCTATGTTAACCCTGCTTTCCACCAAAAAAAACAAGCTTTAAAAACACTGGCAACAAAAATTGACAATCTGCTAAATAAATATGTCTCACACTTTCCAGTAATTGCCGGGGACTTGAATATCCGGAAGTTGGGGAACTTGCAAACCCACCACGACCCTCCACAGAGGCAATCCTCCTGCAGCGCCTCTTTGACAGTCACAGCCTGGCCTCCGTGCATGCCATCAAAGAGGCCCAGGATCCCCCTCTGGTTCCCACTCCCCTCCTTCAGGGACAAATCCACCATTGACTACATTTTCATCTCAGACCAACTGAAGCCACATCTCAGCGACTTCGAAGTGGATAACAGGGTTGAGAGTGACCACAGACCTCTGAGGAAAACCCTCCAATTAGACGGGAAAGCTGCCCCACAACTGCAAACACTAGGGGATCCAACCGGGAAAGAGTGCCACAAAGTCTTGGGCAGAATAAAATGGTCCACAAAAGTCGGCCAAAAACTCACTGAGTGGATCACATCTAAAGAGTCAAACCCCATAGCAACAAACACTGTCCCCCTTCCGGTGCACTGGGAAGCACTCCTAGCAGATCTCAAACAAGCCCTAGGGGGCGAACCCGAAATCACTCAGACGCGGGTCACTCACGCCCATCTATACCACTTACACATTAAACTGAAGGAATTATATACAACCAAACACAGTCTTTTAAAGGCCCTGAAGGCAAGAAGAAAATGGTACAAAAACTTGCAAACACAAACAATCCCCACACTTCGCGCGGAGCACAGAAAGAAAGTGTGGCAGTTAAGAATCAAGAAGATTGAGGCAGAGTGGCTGAAAATCTTCACCCTCCTTAAAGAAAGGGGACATATTCAACTCTGGAAGTACATCAACCAACAGAGTATCACCGGTCAGACAAAGGAGAACGGAGTGACAGCCAACGAGTGGGTCAATCACGTCAAACAGTTATACCTTAGCCATCAGAATACACCATATACCAACCCATATCAATTTTCCTCAGCACCACGTCAGGTCTCCCAAATAACCAGTATCACAGAGGCCAAGGTAACCAACCTAATCAAAAAAATTAGGACCAATGGAGCTGCAGGACTCAATGGGGTCCCCGCATCAGTGTTCAAAGCCTCACACGCATACTGGTCAGGGCAGCTCACTCCACTTTTCAAGCATGCCTATGCCACCTCAATAATTCCATTGTCATGGAAAGGATCAATCCTCTTCCCAATCCATAAAAAAGGGAATCGCACGAAATCAGAAAATTACCGTCTCAGTGCTTTACTAGACCTAGAAGCAAAAGGTACGCCAGAATACTAATGAAAGAACTAGAAGCCTGGGCAAAAGACAACAACATCCACCCCTTTTTCCAATCTGGATTCAGGCCCAAAAGCTCCACCACGGATAACATCATAGCACTGGGTCACCTATCACATCGAGCTACACAGCTGACGCAACCACCTCTTTTTTACCGTTTCGTAGACTACAGTGCAGCATTCGACTGGGTGGACCGAGGGAAACTGTGGGAGAAACTAGCCAACTGGGGAATCCCCCGACAGCTACTAAAGGCTATAACTGCATTACACCAGGGGACCTGGGTCCGCAGAAAGCCCAGACAATCCACTGTAACAGCAAAGGTGTCAACCAACAATGGCCTGAAACAAGGCTGTGTCATCGCCCCCCTTCTCTATAATCTCTACACAGCAGATCTGGGCAATGCCTTGGAAGGCGCTTGTCTATTAACACCAAGGCTGGGGAAGGCGCAGCTTCAAATCCTCCAGTATGCTGATGACATTGTAATAATGGATCACTCGTGGACTGGTCTACAGAGAGCCCTCAATGCACTTCACAGGTACAATCAAAAGAACAAACTCTTGGTGAACCAGGAGAAGACCAAGATAGTCATCTTTGGGAAGTACCCACGAAAGAAAACAGCTCACTGGCGACTAGGTGACCTGCAAATTAAAACATGCACAGGCTATAACTATTGTTAGAAATGGGGGTCTCTAGTTGGCAGAGGTAGGTACCTTTGTCCAAATAGGGACCCTTGCTCCTTGTCAGGGTAAGGGGGATACACTCCTAAAATAACCCCTGCTCACCCCCTTGGTAGCTTGGCACGAGCAGACAGGCTTATCTCAGAGGCAGTGTGTAAAGCATTTGTGAACACATACAGTAATACAGTGAATACACTACAAATGGACACCACACCAGTTTAGAAAAAAATAAGTAATCTTTATCTAAACCAAAACAAGACCAAACGACAAAAATCCACAATACAGTAATAAAAATATGACTTTCAGATGGTAGAAATAGTTCAGTTCAAAGCAAATTGCAGATGCAACACTTTTCACACAAAGTACCTGGGATGCGTCACGCAAACAAAACGGGCCGCAGGGAAGGTGATGCGTCAGTTCCTTACACTCAGGGAAGGTGATGCATCGGTTCCTTGCTCCGGGGGAGGTGATGCATCGGTTCCTTACTGCTGCGCAGGGGAGGTGATGCGTCGGTTCATTACCGGAGAAGAGGTGATGCGTCGGTTTCTTACTGCGTGGAGAGGTGATGCGTCGGTTTCTTACTGCACCCCCCAACGATGCGACAAAATTGGCGCCTCGATGCGATGCAACGATCCAGGACGATGCGTGGATTCTTCCAGCTCCCAGCGGAAAACGGTCTCTAGAGATCCAAAACAGCAGCAGGCACCTCTTTGCAGGTCAGAACACCCAGCAAGGAAGTTCAGGGGAGCTCGTGGTGAAGTCTTTGTGTCCCTGAGACTTCAGAACAGGAGGCAAGCTCAGTTTCAAGCCCTTGGAGATCTTCCTCAAGCAGGGGACACAGCAAACAGCAAAGTCCTTTTCTCCTTTCCTTGGCAGCAAGTAGCCACTGCAGGCCAACCCCAGACAGCAAACAGCACAGGGGCAGTATTCCTCCTCAGCTTCTCAGGCTCTTCTCCTTGGCAAAGGTTCCTCTTGATTTCCCAGAAGTGATCTAAAAGTCTGGGGTCTGAGCCCCTCTTTTTATACCCAAAAATCCTTTGTTCTCTGAAGGCAGAGAGTGTCTGTACCCAGCCAAAACCAGTTCTGTGTGGCACTTTGCAAGTGCACAACAACCTCCATTGTCAGTGTGAGCCCTGTCTCCAGACACACCACAGGGGGGCGGGCCGTCATTGTGGATGCAGGCACATCCCTATTCAGGTGCAGGTGCTACTCCTCCCACCACTCCAAATGCAGACCAGGCCTATTCAGCCCTGCCCTGACTCATCAGACTTCTGGAGCCACTGCCCCTCTCCAGCCCCTGTCATCCAAAAGCCAGACATGCAATACACAAACCTAGCAGAGGCACACTGGATGGTTAGGCAAGAAAATACCTACTTTCTAAAAGTGGTATTTTCAAACACAGAATGTAAAAATCACCATCACTAAAAGATGCATTTTAACATTCTGAATTCAGGCATACTAAACTTTATTTTTCTACCTTGTTCCCAGGGCCAGTTATGTTTATAAGATGTTATAAACGAACTCCCCATTCTATCCTACGGGAACAGGTAGCCTTGCAATAGTGAAAAACGAAATTGGCAGTATTTCACCATCAGGACATGCCACACACATCAGGGCATGTCCTACCTTTCACATACAATGCACCCTGCCCATAGGGGTACCTTGGGCCTACCTTAGGGGTGACTAATATGTAGAAAAGGGAAGGTTTAGGGACTGGCAAGTGTGTGCACTTGCCAAGTCAACATGGCAGTCCCAGACTGCACACAGGCTCTGCAATGGCAGGCCAGAGTTACATTTTACAGGCTGCTTCTGTGGGTGGCACAATCAGTGCTGCACCCCACTAGCAGCATTTGATTTCCAGGCCCTGGGCACACACGGTGCACTGTACTAGGGACTGACTAGTAAATCAAATAGCCACTCATGGAAACACCAATCCATAACAATTTACATAGGGAGCACTTGCACTTTGGCACTGAACAGCAGTGGCAAAGGGCCCAAAGCATCTAGACCAGCCAAACGGGGTCCAACATACAGCAAAAACACAGGAGGCAAAGGCAAAAAATGCAGGGGAGACCCACGTCTTGGCTTCAGATGGGGCAAAACCAGTGGCCTACTTAAAACACCTAAGAAGTAAGGGAGCTGGTATCATTTACAGCTTAAAACGTTTAAATCAACAGCTACACGGTCCAACTGCTGAACCCATTCTAAAAGTTTTGAGAGCTAAACTAGTCCCCTCCCTCAATTACGGTCACCTAGCCTTCCCTGGTGCACTGAACAAGTACCTTACGAATTTCCAAATCTCCACTTACAAGAAAGTTTTAACTCTTCCTCAGCAGGCCAGGAGAGCCAAAGTGAGGCTGGAGCTGAGACTTGCCTGTCCGGGTATTATATGCTCAAGGGACATAATAAAATATTACATAAGCACTCTGCGTGCAACAGCACCCTCACTGAAAGCACAAATCAAAACAATCTTCAAAGAGGCAGGCTCCTCATGGCAGGCACAGTTGGCAGTGGCCACAAGCCTCCTAGAAATGTAAGTTCACAATCTGCAAAACCAGGACATCCTGGTTATAGCCTGGAAAAAAACAGTGAACGCACAAGTTAAGAAACTGTCATTCGAAGGGACTTGGAAAATGTATGCCACCGATCAAACCATTCCGCATTGGATGCCTCCTATATCTTGGGCAAACCTCAGCCTTACTTCGAGCATTCACTGACAGCCCAGGCTCGGAAGAGAATAACCTACATGAGACTGCTTGCAGTGCCTATCGTGGACTTCAATCCATCCTGGGCCCGGCAGGACAACTCAGTCGCCTGTCGCCTATGAAGCTACAAACGCGAATCCTGGCATCATCTGCTGAGCTGCTGTTCAAAGACGGCAAGCAAGCGACATCGCCTGTTAATTCCACTTTGCAGGTCATACGACCTCAGGCACTGCAGTGAAGTCTCAGATCTGTGTTTCTCTGCTAATACAACACAAACCCTGGCCAGATTGGGAAAATTTACAGGCGCAATTTGGGCCGCACTGACACAAACCACCAAAGCTATTAGCAGCAACTAGCTGGCCACAAAGCCTGAACGCTAATGATCAAAGGGTCAGCAAAGCAAAGTAACAATCTGGCGTCAGCATTAAAACCAAAGAGCCTTGCTTCAGATCACACTCAATGCAAGAAACTCCAGGAACACAAGGAAATCAATACGTTCAAGATCAGAAGATCAAACAAGCACGCCAGTACAGTCAACTCATGCACTCTGCACCGAAATAAGAAAAAATACCTTTTTATGTTGTTTTAAAATGTTTTTATTCTAAATCAAAGCTGTGACTGTAAATATAAAGGTTTTATTAATTTTGCACAGTAAATAAATACTTACTGGGTTAAAGGGTTCACCCAAAGGGCGAGAAGACCGGAACTCTAGATGCTGCTGACACCATCACGCACTAGCACCTTTGTTCCAGATTGGATCACTGTTCTACGATTTTTATCGATTTTAGCAAACTCTGCCACTCCAGCTGGAGTATGCACGTCAGTCATGAACCCTAAAGCTCTTTATTTTAATTTAATTTAATTTTTACTCTTTTCTATTCTATATACGTAAGATGACGCACATTGTAATGATTTTAATTAATCGAACAATAAAGAACCACTTATCTTCATGTTTATCATGTCTCTCGGAAAAGAGGCTGCAGGCTCGGACTAGGGGACCAGTTGGGCTGAACCCACAAGAGGGTTCAGGCCTCACGGTGCTTGGGGACATGTAGACACCTTTGATCCTCTTCTCCACGGGCCAGGGACGACGGGTGCTGAGGTGTCTTCAGGCATCGGGGTTTTATCACGGGGGGCATTTGCAGCAGAGTGGGCCTGCAAACAGAGGCTGCAGGCGGCGTCAGGAAGTCCACAGCGGGCAAGGACAAGGTGATTATTGTCCCTGGAGTACCACGCTGGCACCATTGGCCCACTTCAGCTAGGGCTAGGAAGCGTGGGTGCAGTGGTGGTTTGCGGAGTCGGGTTTTTGCGGTTCCGGGGTCTCACAGTCTTCTATGGGGTGCCTGCAGGATGAAGGGAAGCAGCTCCGCTGCTCCACAGGAGTCCCTGGTTCTTTGTTGAAAGCATGCAGACCTCCCAGGCTTTGGTGGCACAGTAGCTGCAGGACGAGACAACTTTTGACGCACTCTGTCGATAACAGCAGACAGGCCGGCGGGGCTGCTCTGGGTCAGTTGTTTCTTCCACAGACTATGCTTTTGTGGCTCTTCAGTGTCCTTATTCTTTGGAGGTTGGCAGAAATCTCAGGATCACGTTGGCACTGTTGGCCTACTTCAGCTCGGGCTAAGTGGCTTGGGTGCAGTGATGCTTTCCGGTGTCTGGTTTTTGTGGTCTTGGAGCCTTACAGCTCAGTCTTTGGTATCTGCAAGATGCAGTGGAACAGCTCTGCTGTTCCATGGGAGTTCCTGAGTCTTTGGAGAAGTGCTGGCAGTCCTCCTAGGCTTTATAGGATCAGCATATTGCAGGAGCGGGATGTCTTTGGCACAATTGTCGAGAATAGGCGAACAGACCGGCAGGACTGACTCCAAGTCAGTTGCTTCTTCTGCAGTTCTTGCTTTAACGGCCCTTTAGCCTTCTTCTTCTTTTGGTCGGCAGGATCTGATTTCCTGGAGCCAGGGTTCCCCTAAATACCGAATGTAGGGGTGTTAGGAGATGTAGGGTAGTAGCCAACGGGCTTACCCCTGGGGTCACTATGCCTCCTAAATGACCATTTCCTTGGGGAAGTGGGCATAACCCTGTCCCATAGATCCTAAATTTGCCATCACCAAGATGGTCACTTCTGAAAAGTCACATCCAGTTCAGATAGCCCGGTTCAGGGGCGGTGCTCACCTGAGGGTGGACACGCCTGTCTTGCCAAGCTAATTTTCCCACCTGTCCAGTTGCCAAGGGCTCTGAAAAAGGGAGTCGGTTTCCTCTCCTGTGAGAGAAGCCAGATTCGCATAGCAAAGGCGTTGGGCCTCTTTGAAGCTCTATGGCCTTGGAATGCTAATCCACAGGTCATCCTGTGGAATGGGATGTAAAGCACCCCCCGCTGGAGAAGGCTTGGTTTATGTCCCTGGAGAGCAAAGGTCCTCACCCCTGGGGGTCAAAAACCTGTCTCTGGTGGCAGGCTGGAGAAAAACAGTCAGCCAGCACACCAGTAATGGGTCGGTTTTCAGGGGCCACCTCTAAGGTGCCCTCTGGGTGCATGTATTACTAAATCCGACACTGGCATCACTGTGCATTTATTAATCCGAGAAGTTTGATATCAAACATCCCTATTTTCGGTGAAGCCATCATGTAGCTGAGGAACTCATTTTCACCAGTGCCCAGCATGTGTTTTTAGAATGGCTTCCCTGATCACTTGTAGCAGTAATGGAACTGACCAGTATGGGGGCACATCTGCTCATGCAGTTAGGCCTTCACATGTAGTATAGTGCCATCTGCCTTAGGGTGGTAAGGCCTGCTGTGGGGGTGACTTACTTTTCCTGCATGTAGTGTCAGCAGGCAGGGCAAAGAGTCTGTTGTGCCATGTTGTGTCTTCACTTCTGTGTGCACCAAGACACACAGCCTGCAGCAGCAGTTTGCATATGCACAGTGAGGGTTCCCTGAGGGTGGCACAATGTGTGCTGCAACCCATGGGGACCCTCTGTAGTACCTCAGGCCCTAGGTGATAGGGGTACTATTTACTAGGGACTTACAGAGGATACTAAAGGTATCGGCATTTGGGGAAAACAATAGCACAGTTTTGGGAAAGAGATCTGGCACTGGGGAACTGGTTAGCAGGAACACGGTGCAGTTCCAGTTGTAATTACATAAAATACCAAGCAAAAATGGGGGGTAATCATGTCAAAAAGGGCACTTTCCTACAGACTCAGACTCTAAAACACATTTGGTGTCGGAAATGGACTATAAGAAGGGAAGTTTGAGGCCCACAATTGTCAACTTTCAAGCGGCCAAACAGGCTGTGCAAGGAGGAAAAGCTCTGCAAGACTTTGGCCTGCGATCAAGGCTGGAGGGTAAGGGCTGCCAGTCTACAAGCTTTGGTGAGGAGACATCACCCAGTGAACCCAAGACCACCTGCCCCTAGAGCCTGAAGCACCAGTGCCTGCCTGCCAAGACAAGTGTGCCATGTGAGGAAGAGGCGAGCAATGGAGGTAGCGAAGTCCAGTGGGAGATCCTGGTGATTGCACTGCTGAAGCGCAGTGTGAGGAAAACGCCTTTTGCACCAACGGGGTAGTAGCCTGTGTGCACAAGGAAGTTGGCGACCCCATATGCCAGGTAGGGACACCATGAAGATTGCTACTGTGCTGAGTGGACTGTAGCACTTGTGCGGAGTGAAGTTGGTGACCCTATGTGCCAGGAGGGGCTGCTGTGAAGATTTCTGCCATGCCAGTTGGGTCATAGCCCATTTGCAGAGTGAAGTCGGCGATCCCGTATGGCAGGTGGGGCGACCGTGAAGATTGCTGCAGTGCTGATTGGGCTGTATCCCTGTACAGTGTGATGGCGGTGGCCTCGTATGCCAGGAGACACCGGGCAAAAGGCAAGGAGCGTAGTCTGGTGGGCCCAAGCCCTGACTGAGGATCAGCATCAGGAGCATTGAATTCCCCTCCTATCTTTGGGGGATCCAAGGAAACTTACCGCCATTGGAGGAGTTTGGAGGACCCCCTGGCCACAGCCCCAGAAGGACCGCGTGTGAGCAACTCAAGGACACTGAACTGGTGCCCCTGCAGGGCAGTATGTGAGGACCTCACTCACTGGCAACAGCTGTTGCAGATTCAGTGCCCCTGAGAGGGGTGGGTTTGGAGACTCCTGTCGTGCAGATCCTGCTGGTGCAGGTAAGACTGATTCACAGGCTAGAAGGCCCTGGGGGAAGTTGCTTGCCAGATAGTGATTTGGCATTGGAACACTTTTGACTTTAATAAGAGTTGGAGTGGAACTACTGAGTCTCCGACTACTAGTGGGGTTAAATCTGAATGTTGCCTATAGTGGATGGGGAAAAACCACTACCGCTAGCAAGAGAGGAGGGTGACTCAGGAACCCACCTATTGAAATAACAGAGTCCTGACCTCAGGGGACTGTATGTATTGTTTGTGAATGCCATATTTCACTATGTGTTAGTATATAAAAAATATTTTTTTTCATAAAAGCAAGTATTTGAGTGGACAATCATTTATTACTGCTACTGAATGTATTTTGAGTTGTGAGCCTGTGGTCACCCACCTGTGTCTACCTCCCCCCTGAGAAGCCTTGGACTGCTTGACCCACGCTACCACTGAGAGTCAAGTGCTGAAGGGGTACTTGGCCTAGTTGCTCAGGATCCAATGCGTGCCAGGTCTCGGGACTTTAGGAGTAAAATGCCTCAACCCCTATGGTTGGTCCCAGTAGCTCCGGCTGGCCTTGCGGCCCTCCGAACAGAGTACTGACACCCTGAAATGTAAGGAATTCGCTCTAAACATAGGAGTAACCCTAATTTCAGACTGTTCTTAATGTCCAGAGACATTACTGGGTCCAGAATTTGTTTCTGTCATTAATCATCATGAAACAATATGACTCTCCAAAACAAATAAAAAAACACTAAATAAAACACCCCACAGCTAGGCTGATTTTAAGGGATACTGTGTACTCTAACAAGATGCCATAGTCTCAGTTCCCTCATACATACACCTCAAGCCGGGCACTACGCACAACAATCCTTCAGATGGCATATGCCCTATTAAGGAAAAACTTTATCTGTAACAGGAAACAATAATAACCAAACATACACATGAAATACTAACCACTCCTGCACCTCTAATGATCATACTCAGACAAACAGGAAACAAACTCAGGTCTGTAACAGAATTCCTTGATACCAGGGCATCCAAACCTGACAGATTTGTGAGGCTACTAGAGCTGTATACATATCTCTGTAAGATAAGATAAGATAACAAAACATAGCATATCATAACATTTTATCAAGCTACATTTCAATTTCTGAACTGCGTATAGTATGCAGGCGTTGTACTTCTTCACCCTTGACAAAAATATAAAAAATATCAATTTGTTGGGCATATACTTTTAACCTCCACAGACACACAAATCTATTTTTCACCCGACACTTTTGATCCAAACATGGACACCTGTGTAAAATTTTCAGTCTGTTCGTCAATCAGTTTACAGCACCTTCCCTGCTCTCCTTACTCAATATACAATCCAGCCACAGTCTGTACCTATACCACCATGTACCCATACCGGTTTGGTTCTTTTCAACTTCGATGGCTTTCAAACTTTTTAATGCTGCGGGCTCCCCACTTAATGACGTACATCTTCTCTCACCACTATTCTATACAATTGGCAGCTCTGAACGTCCTTACTAAGCCAAACACTGCAATTCTGATTAGTTGACCCTTTTATGAAATGCAGTCAAATACATGATTGGCAACATTCTCTTGCCAACCAGGTCTACATAAAAGTGTAAAAGTCTCCACAATGTGATTGATCCTTTATCTGTGTGTGGGCCTGCACAGCTGACTTAGCAAAACCAAAGGGGATGATGGACGGAGTGTTGAACATTGCAAGCACTCACCCCCAGTCAACTGATCTGGGTTTAATCCATCATCATTCTTTAGCTCACTCCGCCACCCCAGTTCAGACATGGCCATATGCAAATCAGTCTGACCCTGTGCCTCATGGGAACAGTCCAGCCTGAACTGCCAAGCCATGTCTTCCCTGGACCAGAAACAAGCATCCTGGGACCGGTTTCTGGCTTACAGCCGTCATCAGCCAGGCTATCTTGAATCCAGTGGCAAAGTGAGCAAGGGACCCACGTCTGGGCATACCCTGCCAACTTAGGGCGAACATAGCAAAACCAAAGGGGATGATGGACGGAGTGTTGAACATTGCAAGCACTCACCCCCAGTCAACTGATCTGGGTTTAATCCATCATCATTCTTTAGCTCACTCCGCCACCCCAGTTCAGACATGGCCATATGCAAATCAGTCTGACCCTGTGCCTCATGGGAACAGTCCAGCCCGAACTGCCAAGCCATGTCTTCCCTGGACCGGAAACAAGCATCCTGGGACCGGTTTCTGGCTTACAGCCGTCATCAGCCAGGCTATCTTGAATCCAGTGGCAAAGTGAGCAAGGGACCCACGTCTGGGCATACCCTGCCAATTTAGGGCGAACATAGCAAAACCAAAGGGGATGATGGACGGAGCTGACTGCCAACACCTCTCTGATGCCTGGCCTATGCTTTCTTCTGGCCCCAGGTGCCAAATCATAAATAGATAATATACGCAGGGCATTATGAGCGTACTCTTCCGTCACTGCCTTTGTCTCATTCCTAATCAACAATATTCTCTCCACCTTTCTTCGTGTAACCACCCATCTGCCAGTGTGTTCTGCTTGTGTACCATTCAATTCCCAATAATGTTTCGATTCGTAATGCTTTTAAAAAAAAAAAAAAAAAATGCGAGTAGTCTATGGCGCTTCTGACCCAGCGACTTTCCTCATATAGATAGAATGAGTAAAACATTTTTATACATTTGTTTATTTTCCCTACCAAAGCCCCCCTTCTCCAATCCCCCCACCCCGCCCCCATCCTCACAGTTCACTTTGAGCTACTCTGCCTATCGTTCAAGGTAAAAAAACAAAACACGCGCCCAAGTGAAAGGGTGAGTGGAAAATTCTGCTTACACTTGTCTATTAAGATCATAGAAGCAGCTTGCGCAGTATCGGTTTACAGGCGGCGGTGCAAGCAGTGTGAAGCAGCGATGCCGGAAGGAGTCACGTCAACAATGCACATTACACTTGTGGTGTGAAAGCAACTGTAGGATGCGAGCTGGGGCGATGGGGGGGCACGCGCTGCAAATAGACAGGTAACGGATGCAACCACTTCTGTTTTGCGCCCACGGCTGTTGCCACGGCGGCAGGGTCAGCTAAATGTTAGTAAAAAAAAAAAAATATTAAGCACTACAGCGAGCCATTAAATAATCACAGAAGCCATCAATTGGTTCATTTTTGTTCTTGTATGTCAGCTTGTGCTGAATACTCCAAGGCGATGATGCCCCGCGTACCTACTATAAAAGCCTTTAATGGACGGGAATGAAACGAGGCAGGGGAAACATTCAAATAGTAGAGGAGGGACGCATTAATCTCTTCCGCAAATCCCTTTCCTGCCAAAGTTCTTCGAGAGGTTTTCAGCACAGAGTGCTGCTGCCTGTGTGAATTTTAATATAATGGCATTGCAAGAAGCATCAGCTGCAACGAAAGAAGTGTGAGGCCAGGGCTATTTTTGCTATTCTCCCCCCTCCCCCTCTGCATGTGACAGCTTGCAAATAAGGAAAATTATGGTCACCATAGAGAACAGAGCCCTCCCCTCCTCCTCCCCTAAAGCGCCCTAATCCCTGCGCTCCGGTTTCAAGCTCCCTGGTGCAGTATGTGAATTAACCACCATTTAGAGAAGAGCACATTTTATTTTGATGGTTTCTCTTCCGGGGCCTGATTGCATGTGGCGCAGCCTTCTTCCGTGGACAAAGGTTACCAGACAACATTTTTTTTTAATTAGTCATCGCAGCTATTTTCAAAGCAAAAAATAAATACATGTAAGCAAAAAAATATTTAGAGCTGCGGCAGTAAACTATCACATAACACAAAATAATTTCTTTGCGAGGAACGTCCATTTATTTGCATTGTTAATTGCCCCGTTTGCTTGGGACACATCCAGAAAGGTAAGGCAGATGCAGTTCAGCATTAGTTTTTAAGGACAATATCACGTTTCAACACTTCCACTCAACACATTCACCACAAACCATCAGACGAGCCAGCCCTCGGCGTCGGGCAATTTGAGTGTCTTCACTGTGCCTTGGTGTTAAGACTTAAGAACACGGTGGTGAGCCCCTTTGTGATGGCATGACCCTTTTTGAATAAGCTAGGTGAGGCTCATAATAATGGCGGTGTGAGAACTTGGGTTGTTGGTTGAAGGGGGGTGACTCCCGTTCAAGCATCAGGGTGAACCACAAAATGCACTAAAGTAACCTCTGCTTAACCATCTGGTAGCTTCGCACAAAAGCAGTCAGGCTTAACGTAGATGCAATGTGTAAAGTATTTATGCAGCGCACAAACTGTAATAAAGTGAAAATACAAAAACAAGAAAAATACAACACTAATTACAGACTCCGGAGTGTCCACGGATGATCTAATCTCTGTGGGGTTCCAGAGTTGGAACCAAGGAAGGGAGGTCACAAAAGTCTCTTTTATCTCCGCTTGCATTGCCCAGCTGGTAATAAAGGCGTAAAATGACCTGGCAAAGACAGGCCTACAAGCCAACTATCCCCCTAGGAAAAATTCTATCTCGTCTGCCCCTCCACAAGAGCCCATTCCCTCTTCTTTCCTACCCATGCACTCCAGACTGTCCAGAAAGCCGCAGCCAGACTGATCCTCAACCTTCCCCCTCGCACCAACATCACCCAACACCTCCGCGACCTCCACTGGCTTCCAGTCAAAAGAAGAATAACCTTCAAACTCCTCACCCACCCATACAAGGCCCTTCACAACACCGGACCCGCATATCTGAACAGCTGCCTCTCCTTCCACGCACCCAAAAGACACCTCTGATCAGCCCAGCTCTCTCTGGCCACTGTCCCACGTATCAGCAAGACTAGAACGGGAGGAAAGTCCTTCTCCTACCTCGCAGCCAAAGCCTGGAACACCCTCCCCCTCCACATCCGGCAATCTCCCACACTGCCCCAGTTCAGGACGGACCTCAAGACCTGGCTTTTCGGATGACCCCAGCACTCGACGGAGCCGCCCCCTCCCCCCAGCGCCTTGAGACCCTCACGGGTGAGTAGTTGCGCTTTACCAACACCTGATTGATGCACTGCAGATTAGCTGCTGACCGGTGGGAGCAGCTTACATCCTATCCGTATGATTGGCCACATTCAATGGCTAGGAGACCATGGCAGGATAGCCAGCCCAGTAAGAATCTGGGGGTGGTATTAGTAAATGATAGATTACAAGAACAGAGTGAGGGTTCGTTCTGGGGACAGGGCAACAGATTTGCCCCCCTGTTGCAGCTCCCCGACATATGGGGGAGTGACGACAGGTTTAATGACCCATAGAGCAAGGATCCCTCTCCCGATCTGAGAATCCAGAGTTGGAATATCCATGGTTTGGTGCGTCTTTTGAAAAGTGGTATATTAGAGGAAATAATAAAGTCCTACCATGTGTCAGGAGAATTGTCTGAGAGAGGATAGGACCATAGAAGGCTTTGTGGCGCTGAACAGTAAAGGGTTGAGGTGAGGTAATGGCAGAGCCTCATCAGGAGTCCTAACCTTAATAACTACCAAGGCACTCAAGAACTCTATAAATGTGTCTAGTGGTATGCAGCTCTTTGTGGTTTAGTTTGCCCTGAGTAATAATGTCTGCAGGTATTTCCTTCTCGTAAACGTATATATCCATGGAGAAGAGAACCGGAGAATGAAGGATTGGCTGAAATCCCTTGATCAATCTTTCCATGACATTATTGTAAAATTTCCGGAAGCAGCTATAATTCTGACCTGGGACTTTAATGCCCGCCTATACCCCGCTAATGCGGACCAACAGATGGAAGATGTTTTGGATCAGTACAATATCTGTCCAGCCTTGTTTCCTGCTGGATCAATCAAGTGGGAGGCTTAAGCCCTGAGCCAATGGTTGGTGAACAATGATTTGGTCTGCTTGAATGACCATTTTGATAATGATATGCCAGCAGCCGCAACATTTCGGCATGGCCTTTCAGCGGGCCCAATTGACTATATATGTACCCCAGCCTGGCATCTTGGTCTCTTTACGGATTTTAAAGTAGCAAAATATGAGGGCAGTGATCATTGGGGCATCTCTGCTGTTCTCTGTCTTCATGAGCCAGTGGCTGTAGAGAGGTTACTTTCTTTGACGGTGTCCTACCCACGGAGGCTGACAACTCGCTTAGATTCTGCCCATCTTGAGCTTTTAGCTGCTTATCATTGTCAGAAAATACTGAGGTCTTCACTGTGGGCTTAGATAACAGAGTTGCTTGGTTTAATGACATTTTAGTTAATGTGCTGGGCTGTATTGTCATTAATGTTAGAAATTGTGCATCACAGGCAAATTGTCATTGTAAAGGGAAGGGCTGGTTTGATCCAGCCTGTCAGGAAATGAAACGCCGTGTGAAAAAGGCAGCCAGCCAAGCTAGGGGATACCGTGAAAGTGGTCTGCCCCAGGAGTGGAATAGGCTTAAGTCCCAATACAAATAGCTGATTAAAGAAAAAGAAACTCCTTTTATTATGAGATGCAGGAGATGCAGGAGATTATCCAATCAGGGAATCAACGGGAGTTTTGGCCAAAAGTAAATGAGTCAAGTGGCAAGAATGGGGGGACCCTAGTATGCATGATTCCTGAAGATACATGGGCAGTGTACTTGAAAGCCTTGTACCATCATCATATAAACTTTATTTCGGTCAAACAGACAGTGAAAGTACCAACACATACATGCATAATATATTAAAATTTACATATTCCCAATTCATTAGATTCTTAAAAAACAACTCTTTAAAACATAAACACAATTTACATATGGATTAAAATAGATAATAAGGAACTACATCCGTTTAGAATCGTTTAGATAAAGGGATAAAGCTTCATAAAATAGTGAATTATTGAAAGTCAAGCCTTCCACTATTATAGATTAATGCGTTGTGTATTTAGGGCAGTCCAAACTCATCAACGATCAGGATAAGAGGATCGCAATGATACACATTGTTGGGGTTGTTACTATCAATCATAGCTTCCTTGTATATCCTTCCAACCCACCTTTAAAGTGCTATTGTGCATATGCAGGGGTTAATACTATTTACATATAAGACGATAAGTCATTGTGCCCCAGGCCTTCAACTTTCCTTTTATGGTGTTTTGAATTAATACATTATGGGCTCTAAAGCGGTACAAGCTGTTGTTCGCTGACCATGGTTGGGGAAACATATTAAAACTAATTGACTGTGTGCATGCCTACGATCGTACCTTCCTTCTGAGTCCCCACATGTGACTTAAAAACTTAGCGGTCGCACAAACAAACATAGATCTTGCGTCATTTTTTAGGATGCGCAAGGCCCCACTGTAGTCCCTAGTGCACAGTTGTTTACATATGGGGACAAGCCACCTCCTCCTGGGGACTGAATATGCTGGACAGCAAAACAAGACACGGCCTATAGTTTCTCTAGGGGCAAAACAACATTGGGCAGCCCCTGCTGTCAGAGGTGTTACCCGACCATGAACTTGTGAATGTATTCAGAGGGATTGTGCCATGTCGAAATTGGATATAAAGCTTTCTGTCAGCCAAGACCTGTATCAAATCAAGGAAGCTCTCCAGCGATCGCTGTTGTTTAAAGTCTAGGAATTCCCATGTTAGTCTTCCTAGGTTGCTATTCCTGATCTCATTTCCAAATACCCAATCCCAATACATGGATTTAAGTTGATTTTTTGTGGGGAGGTCTTTAAGATAGTTACAACCTCCCATCAAGCCAATGTTTTTTAATAAAGTGTTTACATTCCTTATCCACCCTATCTTCTTCTGTGGATCCAAAGTACATACTTCCTCCCAAGCCAAAGCATATGGGTGCAGATCTGGGGTTATAAGGATTCTCAGCCAGTACAAAAGTGGTCGTAATTTGGCCAGGTCCTTTGTAGATTTGACACCCATCTCGAATTTGAGAGGAAGTAAGGGTGTACTTGATGGAAGTAAGACTAAATTCCTCAAGTACCTGTTTTCAACTGCAGAGAGATCATCCACATTATCAAACCCCCACAGCTCTGCACCATACAGAGCACAGCTAACTGCCTTGGTCTTGTAGATTTCTAATGCTGGAGCGACCGGTTTAGTATATGATCCTGAGTGTTCCTTTCTCAGGGCTCCTACTATCTGTCTAAACTTAAGATTAGTCTTGGTCATGTGGGGCTTCCAGGACATTCCCTCAGCCAGCTTTACACCCAGGTATTTGAAGCTACATACCCGCTCCAATCTAGTGTTGTCTGAAGTAAAATGGCCTCTAAAGGATTTATATGGATTGTGCATAATTAGTTTTTTCATACAAGTGATAATTTCTAATCCCCTCTCCTCACAGAAAGCTTTGAATTGGTTTAGTAGCGTCTGCAATTCACTAGGGGTTTTGGAGACAAGGAGCGTGTCATCCGCGAAGAGGAGGGTAGTTATCTTCATGCTCCCCAAGGAGGGAGCATCGGCTGGTATTCTGGCTAAAAAATCCACAACCTTGTTAATATATAACGAAAATAGTGTGGGGGCCAGCACACAACCCGGTCGAACCCCCCTGTTCACAGTAATGTGGTCAGACACTTGGCACTGATTCCCCCATTGCATCCTGGCATAGTTGTCCTCATGAAGATGAACAATCAATGCCAGGATCTCTAGGGGCATCCCCATATCTCTCAATGCCTCCCAGAGTTTTCCTCGTGGTACTAAGTCAAATGCAGACTTTAGATCCACGAAGGCGACATATAGGCTTCCTCTCCCCAGAACCACGACTTTCCAATAGAGGAGAATAAATCTGAAAACCTGGTAGATTGTCCCAGTCTTTTGTCGAAAGCCTGCCTGTAATGGGGATAATATATTTTCGTTAGTCATCCAATCCTGGATTCTGACTAAGAGGGTGTGGCTAAACACCTTCTGGATGCAGTCTATTAGGTTAATAGGCCTATAGTAAGCTGGTTTGCTGCGATCCCCTTTTTTAAAGATTGGTATTACTTCTGCTCCCTTCCATGACTCTGGGATTCGTGCTCCCCCTGCAATAGCATTGAAAAGTGTCAGCATATAGTTTGACCCATTAGTTTTGTCATATTTAAACAAATCACCAGGTATTCCATCTGGTCCCGGGGCTTTTGCAGCTACAATAAATTCGATCGAAGTTTCTATTTCCTCCTTAGTGAAGTTAACCCTTACTGGGTTTGGTGGTAAATCTACAGGAGAGATCCCTTTAGAACAGATTGTAGTAGCAGAGTAAAGGGCCCCAAAATGCTCCTGCCAATCCCCAGCAGTTATGTTGTTTGCTAGTGCGGGTTGGCTTCCCAAGTCACTCTTTCCCACCAGACACCAAAACTCCTATAATCTTTCAGCGCACATGCCTCCCCAATTTGTTTCCACTTATCCTCAAACCCAGTTCCGCTTGGCCTTCTTGATGGCCAATTTATAAGACCTCCGTAAGTCGCGTACCAGTGGAGGCTGGTCCTTTGGAGTGAAGAGCTTTAAAGGCCAAGCATAAGGATTTGAACATAACCCTTTTCTTAACCGGGAGCCAGTGAAGTGAAGGAATAAACTTGGATACCGACTGATATTTTGGGATCCCTAACAGCAGCCTGGCTGCCGCGTTCTGAACCAATTGTAGTTTATCTAAAGCTTTCTTGTGGGCCGTCAGGAAGAGCCCTTTGCGATAGTCATTTTTGGAAAAAAATAGGGTGGTAATCACTGCTTTCCGCAGGTTCAGAAGGGATGCAAGGGAAGATCTTCCTGAGGGATTTAAAGATGAAAAAACAGGATGAGGTAATAGCATTAGCATGTCCTACAAAAGAAAGTTTTCCATCAAACTGAATGCCCAGATTTTTCACCTTTGGCACGGGAGTGGGAATTGGACCCATTTCCTGAGGCCACCAACTGGGGCCCCAAAATAATGGATTATTGCCAAACAAAAGCACCTCCGTTTTGTCGGAGTTCAGTTTCAAACAGTTGGTGGACATCCATTTCCCGATCTGCAGCATGCAGTCGTGGAAACAGCTAGCTGTGTTGTCGATGTTTTCCGTGACTGACACCACCATCTGGGTGTCGTCAGCGTAGGAGACAACCGTAAAGCCAAGGCTTTTGATTAATATGGCCAGAGGTGTAACGTACAGATTAAAAAGAGTGGGGCTCAAAGAAGACCCTTGTGGAACCCCACAGGGAAGGGTGAAAGGAGTGGATCTGTGGCCGTTGCATTCCACGAACTGCGTTCTTTCAGAGAGGAAAGAGCTGAGTAGTCTAAGTGCAGTACCTCCTACACCTATCTCTAGCAGCCGGTTGATCAACAGTTGATGGTTTACGGTGTCGAACGCTGCCGAGAGATCAAGTAGAATTAAGGTAGCGTTCCCACCTTGGTCTAGGGTTGCTCTAACATACTCTGAGGCTGTAATCAGAGCAGTCTCCGTACTGTGTTGACCTCTGAAGCCAAACTGAGAGGAATCCAGTAGATCGTGTTCCTGGATATAGAGAGAGAGTTTGGTGTTCATGGCTTTCTCTATCAGTTTGGCCGGAAAGGGGAGTCGAGATATTGGCCTGTAGTTGTTAGGGCTGTCCGTGTCCAGGTTAGCCTTTTTTAAAAGAGGGAGAATAGACGCAACTTTCCAGTTATTGGAGATTTGATCTCCAACAATCAGGTCAATAGATCTTGCTTAATTTCACTAAGCTTAGTTTCATCCCCAAGGATCAAGGGCCATTTAAGATGGCGCTTATCATTAGAGGCTACTATCCCTTTTGTAATCAAGTTACTCCTGCAAGGACTACCAAACCCTCCCAGGGGGAGGCTAGTTCCAAACTAAGGGGGTTGTGGTCACTATCGCTATTCTTAATTATTTGCATATCAATTACCATGCACTACAACTTGAGATCTACTAAGACATAGTCTATACGAAGTGCTCCTATCGGACTGATGAAGGTCAATTCGCCCTCTCTATCCGATGCAGTCCTGCCATTAGCAGCCCTCAGCCTATGTTCGATAGTCAGAGCATTTAGCTGTAAAGCTGGTTGAGTCCATTTCTTAATTGGAGGTAAGCTTAGCGGTGGAACATTCCAAAGCTTTTCCTCATCGTTTACTTCGAGGATGCCATCCTCATCCAGTGGCTCAAATGTTACATTAAAATCACCCCCAACAATCAGGGGGTGGAGGGACAGTCTATTTACATGGGAGCTCATCTAGGGTCTGCATGGTGGCAGATTCACCTCCCCCTCTAGTACTTCTAGTGTATACGTTATAAATATCTAGAATATAACCGGAGATAGCTTTCAACCTAACAACTTGAATATCAGGGGAGTTTGTCGGTATCTCCTTGACACTACAATAAAGTGCAATGCTAATCCATATCAGCATTCCGCCTGCTGGGCGACCTTTTTTTGTTGCTAATGCAGGCTGATGGACCGATACATAGCCTGGCATAAAGGTTGGAACTAAACTCCATGTCTCCTGCAGAATGCATATATCGGGGGATTGTACTAACTGTACCCAATGAGGCAGACTCATCTTGCTACGGATTCCAGCCACGTTACATGAGATTAATTTAAGCGATTTGAAGCTTATGGGGATCTCGAGAGGAGCGTGAGAAGGAATCTCAAGGCCTTTCTCTTCATTAGTAGATGACTTCCTATTGTAAATATAGCGAGGCCCTGACTATGTATTGGGTTTTCCGTAATGAATGGCGTTACAGAATATGAGCCATCCTTACAGACTGTCAATGACAATGCTTCAGCATTTACAGGAGAGTCTATACACAAGGCGGTGCCGGAGATACTAGGTTCTGTGGGCGTAGGTATAGAACTGGGCGTTAGTCCAGTCGATTTCTGCTAAGGGCGATGATGGGGTTGGCCTGTTAGTTTTTAGGTTAAAATTGCCCAGGGGTGCAGAAACTACCAACTGCCTCTTAAATTGGATGTTCGATGTGGCTGGGGGAGAAGTCCTGACTTCCAGGGCAAAAAGATCATGCACTAACCTCTCATCTGTTAGGGTTAGTTGGATGGCATCTGTTAGACTATTGTGTAAGGTACATCGCTTTGCAAACAGTATATCTTCCCTGATCACGGATCTGCACCCTCTAAAGTGCCTGATCCAGTGAATGGATTTGTTGATTAGGGATTCCTCGGTCTCATGTCTTGTAAGGTAGTTACATTTAGGGACATTGATCATAAAAATCTGTTTCCCATGGGCATGAGCAGCAGAAGGAGCACCAGAGCCAGCCCGGCATTGCGGGCTGTTGCTCCTTGCTATTTCACTACGAGGACGGTGCAAGGGATGTGGGTGTGTATATCTATATGATGCCTCTGGTGCAGATGGTGGTTTAACTAACTTACCGCTCGCTGCATTTTCAGCCATAACAGCTGTATTATTACTCGAGCCAATTTTGGGTGTTGCTGTTAAAAGAGTGTTGCGTACTGAAGTATTAGGAGTAAGTGGCAGCTGTTTCCTACTAGGTGATTCCCTCATGCGCACAGGTGCAAAATAAGTGCCTTGCTTACTGGTATCTCTTAACCTCTCTAGTAGCCGATGGATAAGCCCAGTTAATGTCCCAATGGTGGTTTTCAATGCATTGACCTCCTTACACAAGTCGGAGACGGAAGAGACAGCCTCATAATTATCCAATAAGCGTCTCCTGGTAGAGTAATTACTTTCCTAGTTCCCCCTGTACCATTTGAGTCCTCAGTCTCATTGCCGATTTCCAGTAGGTCTTGTATAGGTGAAAATCTATTGCTGCATATCAGCTCAGTAGTGCAAGCTGCTAAGTATGTGGTCGCAATCGGTTCAGCAACCTGGATCATATCAGGGGCTACTTGGGGCAGAGGGCCTCTGTCAATACTCGTCTTCCAAAACTTGCTGGGTATGCAGCCTTTTTTGGCTGTGGTCCTCGGGCTCGAGGCGGCTTTAGAACTAATTGCAACGTTAGCAGGGTTTGGAGCCAATAAGTCCTCGCACTTAATCAATAGATCATTGATGCGATCCAGGACACCGCCCCCCTCCGGTGGACTCTGTGTCTTCCTGGATTTCTTGGCTGCTTTGCACGCTCCACCACCCCCTGCTGCCACCTCGGTTACCTTTCTTTTTCCCATGGGAACTTCGGCGAGTACCACAAAAGTGCTTTCAAATACAAAGTTCAAACAGTAGGAGCACAGGGTAGATGACTCGGCTCCCAAGAAATTCGGCCTTTAGAAACTATTAGAGGGATTGCAGAGCAGTCTACAGTAAACTTGAAGATTCTTTCAATACCTTAGTTGGATCATCAAAACACAGGCATTGGAGGGGTAGCCCATCCGAGCCTCTTCCGGGCTATGATGGGTGCGGACGGGCCCGACCTTGGCCCGGGCTTTGCCAGGGCGCGTCCCGCACAGCGGGATCTCTCGTGTGGTTTTATGCGCCCAAATCCTGGAGTTCGGTGAGAACTAGGGAGCCTGGGGGATGGAGACCTGTGCCCCAGCTCGCGGCAAGATCCAGCAGCGTCCCGCACAGCGGGACCTCTTGTGTGGTTTTATGCACCCAAATACTGGAGTCTGGTGAGAGCGGGGGACCCTGGGGGATGGAGTCCTGTGCCCCAGCTCGCAGCAAAATCCAGCAGCGTCCCGCACAACGGGACCTCTCATGTGGTTTTATGCACACAAATCCTGGAGTCTGGTGAGAGCGAGGGAGCCTGGGGGATGGAGTCCTGTGCCCCAGCTCGTGACAAAATCCAGCAGCTGTATGGTATTTTTCCTCCCCAGTTAGGTCCTCGGGCATAGCTGTTAAAGAGCTCCACCGTACTTGGCTCTCCGTAAAAGAGGTAAGGGCAGTTATTGATAGGTTAAAACTCTCAAGAGCTGCAGGCCCAGATAACATACCAGCAGTATTAATTAAATCAAATAGTGACTGGTGGATGAGGGTGTACTTCCTTTTGTTTAGTGGGATAGCCTTAACTTGCACCCACCCTCCAACATCAAAAGGGTCAATCGTGAGACCCATTTTAAAAAAGGGGAATGAATCAGACCCCTCACATTATAGGCTGATTAGTCTTTTGGACATCTCGGCTAAGGTATTTTCTAAAATTATCTTATCTAAGCTGGAGGATTGGGCTTCTGAACATAAGGTTATTCTACTGAGCAGGGGAGTTTTCGAGAGGGCCATTCAACCACAGACCACTGTTTTGCTCTGTGGGCCATCATTCGGACGGCCCTGGAAGTGAACCGGAGGCTCTGTTGTTTTGTCGATTTCCAGACAGCTTTTGATTCAGTAGATAGGGAAATATTATGGAGTAAACTTGCTGCATGGGAGCTCCCCTGGGACCTCCTGAGCGTTTTGCAAGCCTTACATACAGACAATTTGGCTCAGGTCGTCCTACATAAGTCAGGCAGGATATCTCAGAAAATCCCCATTAACAACAGCCTTCAGCAGGCGTGTGTCTTGGCCTCCTTGCTTTTTAGCCTATTTTTGGCCAACCTCCCAACGTCTTTAGATCAAATAAAGTCCTTCTCTCCTAAAGCAAGGAATCAGCACATTCTGTACCTGCTTTATGCAGACGACGTGGTGCTACTGGACTATACCCCAGTTGGCCTGCAGAGGAAATTACACTCCCTTGAAGCATACACTAAGCAGAATCAGTTAAAGATTAATTTAGAAAAAACCATGGTGTTAGTTTTCGGGGAAAAAGTGAATAAGCTTCAGATGGTTTCTATATGCTCTGGAGGTGGAAAAAGTGGATTCTTATAAGTATTTAGGCCTGACCTTTAAAAAGAACCTACAATGGGACCTACATATGGATAGTATTAAGCAGAGGTCCTTGTTGCAAGCTAGCTGTTTGTCTAGATTTAACTGGAAATATGCAGGTTTTGCTCTTACTCCTTTGATGAAGGCTTATGAAGGGAAAATACCCCCTTTGGGGCTGTACGGTGCAGAGGAAATTTCCCTAGACTCCTCCTGTGGGTGAGACTGGTTGTAGGGGATGGTCTTAAGGAGGCTTCTGTTGCTCCCACCAGGTACTATGGTCCAGGGCATAAGAAGGGAATTGAAGCTAACCACGTGGAATTTCTTGGCATCCTCCCGAGCTTTAAGGTTCTTCTATAAGCTCTCGGAGGACTGTGAAGTGGCTAAGGTTTCCAGACTTTGTTGGGCCGAGGCTCAAGGTAGCTAAAGAAGGTGGGCTAGGGAACTAAGAAAAAAAAGAAGGGTTCTAGAGAATTTGCGTCTAGAGCCTGGCACAGTTGTAACCTGGTTGCCCTTTCCTAGTAAACAAGCTCTGAAAGAGTCTGCGGCAAAGGTTGCCGAGTTTTCTGATTTGACGTACCTGAAAAAGAAACCGTCTATGAGTTTCTCTTTAAATACTCTTGGCCTTGACACAGTCTTCCCAAACCTGATGCAGCTACCCGATCCTGCACTGTGGAATAAGATTTTAAGAGTGAGAGTGGGTTGCAATGCTATTTATTTATCCACCAGCCAACACGCTATGATTTAGTATCATAATGGTTTTTGCCTTTGTCCTATGAATGTGAAATGTACTTTGTTACATGTACTTGTGGATTATGCATTTTTTATTTCTGGTAGGATTAAGTTTTTAAGACCTTTGTTTTTAAAATATAGAACGGTGCAAAGGGTGGATGCATTATTTAGATGTGGCAGTAGGAACTGCTCATTTTGTACGCATAGTTAAACAGAGTTTCCAGGATGGGTCACAGTAGGATGGGTGGTTCATGGGTAAGTTAGGTGGGTTTTAAGTCATTTTTATTGTACAAATGTTTTACTGTTTTAGTGTGTTTTATAGACAATCATCCCAATAAACTTGTTTATTTCTGTTCTTTCTAATCCCTGTGCTCTGGTTTCAAGCTCCCTCGTGCAGTATGTGAATTAACCACCATTTAGCGAAGAGCACATTTTATTTTGATGGTTTCTCATCCACAATGTCTGATTGCAGGTGGCGCAGCCTTCTTTCATGGACGAAGGTTACCAGACAACATTTTTTTAATTAGCCATCACTGCTATTCTCAAAGCAAAAAATAAATAAATAAATGTAAGCAAACAAATATTTAGAGCTGCGGCAGTAAACTATCACATAACACAAAATAATTTCTTTGCGAGGAATGCATCGTTAATTGCCCCATTTGCTTGGGACTCATCGAGAAAGGTAAGGCAGGTGCAGTTCAACATTACCTTTTAAGGACAATATCACGTTTCAACACTGAAGGAAGTGACCCGCTCAGGGTCACCCGGGTCACTCACGACCACCTCTCATCCTTCCATACCAAATGAAGAGTCGGTCAGACAGTAGAGAATACAAACCAATATATGTTTATTCAGATACGCTCGAGCTGAGCCCGGTCTGCCCAGTTGCTTAGGAGTGCTGCAGAGAGGGACTGATATCAGCAAGCATAACAATACATTATTTCTGAACCAATGAAGGCACGCCCACAATGGAATTTTCCAAGCAGATACAGCTAAACAAAGAAGTACAGAAGGATAGGTTTCGATTCCGAGGCCGGGCACACACTATGTCCTACTCAAGGTCGCTCTGTCCGTGCCCGGCACTAGACTAGTGGGAGTAGGCCTCTATCTAGTGAGAAAGGTATGCGTTAATAAGAACAGTGTATTCATTGGCAAAACAAGGCCCAATCTTGGAGAAACGAAACTTACCACAACCCGTTTCTTGAAAAGGCAAAGAGCAGTTTCGAACATGGTTCAAAATGGCAACCAAACATAAAATGGTGCAGCGAATGCTAACTTACATAGAATGATGCACAAGCAAGGATAACGGAAACATTTTCATTCCCACAGACCCTCCTTTTAGCATGAGCTAACCAATTTACATGGTGATCAAAGAAAACATAACATGCTCGTGGACAAAGGAATATCAGCATTAGGGGCAGTTCATATAGTCAGTGTTAGGAATAGAGGCTGCAAGGAAAGATGTAGTCTCAAAAATACCTTCATATATCTGCATCAAATCATCAATATCCTTTTGTAACATAATTGCAGCATTAGTATCATGAATTGATATTTTCTGTTTGGGAGTGAGGATATTAACACAATAGGAACAACAAACTGGGAGACATTGTATGCAGAGGCAACATGTGAAGAAGATACCGGCAACCACAGCCAAGAAAGGGAGGATCTTCCAACCCCAGGAAGTTAGCGTGTTCCAAAACCACCCCGACAGTGTCCAAGTACCTACTTCTTGGTGTATTTCAGCAGATATTCTATGTAATTTTTGTATAGCTGAATAAACATTGGGAGCGTTATCAGGTATGTAAACACAACAGCTGCTGCCTATGACGCGACAGGCCTCTCCCCGATCTGCAAGTATAACGTCTAGCACCATCCTGTTCTGCAAAGTGACTAATCACGTAGCCTGGAGCTCAGCAGTGACATTTGTCATTATCCCAGCTGTTGTATTGATAACCGCCTCAACAACTCTAGTTAACTGACGAACTTGAAGGCTATTAGCCATGGGGCCCCAAAAAGTGAGTAGGCCCTTCACAGCGTCTCCAAATTGCTGTGCGGTTGTGTCAGTCTGATCTATATCCTTTGTGTCAACAACCCTTTTGACTCGGGCAGGAATATACTTCTACGTTGCAGCTGATGCATTTTGTGATAATTAGACGGGGCAACATATACAGGGGGAAAAAGGAAGGAGAGATAACATGTGCCTGACCATCCCCTCGGGAGCCAGACGTGAGCTTGCGACCAACAGACAAAATAGACATTATGGGGTAGGATCAAAGGCGGACTATTAGTCGTATTCAGTTTGTAGGTGAAATTGCAATTACTCTCCCCCATCATTATCTCCCCAGTCCCCTGGACGCAAAACCCAGCTCTCTTATTAACCACTGACACAGGTATTAGTTTATCTTTGGTAATATTCCGAGCTCGGAAGGATTGAAAGTACTCAGATGTGTTAAACCATTGGAAATCAGCCATTTCCATTCGAAACCAGGTATTATTCTTTACTTTATGGTACATTTTCAAGTATGACTTTGAGGACACTGTCCCTAGAGTACCTTGTCCTGCCGGTCCTATGGGGGTAAACCCTTGGTAGAAGCGTAAATATTCATTCGCAGTGTGAGAATCAGTGGATGTTATATTCAAAGTAGAAAGTTGAAATTGAAAGTACACCAACCGAAACAATTCATACCAACCCTCGCAGCTACCAATATAGGACTGTGGCATAGACAACAAATTGTCGCTCCTATGAGTGACCGAAGGTAGCAAGCCACAAACCCAACAATTAGTCGTATTGGACACATTATGAGCATGATGCAACATTTGTATGAAGACATTATCTGTGTAGGACTGCCTATGTACTTCTTTGTGTGGGGCTAGAGTAACACAAATGTGTTCAGGGGGAGTGGGAGTAGTACCTACTAAGGAATGTACAGGAAACTTCTCCTCTAAAAACCAAGATATTCCAAATATTGTCACTATTGCAATCACAACAATTAGAATGCAGACTATTTTACTCTTTGTTGACCAACCCCTCATTGAACTTGGTGGTGCAAAGGGCTGTTCCTCCTCATCAACAAGCCGACCAAAGGGATGCATAATTAAGCAAGGAGAGAAATGCCACAGGAACGATAGTGCAACAAAAATATTAGTAAAGGTAAGTGTTTCCATTGTCCATCAGAGCCTCGCTGGTACAGGCTCCTATTGTTCATCAATACGTTGGCACTCTTGAGCACCGGCGGTGGAGCTTGCTCTGTCCTAAGCTCGTGCTGTCCCACGTCGATCAGGATAATGTACCCCCAAAGGGATACCTTTTGAACTATCCTGTCCAATGTTAAAAAACAAACAGTGCACAAGTCTCACATTCACCCTAAACTAATTCCGTTGGTACTATGACAGAGTAAACCTGACTTACACAGTCCATCCCTATCTAATCTGACTTCTCCTTTTGTGCACTGTTCCTCAACCGAGGATGCAAATTGTACCTGGCAGCCCCAGGCACCGTTGGATCAACAAACAGCGGCTCTTTAATAGCTCGTATTTCTGGGGGGACCGCTGCATTTAGCACTTCATCATTTTCCAAATCCGTTTGGGTCCAGGTTAGCTTTGCATCACTGAAGGGGACGAACTGAGGCACCTTCTCCCACTCAGAGTCCCCTATTCCATCCCTCACCCACTGGTCATAGGGCAAGGGCAAAGGTATCCTGCGGCAGTGGGCAGCGTGCACCCAGTTCTTTCGGCCGGCGACCTTCACAGCAGTACGTGTAGCTAGGAGGACCTGTTCTGGTCCCTTCCAACGAGGCTCTAAACTCTTCTTCCTCTGGAAATTACGGATCAGGATGAAGTCGCCAGGCTGAATATCGTGTCCGGGCCCCTCTGGTGTGGGTGGTAGGGATTCCCGGACCTTTTGGTGAATAGAACGCAGATTTTCAGTTAACTGGCAAAGGTAATCGATCAATAACGGATACTCAATATCTGAGAACCGCCTAGGATGCGGGACCCCCCAGACATTTTCCGGGTGTCCAAACATGACCTCGTACGGTGACAATCCTGTCCTGGAATGTGCTGTTGTTCTTGTCAACAGGAGAGCCAATGGTAGAGCATCTGGCCATTGTAACCCTGTTGTCTCCTGAATCTTTGCCAATTTCAGTTTGAGAGTACCATTGTACTTATCAACCAAACCTGCTGACTGTGGGTGGTTTGCAGCATGAAACATGTGCAAACCATCGCAAATTAGCTGAATGACCTTGGCATTAAAATGACTTCCGTTATCACTCCAAATCAAACGGGGCAAGCTGAAATGAGGAAAGAACTCCTTCAGGAGTACCTTTGCAGTCGTAACAGCTGTATTGTCTTTAGTAGTATAAGCCTCAACCCATTTACTAAATGCACAGACAACCACCAACACATACTTCAAAGTATTACACCTGTCTAGCTCTATGTAGTCCATCTGAAGAACCTCAAAGGGGAAAGTAGGTGGTGCAAAATTACCGGGTGGTGTAGGGTTACCTTTTCCAGGATTGCGCATCATGCACACCATACAGTATTTCACTAAATGTGCAGCTGTTTTTGAAATGTTGTCATTCTGCCATACAGGGTCTAACAACTTGCAAATACCTTTAGCGCTGATATGGGCTGGGCCATGGGCCATCGTGACCACAGGGAGAACATATGCATCTGGCAACATCCATCTTTGTTTCCCTGACTTGTCAATCCAATATCCCTCATTGTTCAATTGTGCTGTGCTTTCTTGCCACATTGCTAATTCTTCTATTGTAGCCTCATTCTGTATTTCTTTCACATTCTCAAGCGTATCCTCAAACATGGTAACTTCAGGTACCCACCTAGCGGGACCTGCTACAAACATTTTCTTCATTTTAGTCCGTGCCACTTCCTTAGCTGTCTGGTCAGCAAAAGCATTCCCCCTCCCTGCATCATCAGTAATTTTCCTATGGGCGCTACACTTCACTATTGCCAACTTCTTAGGGAGAGTCAACGCGGACAAACGCCTCAATATAAGGTGACCATGCTGGATCTTTGTACCATGGGAAGTAAGGAACCCTCTCTCAGACCAGAGTCGCCCAAAATTGTGAGCGACCCTGAAGGCATACTGGCTGTCAGTATAAATATTGACAACCAGTCTCTCGCTCAATTCACAAGCTCAAATAAGGGCGGCTAACTCAGCTGCTTGGGCTGACTGATAAGGGACTCGTGATGTCTCTATGACTGTACGCAATGTGGTGATAGCATAAGCAGCAGTTGTAGTGCCATCTGGTAATTTGAAACAAGAGCCATCAACACATAGTTCCCCTTGTGGGCCAGATAAGGGAACATCAGTCAAGTCTACCCGTCCTTTCGCCTCTTCTTCTGTCCGGAAGATACAATCATGTTTCTCATTTTCATCATTTTCAGAAGGGGGAGGTAGTAACGTGGCTGGGTTCAGAGTGGCACATCTTTTAATCATAATGTGTTTGGCGACCAATGTCAATTCATAACCTGTCAGACGTGCACTGGTGAGGTGCTGTGTCTTGATCTTATTCAAAAGTGTATCCACAGCATGGGGTACCATAACTGTGAGGTCAGTGTCAAGTACGAGTCCAGCTGATTGTCTTATCTAGACTGCCACGGCCGCGACCGCTCTTAGACAGCTCGGGAGGGCTCTTGCGACAGGGTCAAGAACAGCAGAGAAATAAGCACACAGCCGTTGCTTATCTCCAAATTTTTGTGTTAAAACAGAAAGCACACAACCAGCCGTCTCATGGATGTACAACACAAATGGTTTAGTATAATCTGGAGTGCCAAGTACTGGAGCCGAACAAAGCGCAATTTTCAATTGCTCAAAAGACTGCTGACAGTCAGGCGTCCAAGGCAAAGGCTCATGCACATCTTTTAGTGTTAGGGCAAGCAGGGGTTTTATTAGTAAGGAGTAGTTAGGTATCCACTGCCTGCAGTAGGAAGTGATACCTATGAAAGCACGCACATCTTTCTGAGTCTGTGGGATGGGCATTTTAACAATGGTACTGATGCGCTCAGGAGTCAATCTCCTACCCTCCATTGACAGTAGGTGAGCTAAATAGGTGACCTCCTGTCGACAATACTGAAATTTGGAAAGGGACACTTTATGTCCGTGCTGTGCCAAATGCAACAACAATTTAACTGTACTATCCCTGCAACCTTGTTCTGTGTCAGAAGCGATGAGGAGATCGTCAACGTACTGAACCAATGCATTACCTGTAGGAAGCGAAAGGGAATCCAATTGGCTCTTTAAAGCTTGACTATAGATGCTTGGACTCTCAGTATAGCCCTGAGGAGCTCGACAGAATCTAAAACTTCTGCCAGCTAGTCTAAAACTGAACAAATACCTGCTATCTGGATGGATAGGAACACTGAAAAATGCATTTTTCAAATCAATGACATAAAAGAATTTGGCAGTAGAAGGAATCATTGTTAAAAGAGTAGTAATGTCGGGGACCACAGGAAACTGGGGAACGACTATTTTATTAACTTCGCGCAAATCAATCATAAAACAATAAACATCTGCATGATCATCAGAGGAACCCGAAGGTGTCCGTTTTAGAATAGGAAGATTAGGGCTATTACAAATAATAGCAGTCGTCTCCTCAACCACGCCTTTTTCAATTAAATCCTGTACAATTTGCAATAATGCCTGCTCACCTGCCTGTGGTATTTTATACTGAGGGATACGAGGCAAAATAGCATTGTCTTTAACTTGGATCGAAACCGGCGATATTTGTAACAGGCCCACAGCTGTGTCGCCTGTTGCCCACAAAGTGGGCGGCACATCTTTAAACTCAGCAGGAAGGGGCGCATCTTTGGACAGACACTGTTTAGCGCGTACCACATCCGGACCCATTGTCATGTAAACACCTGCTGGAGAGCAAGAAATCGTAGCATGCAATTTCTTTAGCAAATCCAAACCCATCAAATGTTCTCCACAATTAGATGTCGATAAGAATGGCGAATCCACAGTGAAAGGACCAATAGTCAATGCAAGAGGAATCGAAATGGGGTTTACAACCGGTACACCAGAAAAACCTACCGAAACATTATTATGGCCAGACAGAGCCGCCCCAGGGACCAAAGAATGAGAAATAGAACTGTTCGTTGCACCTGTATCCACCAAAAATTCCTTAGCCGAGCCATGCAGATCCACAGTAACAGAATGACCACGTTGGTCTACAGGTATCGGACCTGGTCCCTCACTCTGTCCCTGGCTGTCCTAACTGTAAGACATTCCTGTCACCTCATCTGTGTCATAATCATCATGATAATACTGTCCGCTCCGAGGGTCATCAAAGTAATTATTATCAGAACGACCCTGTGAGGCTGCAGCATTTTGAGCCCTATCCGCTCCACTTGCTCCATGACCCCGTCCATGAGAACCTCGTCCTCTAGGGACCGCCACCTTCTGCAACAACACAGGACACTCTCTACGCCAGTGCCCCTCCTCCTTACAATACACACACTGATTCTGCCCTAAAGGCGTAGTATTCGGCGGCCTGCCAGTACATGGAAGCTTACGGGCCAAACCACCACGTCCTCTACGATTCCCTCTTGAAGCCTGCTGCAAAAACACCTTTGTCTTCAAATCCTTGTGCTTCTTCTCTGTCCTCTCCTTATCCTCATTTTCCCTATGCTCATAATACTGCGCCATATTCAAATTAACAGAAGGGGAATAGGTGGACCAAGTGCTTTCGGAAGCCTGCAATCGAGTCGCAATCTCAGGAAGCAAATTTGAAACAAATCTATTAACAAACAACCGGACACCTCCCTCAATAGACAAATCTTGCCCACTATAATCCAGAAACACATCTTCAAACTGAGTGAAAAAATCAGACACACTCTTATCTTTCTTCTGGCGACAAGCCGTTAACTTATCCCAATCAACCTTCCTCGGTGGAATAAGAGAATGCATATACGTGATAAAGCGGCCTGGCAAAGCAAGTATCTCTGCCTTAGGCTTATCGCCGGGCTTCCTCTCCTGATCCCATACTTTAATTTGATCCCATGTACCACCCAGTTCCGCAACATGATCTTGTGTGTGCACCTGCCTCCAAATATCAACCGGAACCAATAAACCAAAGAACATTTCAATATCCTCAAGCGTCATTACTGTTGAGGAGGCAGCTTCAGTCAATTCTTTGTAATATGCAGTAGGATTTTTCCTAGGATTAGGTAACTGAGTCCTAAGAGACAAAATTTCACTCCTTTTCCATGGAGTATAAACCCATTGTTCTTGGAAACGGGCCGCCACTTCTGGTCTAGTGACAATACCATGCTGATCCGTTAGCTCTGGTATTTTGAGGTGATATATAGGGTGAACCTCCCGCATCGGGAACTGAGATACCGAAGTGGGGCTCTTCTCAAGTAGCCTACCCCTCTAAGCAATCAATGTCGTAATACTACTAAAAACTTGACCAGGCTCCATATTAGTAACATATACATGATCTTTAATATCATATAAAATCTGTGGTGCTGCATCTTTGAAACACTGCTCCCAAAGACTAATCAGAGTAGCAGACATATGCTTAAGGGCATGCTGTTGTACAAAAGGCTCATAATCTTTTATCACATTCCACACATCTTCCACACTGTAAATGGGGTTTCGGGCCCACTGCGCAGCCTGGTTAGCCACTACCTTTTTCTCTGCATCTCCCACTTCAGATCGCACATACGGACCAATGCGCTCTTTAAACTTTGTCCAATCTCGGTCTCCAAACCCGCGCACAGGCGTCCCATCACTCAAGGAAACCGGGGGATGAAAAACCAGGGAAGGAGAGGCAACCGAAGTGACAGGTATCGGCGATGCTGAGGGCTGCGTCACAGGAGAAAAAGCTCGCGAGAAAGATGCTGAAACAATGGGTGTGAGGGGGTGCTAACAGTCACAGTTGCTGCAGACAATAAAGAAGCAGGAGGAAGAGAAAGAAGAGAAGGAGCCGATGCCACGGCCATCGAAAAAGCAGCATTAGATACAGGAACAGAGGCAGCAGAAGCAACAGTAACAGGCGGCTGTGAGGGCAGGGGAACAGTGGCATATATCTTTTGTGGGGCGTACGGAGGTGGGGGTCGACTATCTAATAATTCCTCCACGAAAGTATCATTTTCTTCTTGGGCTACATAAAATTTATCAATATGTAATTGAAACCTCCTATCTTCACGTTCAATCCCTATCTCTTGTTTCTCTCTATCATGTGCTACAGCTTTCTGAGTCAATGTTTGCCTTCTCCCCTTTCGTGCCTCCTTTTCCACTTTTAATCGTCTCTGTTTAGCCTCCTTTTGCCACGTTTGAAGAGAATCAAACATAGACTGCCTATTTCATTTTGCAAACAATTGTTCCTGTGAAAACCCAATTTTTTGTTCATCAAAAGTGCCCGTCAACGGCCACTGCAACTCGGCATTGTCCCTTGTATATTTGTGCCATAATGTACTACACATAATAGGGCCAAGACCATGTTTCACATACATATCAAAATTAGGAGTGCCTTCTGGAGGCGCCTGCTGAGCTTCTTCCAATCGAGCATCTACAGAACAACAGCGACAGCACAAAGAAACCAATTTACTTACTCCAGGCATTCTCAAAAGAAAACAAATTCACTATTCTATGCCTGGCAAAACATTTGCAAACGTTTTATCCAAAAGACGGCCCTTAGACCGTACCAAATACAAACCAAAATGATACCATATCCACAAAGAACCAAAACAAACTCACCTGATGTATGCAGGTCAAAACGAATCTATTCTCCACTGCCGACTCTTCAGACCAAACGGTCAGATCCAAGGGTTTCGCCGTTCAGGACTCCAGTCGGGATGACCACTGGGCGAGGCACCGTCCGGCGGGACAGACGGGGCAGCTGCGAGTACAGGAACTTTCTCATGCAGGGATCCCTGATCCGCCCGTCTGACCCAACAATAGCCTCGACCTCCCCACCCGTCAGTGGAAGGGGATGGATCACTCACCTGAAGCAGTCCCTGTTCGGGCGCCAACTGAAGGAAGTGACTCGCTCAGGGTCACCCGGGTCACTCATGACCACCTCTCAGCCTTCCATACCAAATGAAGAGTCGGTCAGACAGTAGAGAATACAAACCAATATATGTTTATTCAGATACGCTCGAGCGGAGCCCAGTCTGCCCAGTCTCTTAGGAGTGCTACAGAGAGGGACTGACATCAGCAAGCATAACGATACATTGTGTAGATTTCAGAACCAATGAAGGCACGCCCACAATGGAATTTTCCAAGCAGATGCAGCTAAACAAAGAAGTACAGAAGGATAGGTTTCGATTCCGAGGCCGGGTACACACTATCTCCTACTCAAGGTCGCTCTGTCCGTGCCCGCCACTAGAATAGTGGGAGAAGGCCTCTATCTAGTGAGAAAGGTATGCGTTAATAAGATTAGTGTATTCATTGGCAAAGCAAGGCCCAATCTTGGAGAAACAAAACTTACCACAACCCGTTTCTTGAAAAGGCGAAGAGCAGGTTCGAACATGGTTCAAAATGGCTGCCAAACATAAAATGGTGCCGCGAATGCTAACTTACATAGAATGATGCACAAGCAAGGATAACGGAAACATTTTCATTCCCATAACGCTTCCACTCAACACATTCACCACGAACCATCAGATGAGCCAGCCCTCTGTGTCGTGCAATTCCAGTGTCTTCACTGTGCCTTGGTGTCAAGACTTAAGAACACGGTAGTGAGTCCCTTTGTGATGGCATGACCTTTTTTGAATAAGCTAGGTGAGGCAAATAATAACGGCAGTAACTTGTGCTGTTGGTTGAAGGGGAGTGACTCCTGTTGACTCAACCACCACAGTCCCCATCAGGGTGAACCACAAAATGCAGCAAAGTAACCTTTGCTTAACCGTCTGGTAGCTTGGCACAAAAGCAGTCAGCTTAACTTAGATGCAATGTGTAATGTATTTATGCAGCACACAAATTATAATAAAGTAAAAACACAAAACAAGAAAAATACAACACTAATTTAGAAAAACTGAGTATATTTTAATAAATTATTTGACACCAAAACAACAGAAATCCAATCAGTGGAACCGGAGTTATGAATTATTCGAGTTTTTAGTAAAAGTTTGAGCCTAAAAGACCAAAGCGCCACTGCGAACATCTAGTCGTACGAGACCGGGTCAAAGTCGAAAAATATGGTGGACCGTGATGGAGCGTGGGTCGTATACAAGAAATGGGTGGGACCTGATCGGCACTTACCTTTGGATGTAGAAGAAATTTTGAAGACAAAGTTTTGAATAGGTCAAGTTCATTGCGGCAAGGCTGCAGGTGGAGTCTGAGGAGGCAGCATCATCGTGGGGAGCCACTGGACAAAGTCGTGGTGAAGATTTCTACGCTTGGGCTTCATGTTTTCATATTGAAAATCTTCAGCTGGATGAAGCTTGAGGCTGTAGCCAATGAGAGTTCTAGGAGGTCGGATACCCCTTCACCGAGGGAACACTGAACAGGATTTGCTGTTGCGGAGAAGAACGTAGTGAGAGCTACCGCAAAGTCAGGCCAATGGGCGTTGCACCTTGGCCGGATAGCAGGAAGGTTGGTCCCAATCTTCCCTTGGTTCACAGAGTAGTTTTCAGCCAAAAATATTCTAAGTCCCAAGCTTTGGATTTTGGCTATCTGGGCACCTTTAGCACCACCACCAAGGGTCCAGGATTGGAGGGACACCACTTGAGGGGGAGCAGGGAGACTCATTCAGGCTGGGTCCAGGTGCGGGTTCAAGAGGAAGGGAGACTTTTATGTCCCTGAGACGCTGATCAGGAGGCCAGCAAACTAGCCCTTGGAGTCACTCTCGTAGTCCTGGGTTCAAATGATGAAGCAGGCCACAAGCAGCAGGGCAAACCTCTGAGGGTTCCAGGCAGGCTTCAGGCAGCAAAGCAGTCTTGTGGAGTACACAACAGGTCACAGAAGCAGGCAGTCCTCTGAGATGGGTCTGAGGGTCCCCTTTCTTTACATGGCGCCTTCTTAGAAATAGGAGAAGTTTCTAGAGAATTCCATTTGCAGTGCTTAAAGTTTCCTGACTTTCCAGACTGGCTGGATGAACAATGCAGGGGTGACAAGTCCTTTGTGTGAAGGCAGATCACAGTCTGTTCAATTGCTAGTGGGGCTGTGCCCATCTCTGCCCCTCCATCCTGCCAGTGGATGGCCCATTCAGAAACACCTATTCCCTCTATAGTGTGTCCGTCTCAGAGGAATAAACAAATTCAAACAGCCAAATACACCCAGTCATGTGACACAAGGGAGGCTGCAGGCACCAAATATTTTAGAACAGAGAAATGCCAACTTTCTAAAAATAACACAAAAAGAAGATGGATGGAATGCTGAACAATGTCAAACATTCCCCCCCAGTACAGAGATCTGTGCCTAAATCCATCATTTTTTGGCTCACCATGACATTCCAGTTTGGACCCAGCCATATGCAAATCAGTCTTGACTCTGCTTCGCATGGGAACAGTCCAGCACGAACTGCCAGGCTAGGTCCTCCCTGGAATGGAAACAAGCATCCTGGGACTGGTTTGGGGTAACACCCTTCATCAGCCAGGCTAACTTGAATCCAATGGCATAGTGAGCATAGGACCCATGTCTGGGCATACCCTTCCCACTTGGGGCGACTATAGCAACAAAAAAAAGAGAAAAAAAGAAAAATAAGGGCGGAATGCTGAACATTGTCAAGCATTCACCCCCAGTACATTCAAGCTAGACCGGCTGATGAGGGGTGATACCCTGAAACCAGTCCCAGGATGCTTGTTTCCGTTCCAGGGAGGACCTGGACTGGAAGTTCGAGCTGGACTCTTTCCCATGGGGAGCAGGGTCAAGACTGATCTGCATATGGCTGGGTCCAAACTGGGGTGACGTGGTGAGCAAAGGAAAGATGGATTAAACCCAGATCTGTGACTGGGGGTGAATGTTTGATTTGTTCAGCAGTCTGCCCATTATCTATTCTTTTGCTTTTGTCGTCCAAAGTGGGAAGGGTATGCCCAGACGTGGGTCCCTGGCTCATTGTGCCACTGGATTCAAGCTAGCCTGGCTGGTGAAGGGAGATACCCCGAAACCGGTCCTAGGATGCTTGTTTCTAGTCCAGGGAGGGCCTGGACTGGCCGTTCGGGCTGGACTGTTACCACTGGGAGCAGGGTCCAGACTGATTTGCATATGGCTGGGTCCAAACTGGGTTGGCGTGTTGAGCAAAAGAACGATGGATTCAACACAGATCTGGGACTGGGGGTGAATGTTTGATTTGTTCAGCATTACGTTCATCATCTATTCTTTTGCTTTTGTCTCCCTAAGTGGGAAGGGTATGCCCAGACGTGGGTCTCGGGCTCACTATGCCACTGGATTCAAGCTAGCTTTGCAGATGAAGGGTGATACACTGAAACCGTTCCCAGTATGCTTGTTTCCGGTCCAGGGAGGACTTGGTCTGGCAGTTCAGGCTGGACTCTTCCCATGGGGAGCATGGTCAAGACTGATTTGCATATGGCTGGATCCAAACTGGTGTGGTGTGGTGAGCAAAAGAACAATGAATTAAATCCAGATCTGTGACTCGAGGGCGAATGTTTGATTTGTTCAGCATTCCCCATCATCTGTTCTTTAACTTTCTAAAAGTAGCATTATCAAAATTAACTTAAAACCCAACTTTACCATTAGAAAATATTTTAATTACAATTTCTCTGGCATCAAACATGAAGTGCTTACCTGTTCCAAATCAAAAGGTATCACTTATTTGATGTAATAATGCAACTCAATGTCATTCTATGGGACAGGTAGGCCTCACAGTAGTAAAAAACAAATTTAGGAGTTTTTCACTACCAGGACATGTAACATTTAAAAGTACATGTCCAACATTTAAATTGCAATGCACCGTGCCCTATGGGCTACCTTGGGCCAACCTAAGGGGTGACCTATATATAAGAAAAGGGAGTTTAAGGTTTAACATGGGGGTTATATTGCCAAGTCGAATAGGCATTTAAAAACTACGTTCAGGCTGCAATGACAGGCCTGGGACATGTGTTAAGGGGCTACTTAAGTGGGTGGCACAATAGGTGCTGCAGGCCTACTTATATTTTCACAAACACAAGGGAACCCAAAAGGAAGATAAGGACCTTGGGTAACAGTTTAGTATTAGAACAGTGGTCCTTAAACAGAACAGTGTGGTCATCAGGATAAATATAGACTCCAATCAGTGCTATATTACGAGTGTCCAGCCGGACATTCAATTTAATAATTCAAAAATGTAAAAAACCAAAAATAAACACATCAATACAGTGGGACACAATCCTGCATCCTACATAGAAACATGACAAGTACACTTAGGACAGGAACATATCAGGCAAGACAGGGTAGCTTGTGGAATATTGAACACAATTTCTAACAAGCTTGAGGAAAGAAGTAAATACACTTTTTTAACAGATTTGATTAATGTGCAAACTGTTTACATTGGTTGACGACGTTTTGATCCTTTTTAAGAAATAGTAGGATCATCATCAGGACAGTTAAAAATACAAGCCTGAATAATTAGAGATTGCCTCAAGGGGCCTGTGGAAGGTTAAGCCACAATTACACTCAGTGGTGGAGGCCGATTAAGTTGGATGTTCTAAGAATGAAAAGGGATTCCCTGCCATCAAGCCTTGGATCACACAGCATAACGTGCATCGCCACTTGCTGCCTTGGAACTGATAATTTACAGTTTAATCGCCAGGTTTTTTATTCTTAGAACATCCTACTTAATCGGCCTCCACCACTGAGTGTAATTGTGGCTTAACCTTCCACAGGCCCCTTGAGGCAATCTCTAATTATTCAGGCTTGTATTTTTAACTGTCCTGATGATGAACCTACTATTTCTTAAAGAGGATCGAAACGTCGTCGACCAATGTAAACAGTTTGCACATTAATCAAATCTGATAAAAAAGTGTATTTACTGTTTCCTCAAGCATGTTAGAAATTGTGTTCAATATTCCACAAGCTACCCTGTCTTGCCTGATATGTTCCTGTCCTAAGTGTACTTGTCATGTTTCTATGTAGGATGCAGGATTGTGTCCCACTGTATTGATGTGTTTATTTTTGGCTTTTGACACTTTTGAATTATTAAATTGAATGTCCGGCTGGACACTCGTAATATAGCACTGATTGGAGTCTATATTTATCCTGATGACCACACTGTTCTGTTTAAGGACCGCAGGCCTACTTATAGCATTTAATTTACTGGCCCTGTGTATATGGTATACCACTCTACAAGGGTCTTATAAGTAAAGTAAATATGCCACTCATGAGTAAGCCTATCTTATCATGTGTTAAAGGAGAGAGTACAAGCACTTTAGCACTGGTAGTAGTGGTAAAGCGTACAGAGTCCCAAGGGTAACAAAAATGAATTTCAGCAAAAAGTGAAGGCAGAGGCAAAATGTTTGGGGAACACCACCCTAAGGCTGAAAGGTGTAACAGGCAGTAATTAGTCAGCTGTCTATTTACAAAGATTTTGGAGACGCCTGAAGCCTACAGATCATGGGTTTCGAGCCCAATATGTGTACCTAATAACATTTTGGGGTCTTCACAAATCTCCCCAGGAATCTATTCGATCACAGCTATAAACTAGTGATAACCTCCTTTGCTACAAGCATTGGCAAAGCCAATAGGTTTTGCCTATGTGAGAGCTATTGGCTTTACCAATGTCTTTTAGCCATGTTGAAGAGCAGCGTGGCTGCTGTGCAGCATGGCTAAAAGTTTTTAAAAAACTAGCGCTTTGATGTGGGAACTAGAAGCTACAAAAAAAGTCTGATGCTTCTACATCTTAGCGCTTTTTTATCTCATGGTGGGTGGGGTGTGGGGTGCAACACAGACAACAGGAGGTTGGGGTTGGGAGAGAAGAAGCAACATAGACAGCTGGAGGGTGAGAGGTGGGAAGGAAGAATCAACCAGGACTACGGGAGGTTGAGGGGTGGGTGGGAAGAAGCAACACGGACAGGGGGCATGGGGGATGGGAGGGAAGAAGCAACAAGGAAGACAGGGGAAGATAATAAAATAGAAAAATAGTACCCCAATCACAGCGACAATAGCTTAAGGACCCTACTCAAGATTAAGCAATCAGTGCTTGGTCCGTGCTTCAGAAAAAAGAAAAGGAAGTGAAGCCGGCACACACTACCCAATTAGGAGGCAGCAAATGAGAGTGATAATGAAGCCAACAAATGGTAAGCAATGGGTATGTAAGCTATAAGTAGTAAACAATATCTCTTGCAAGTGAGACCGCGTGTGCTAGCCCTTGCGCTGTCACAGGCAAGACTTAAAATATAAGCAAGTGCAACTAGCAATCAGCTTCTAATGAAAGCAAGTGCAAAAATAAGCACAAATCTGTTGGTACTACAGACTTTGTGCAGCCCTATATTTGTGATTATTTATAGGTGCATGTGTGAAACAGTGGCAGGAGCAGAGTGAAGCCATTAAAAAGGTAGAACTTTTGGGGATATTCACAGACCTTCCAATGATTTTTCTAAACAATTTGCATCACGTTTATCGGGGTATTTCAGCCTGTGACTGAGTGCTAAAATAGGTGCAAATATAATTTTGCTCTGCCACAAATGGCATTTGAAATAAAAAAACGACCCAGATCTCAATTCCATGTATCAGCAATAATGATTTCTGGTCACACAATTCACCTTTTTCATGCCTAATTAACACTTAGGTGCACTGAAGTTTTGGGAAATCGGGTTCTCTGCTCAACAGTACGTAGTAATAGTTGCCACCCCTTCTCATCATTAGGGATAGGACGAAAAGGTGCAAAAAACACTCAATCCATAATTAAAGGCTGCTTTAATAGAACAGGTCTGCACCAATAAACATTTCCCTTGGCGTACGCCTTTCAGCTTAAGTTTGACCTCACTAATATAATGGCTTTGTGCCTATTATTCCCACGTCTACACCTCCCATTACACAACCTAGGAACATACAATTACACACAAACCTAATCCTACTTAGTCTGGTTACATCTTGAAGTCACCAATTGTAGCCTCTATTTCAGCTCTCCTTTTTAACCTAAGTCACTAACTAGAGCCTCACACCACTGAGTTGCAACTGTCCTTATGTATTCTTGCACATCTTTTTTCCTGCACGCCATTCACAGCACACGTTCTATCTGCAGCAAAACAAAGACTTAAAATAAATACTCTAACAAAGAAAAACCTACCTGCAACCTGGGCGAGAAACCTAAAATGGGACAATCATACTCACACCCAAAGCCCACAATAAACCCTTCTTACCTCCCACTGCTGGTCAGTACAAGCTCCCAATAACACTATTATGACCACAGCCCACATAAAAACCCAAATTATTACCTGGAATCACCCAGAGGATGAGGGTGGGAGAGACCTCCAAAATATTTTCACTCATGCCTAAAGATGTGATGACATTCAAAGAGACTGATACAGTGCCTTTCACCTATCTAAAGCCCCCAAATAACCATGCCTTTCTATCTCCTGCCCAGTCTCTGCACCCTAGGGTGAGTGGGCTGCACCATTTGCCTAAAATACCAGAGGGAGACCAGAGCCATGACCTCAGCTTGCTCCAGGTCTACAGCAAGCGAGTTGGTGCAATAAACACTCAACACATAATTAAAGTGCAAAAGGCCACTTTCATAGAAGAGTTCCGCAGCAGTAAACATTACCCTTGTCATACGCATTACAGATTTGTTATGTTAGTTGTGTTTTTATAGCACGCTAATCACCCTTGATGGTATCCAGGACCTCTGTAGCAGGTGTATGGCCCTGGGGGCTTACTCCAAAGGCCAGGTCTTCGGCTTCTTGCGAAAGTCAAGAAGAGAGTAGGAGGCTCTAATCTGCTATGTCAATAACAATTGCTTTGTTTGTACCATTCCTACTCTTAAACCGCCTATAAGATATCCCAAGAACATACAACCACACCCAAACCTTCTCCTAGTTAGTCTTTTTCCTTCTTGAAGAACCCATTGTAGCCCTTTTCACACCCCTACTGTATAATCCCCTCAGGAAGTGACCAACTCCACTGAATCGTCCTCCCTGCAACAACCCCAACTGGCCTTATTTATTCTCACGCGGCCTTTTATCCTGCTACCCGAGAATCCCTACCTAGGTATTTTCCTGCCCTCATCTAAACTCCCATCAATCTAACCCCCATTCATCAATCTAATCCCGTAGCTCCTATCTCTTTCACAATTGTAAGTCTCATCTCCATCATGTAATACTCATTACCTAAAAACAAAAGATACATTCCATTCAGAATAAATAATGTATGGTCTTCCAGTATAATGGCTGTGTGCTTTACTACTAATATGCCCCTGAATTCCCTATTCACTTTCAGCTGTTGTTTCTTAATCACACTGGACTTACGAGCCCCTCACTACACCCTTCTCAGTACCAAATCTGTCCACATAATGTTTGTATCCTTCATCCAACAAAGATCCCACTTCATGTCTTTCAGAAGCCCCAAGTCCTGCCCTTAACTGAACTAGCTCATGTTTCCCTAAATTCAGTAATGGGAGATCCTGGAAGCCTGTCCTCTCAAAATATTCTGCAAGGCATGATAAAATATGACCCCACCTAATGCCACCCTTTCCCTATGAGGAGAACACAATTACCAACAGCTCAGTAATCCTAAATGCCCCAAAAACAATCATAACATGCAAAGGGAAAACAATGCTACATTCCAATATGAAAACATATATTCACAGCAATGACTTTAAAACATTGGCCTTCACATTTTCTGTGATTGGTCTCTTTGTGTCACCTGCCCAACCTCTTTCACATGTCCACCCAATAATATTCTACATCGCGGTTCCCTTGCTGATGGTTCATAGCTGCAGAAAAACATATTGTAGAAGACAATTCCAGCCAACTTTCCTGTAAAAGTGTCTGCTGATGCATTTTTACCAATATGCCCCATTATAAAGCACACAGTTGTCTTCCATTCTCTAATGAAACTCTTCCCCCTTTTCACCCCTTCTTTAAGGCGTACTGTATAGGAGCTGCTGCTACGCTTGTATATAGTCTTCCCTCATGAGCCAAGCCACTGATATATCCATCAGGCCCAGCACCCTCAGTTCTTCAAGTCACATAGTTTCCAAGGCATTCTGGTCATTGATTCCTCTGCTCCTGGGCCCAGCTCATGAAATCTCTTCCACTGTGAATGAGACAATGCATGTATTGTGTTATTGTCCATTCTTGGAACATGTCTGGCCCAAATAAAATTTCAGGTAGCCTAGGATAAATACATAGAACAATTTCAAGGCTTTCTCGTCAGTTGTTTTCTGTCCATTCACCAATTCTACAACAGTTAGATTATCCAACTTTAAAGGTCACTCGCCTGTCAGCCAGAACCCTGCTCCACGGCATATCAATCCAGTTCCTCCTCATACTCACACCTGAATCCCCCACACTATAAACCCCACGCAGGTCTTCAGGTCTTCAGGTCTTCATCCATCAGGGGGGCCTCTCACGATCTCTCTTGCTATTCAAGCCAACGTACAAAGTCTCCCCAAACCTGACCAGTGACTGGATATTTTCACTGGCCTAAACTGCAAGAATTGTAGTAGCCTACCATCCCATACCACTCAACATAGGATGTTCACCATACCCGGAGGCTCCTCTGGCTGCACTGGACATTACTACCATTTGTCTTCACCCTTCCCCCATCTGCCTTCCAAAACACACTTCATTTTCCCTTTATTGGCAAATACTGATCCTTTTCCTAATCTTAATGTCTTCTTTCCCTTTTAAATTCACCTTATCTACTTTTAATTCTGGGGCCATAACCCTCCCTCAATCCCCTGCCACCTGCCCTCTGTCCTAAATGCCCCTCTTTGTAACTACTTTCTTCCTTCCTAAACCCTAACTCCCTCTGTTTTCCCCACCTCAACTCCGCCTTATTAGTTATAACCACTACTCTTTCTGCTCTCTTTAACATGCCTTCTTTGTCTGAGTCACTAACAACGATGCCCTGGATTTCTACTCTGATGCGTGCAGTCCTCTTCGTTGCTGCCACCTGCCTTTCCCCACAAACGCTCCTTATTTGCAAAGCCCTGACAACACCTTTGCCCACTGTCTGGCAGAACCTATCAGCACAGTTACAACGCACAGCTTTCCTTTGCATAGTCTTGTGGCTATCCCTGCTCCCATATGCAGTCCTACCGCACCACCTGATGCCCCCAACAGCTGCCCTGATGAAGGAGGAATAGAGCCGCGCCTCTGCCTAACCCTCACTGACCAGCTTCACTGCTGTTTCTCTCATGCTTTGGTAATGAGCTGCTCATGCCTTACAGCCCACTTAATGCCCCAGCCGTTACCCATCCCCCTCAGAACCTTGGGCTACCAAGGCTACCTTTACTCCCTTCCTACCCACACCCCTACTACTTCTAGATCATGGCAGTGAAAACGCAATCAACGTCCTCAGACCTCCTGAGTAGAATCCCTCCTCTACATTTTTAAGCCCATCCACACCTCTAGCGCTCCTGGTTTTAGGGAATCTTCCGTCCCAGATTCCTGGAGTACCCACAAGACCTCTACCACCTTCCCAGGGGATTGGTCAACCTTCCCTGCCTAAGCTTAAGACCCGACCTAGCCTATTCCAGACTACCAAAGAAAACTCCTGACCTAGACTATCCCTCTCCTCCAATAAACTCTCCCTACTGCCTCCTAGTGTTGTGATAGTCAAGAGGCTGGCACCGCATTCACCAAACTAATGCCCCTGAAATAACATACCTTTCCATCCTATGACCAATCCCTGCCTCCTAGGGTGAGTGGACTGTACCACTCACTAAAACACCCCTGGGGAGTCCTCGGCCAGGACCGTAGCTCTGTATGGGTCAACATTACCACTAACCAGATGAATGGATGACCTGTCTTTTAATACTGTTCTGTGACTGTTATTTGGTAAATACCTATGATAAATCCATGTAAGTGTTGTGTGCTTATTGTGAGATCTAATTCAAATAGCATAACTGCCAGCAATGCCTTTTTATATATGTTGCTCTCAAAAGGAAAGACTACTGCAAAATAGAGGTTCAATAGTACCATATTATTGGACAGGCAGTGTAATTCAGCCAAAAATATTATTTCAGATTATGTTGCACACATCCTTTCACATCCATACTGTAGGAGAGTAGGATCTGCTTCACATGGGTACCCCCACTTTTTGCTGATGCTTCACTGTTTTTCGACCTTAGTCTGGCTGGGGCCTGCTAATCAGAACCCCAGCCTAGCTGCTTCCTCTTTAAAATGGTTTCCATGTGCCTTAGGCACATCTCTGATTGGAATCTGGAGTGCCCTTATAAGTCCCTAGTATATGGTATACTATGTACCCAGGGCAGAGGTACCTCAGAGGCCTACCAGGGGCTGCAGCAGGTATTGTGCCACCCCTGGAAGGCCATCCAAACTGACACCACAGGTCTGCTACTGCAGCCTGGGTAAGGTGGTGCATGCACCCCTTACTGTGATATAGGTTACCTATATCACTACATACATACACACATATAAACCTATAAGTCACTCCTATGGCAGGCCTTATCAATCCTGAAGGCAGAGTGCGTGGTTCCTATGTGAGAGGGTGCCCCTGCATGAGCTGGGCCCCTCTGCAGCGTTCGGAGACCCTTCTCTGATGCTGTTTGTAGTGCAGCCTGACCATATACTCTTAAGCGCATTATAACCTCGCGTTAAATGCTAACTTTGGGATGGCTGCACGGAAACATGTCGTGTTTGGTGTCAAACATCTTGGAATACTACCCCCGCCAGTTCTGGTGGCGGGGGTAGCATTCCACCCTTCTAGAGGAAAGACATGTACACACCGGTATACCCGGTACTGACTTTCCAGAGCCCTGGCATCACAAAATGGATGCCGCTGCCACAGACACGAGTCTGGCCTCCTGCTGCTGACCAAAACTCCGGCAGGGGAGGCCTGGACAATAGGTTTCCTGTCCCAGGGAGGTGTGACCACCTCCCCCGACAGGATAGTGTGTATTGGGGCTGGGCGGGAGCACTCTCGGGTGCTTTGAAGTCCTGCACTGGGGGCACACTTGGTGTCCCTGTGCATACCCCAGTTCAAACCGGCTCAGGGGCTTCCAGCCCCTGCTCTGGCGTGAAACTGGACAAAGGGAAAGGGGTGTAACCACCCCTCTGCCCTGACCCTCCCATGGGTGGGGCCACAGAGTATGTCTAACCCCCTACCTTAGTATAAGTAGGGGACCCCAGTCCTTAGGACTTTAGATTAATCTGGACGAAACTCTGACACAGAATCCTGGACCTTCGACGCTCTACTTCAAGATTAGAGGACTGAAGAATCTCCCTTGGGGTCAAGGAGTGACTCCCCTGCTTGGCAGGCACCAAAGAAGCAATTGTCCGGTCTGCATCGCTGAAACTCCCGTCGGACGCTGAAGTCCTTGCATCACCAGAGGTGGATTTCCAGACTTCCCCGAGGCTGCCCTGAGTCCCCAGCAAAGCTGAGGCCCGTAGCTGTCGTGGGTAACGTGGAACCATGACCCCTGGACACCGAACGCATTTGCAAGTGCATCCTCTTCTGGGTCTCCCACAAAGTCGTGCTTTGGGCTCCGAGTAGCTCCAGCCTCCAGCACCAACTGCACCGAAGATCACTGGCCTCCACTCCACGAGTGTCCTGTGAGCCAGCTCTACGTGCATCGTCTCGAGGCTCCTTCACGGTCGCTAGTCCGTTGGCTAGTAGGCCCTCCCGAAGGCCAATCTTTTTCTGCTTGGGCTCCCTGGTTGCTCCAGGTGTGCCCTGACTTATCCTTGCTGGGTGAGTCCCCCAGATCTTGCTGGTTTGCAACATCGTCCTTCTTCCATTTCCACGAGACTTGCCGTTGCCAAGGCTTGTTGGGTCCAATCCGGTCGCCGACACCCCTGCAATCGACAGACATTGTGGGACAGCTCGAATCCAGCTCCTGGTTGTCGTCGACGCCTCCTGGACCTCGTGGCTGAAGAGTCAAGACGGCCATCAACCTACCTGAAGCACTCGACATCGGTGGGCATCTGCTCATCGCCTTCCTGGTCACTGGCTAGTGACCCAGACTCTGTCCCCTCTGCATTCAGGTTCTTCAGATCTTCGATCCACCTTTGGATCCACCCGAACACTTTCGACTTGGCCGCCAGCAGCACTTTGCAGCAGATCGCCATTGAAAGCGACGACGAAACCCGACCCCGAAAGACACCTATGCACCCGGCTCCCCTGGGTGAGGTAACTCGAGTACTCCGGTGCTCCCGTGGGTATTGACACTAGAACAGCCTAGTTCTCAAAGGGTTTGCTCCAAGTCCTCCTCTAAGTGTCCCTTTTCTTTTAAATTCTAATCGCGACTTTCCCCATAGAAGTTAACGGTGGTTCGCGGCTGTGTTCATACACTGCACGCGTACCCCGTGGGTCCCCTGTGTCACTGCCTTGGGTGTTTCCTTGTGGTCCAAGCACTTCTACAGGCTCTAGGCCTTGTGTCTAGCTCAGTCGTGGTTCTTATACCACTTTATTGGTATATGGTTTGGTACGCCCCTGGGGCTCAAACGTGTATTTGTGCTATTACTGTAGATAACTAACTTATAATTTATGTACTTCGAACTCTAGCCTCATAAAGAGACTAGAGGGGTGTGTTTAGTAATAAATACATATGTTTTGAATATATACCTGGTGTGGTCCTCTTTCATTTGGTCACTCAAGAGATTATAGACTGGTAAAACAAGCTGCTTTACATTCCTTCAAGACTTAGCCTGAAGGCTGCTCTCCATAGCTACCACTAGGATAGCTTTCAATAAAGGTTGTCTTTAACCTATCTCCAATAAGGGGTTGTTTGGACTGGTGCAAGGTGCCCACTATAATTAGTGGACAGCATATGCCAGGCCAACTTCTCACATTGGTGTGCAGCGTGTGGGATTCCAGCTTGCTATTGTTTTACCAGATAATCTCAATTGAATTGATCAACTGAAAACCACTAAGGGTACCTAAGGTACATATAAATCAAGCTTAGTAATACAGTAAGTTCTACTGAACTTAGAGTTGTGTGTTAAGGGATAGCACACCCTTTCTACAACTCAAGAGAGTTTAGTAGGCCACACTAGAGTAGGTAGTGCATACACCACACCTCACTAGTAATGTCTTCAAAGCCAGGACCCAGTGAGTCCTTGCCAGAAGCCAGTGGGCTTCTTCCCTCCAAGTATGATAAACTCCCATTCTTGGAATTGAGAGCATTATGCAATACTAGGAAGTTGAAGGCAGGCAAAAGTGCCAGCACCCAACACCTCAGGGAGGTGTTACTAGCTGATGATCTCAGCAGGCCCCTAGGGTCTGAAGGGGTAGGCAAAGAGGGTGGGGCAGAAGATGAGGAAGGGGCCAGGGGTGAAGAAACCCAGGCCCCCCTCTGAAACTGGCCAGGAAGGTGAAAATGACCTTGTCCTGGAAAACCCAATTCCTCCTGTGGAGGAGGAGGAGGGGAGGATCAGACTGACTTCCCCTTTGTCCCCCCAGGAAGAGTTCTGAGTGTGCCCAGAAGGTCTAGGTCTCCTTCTCAGGAGTCTAACCACTCTGACACCTCAATAGGGACCTCTGTCTCCTCTCATAGGAGGGAATCCTCTCATGAGAGGAGAAAGAGACTGATTCAATATGAGCAAACTCAGCTTGAACTCAGGAAACAGCAATTGGCTATAGACAGGGAGTCCCTAGATCTCTATAGAGAGAGACAAAAGTTGGGACTAGAGTCCCATGGTGGCAGCAGTTTCCCCAAAGATAGGGAAAGGTCTTATGACCATAGAAACCTGAGCAAGATTGTCCCTCCCTACCAGAGTGGGGATGACATCCACAAATGGATAACTGCTCTAGAGAGGGCCTGTAAAGTACAGAGGGTCCCTCAGGAGCAGTGGGCAGCAATCTTGTGGCTCTCCTTTGCAGACAAAGGTAGAGATAAGCTCCTCACTGTTAGAGAGGAGGATGCTGATAATTACAAAGTCTTGAAGAGTGCTCTAATTGATGGGTTTGGCCTAACCACTGAACAATACAGGTTAAAGTTCAGGGATACCCAAAAAGCACAGACTCAAGACTGGGTGGACTTTGTTGATTGTTCTGCCAAGGCTCTGGAAGGTTGGTTATTGGGCAGTAAGGTATGTGACTTCACAGGATTGTACAATCTGATCATGAGGGAGCAGATTCTTAATAACTGTCAAAATCAGCTGTTGCATCAGCACCTGGTAGACTCTGATCTGACCTCTCCCCAAGAATTGGGAAAGAAGGCAGACAAATGGGTCAGAACCAGGGTGAAGCAGAAGGTACAGAACCAAGGTGGTGACCATAAGAAGCAAGATTCGAAAACCTCTGATAAGGGTGGGGAGAAGGGTAAAGATCAAAAGTCTTCACAAGGCCCCCAAAAATCTTCTTCAGGTGGGGATTCACAGTCTACCAAAGGGAAAGGCCAAAGGAAACCATGGTGCAAGGTCTGTAAGCAAAAGACCCACTGGACCAGTGATTGCACCAAGTCCAAAGACTCGACTCCAGCCCCCACCAATGCCCCTAAGGCACCTGCTCCCCCTAGTGCAGTTACAGTTGGTGGTGGGACTACACAAGCCAAGGGTTTAGTAGGGTTGACCCTGGGTAAAGAGATGAGCTCTGACCTAGTCAGAGAACTCACTCAGGCTGTCCTAGTCTGTGATGGAGGCATGGATATGACCTCCTCTGTGAGTCCCAGTAATCTGGGCAAGTACAGACAACAGCCCTTAATCAATGGAAGAGAGGCTTTGGCATTTAGGGACACAGGGGCAAGTGTCACCATGGTGACACAAGACCTTGTGAATCCTGGGCAGATCATATTTGGTGAAATGTACCAAGTGACCAATGCTAGCAACGTCAGAACAGACCATACTCTGGCAGTTGTTAACTTCTCCTGGGGAGGGGTAACTGGCCTTAAGAAGGTTGTGGTAAGTGCAGACCTACCCGTTGAATGCTTGCTTGGCAATGACTTAGAAACTTCAGCTTGGGCAGAAGTGGAGCTCAGGACCCATGCAGAAATGCTGGGCATCCCTGCAGATGTGTTTGCTGTGACCAGGTCACAAGCCAAAATGTCTAGCACTGAACAGGCCTTGGATTCTGGAATAATGGACCAAGTGCCCTCCAAGAAGAGGAGTAGTAGGGTAAAGGCAGTGCCTTCCCCCTTGGCTCAGAAGGAAGATCAGTCCCTTGAGGGGGATGATCTCAGTCCTGAGGAAGGAACTGTCCCAGAGGAGCTTGAACCTGACCAGGTTGAGTTCTTGGGGACAGGGGGCCCTTCCAGGGCAGATCTGAGCCAGGAGCAGCAGAGCTGCCCCTCTCTTGAACCCCTCAGACAGCAAGCTGCTGCTGAGGCTGCTGGGAAAGCTAGTGGTCCCCATACTGTGTATTGGGATGATGGACTCTTGTACTCAGAGTGTAGAGACCCCAAGCCTGGTGCTCCCAGGAGGTTGGTTATACCTTTGAAGTTCAGGGGCTTCCTATTGACCCTAGCCCATGACATTCCCTTAGCAGGTCACCTGGGCCAGAACAAGACTTGGGACAGAATTGTCCCTCACTTTCACTGGCCCCACATGTCTGAAGACACCAAAGAGTTTTGTCGCTCCTGTGTAACCTGCCAGGCCAGTGGCAAGGCAGGTGGCACTACAAAGGCCCCCTGATACCACTACCTGTGGTGGGGGTTCCCTTTGAAAGGGTGGGGATTGACATTGTTTGTCCCATGGATCCCCAAACAGCATCTGGGCACAGGTTTATCCTGGTGGTAGTGGATCATGCCACCAGGTACCCAGAGGCTATTCCCCTTAGGACCACTACAGCACCTGTGGTGGCAAGGGCCCTCCTGGGAATTTTCTCAAGAGTGGGCTTCCCTAAGGAGGTTGTATCAGACAGGGGTGCAAACTTTATGTCTGGATACTTAAAAGCAATGTGGAAGGAGTGTGGAGTGACTTACAAGTTCACCACACCCTATCACCCACAATGAAATGGTTTAGTTGAGAGATTCAACAAAACCTTGAAGGGCATGATTAAAGGGCTCCCAGAAAAGCTTAGGCGAAGATGGGACATACTCTTGCCCTGCCTTTTATTTGCATACAGGGAGGTGCCTCAAAAGGGGTTGGCTACAGCCCTTTTGAACTTTTGTTTGGTCACCCTGTCAGGGGTCCATTGTGCTTGGTGAAGGAAGGATGGGAGTTACCTCTCAAGCCCCCAAAGCAAGACATAGTGGACTATGTACTTGGTCTCCGCTCCCGGATGGCTGAGTATATGAAAAAGGCAACTAAAAACCTTGAGGCTAGCCAGGAACTTCAAAAAGCCTGGCATGACCAAAAGGCTGTACTGACTGTTTACCAGCCAGGACAGAAGGTATGGGTGTTGGAGCCAGTGGCCCCAGCAGCTCTCCAAGACAAATGGAGTGGACCCCATACCATTGTTGAACAGAAGGGTGAGGTTACCTACTTAGTAGACCTAGGAACACCCAGGAGTCCCCACAGGGTTCTCCATGTCAACAGGTTAAAACCGTATGTGGACAGGGCAGACATGGGCTTGCTCATGGCTACTGATGAGGGACAGGAGGAAGAGAGTGACCCACTCCCTGACCTGCTCTCACAGAACCCTGGTGATGGGTCAGTGGATGGTGTAGCCTTGGCAGGCAGCCTCACTACCCAGCAGCAGACTGATTGCAGACAGGTGCTCAATCAGTTCAGACACATATTCTCACTGACACCCAGTCAGAGAACCTGGTGCACTCATGAAGTGGACACTGGAGACAGTCTGCCTATTAAAAATAAGATGTATAGGCAACCTGACCATGTCAGGGACTGTATCAGGACAGAAGTCCAGAAGATGTTGGATTTGGGAGTTATTGAACCCTCAGATAGCCCTTGGGCTAGTCCAGTGGTCCTTGTGCCAAAACCTCACACCAATGGTGGGAAAAGAGAGATGAGATTTTGTGTGGACTACAGGGGTCTCAATGCAGTCACTAGGACTGATGCCCATCCAATACCAAGGGCAGATGAGCTAATAGACACTTTGGCCTCAGCCAAGTATCTAAGCACATTTGACCTGACAGCTGGCTACTGGCAGATCAGACTAGCTGATGATGCAAAGCCAAAGACAGCATTCTCAACCCCTAGTGGGCATTATCAATTTGTGGTGATGCCCTTTGGTCTGAAGAATGCACCTGCCACTTTTCAGAGGTTGGTGAATACAGTCCTTACAGGTCTGGAAGCCTATAGTGCAGCATATCTAGATGATATTGCTGTCTTTAGCTCCACCTGGGAGGATCACCTGGTCCACCTCAGAAATGTTTTACAGGCCCTGCAGAAAGCAGGCCTGACTATCAAGGCCACCAAGTGCCAGATAGGGCAGAGTCAGGTTGTGTACCTGGGCCACCTTGTGGGTGGAGGCCAGGTTCCACCACTGCAGAGCAAGATCCAGACCATCATGGACTGGACTGCTCCAACTACCCATACTCAGGTGAGAGCCTTCTTAGGCCTGACTGGGTACTATAGGAGATTTGTCAAGGGGTATGGATCAATAGTGACACCCCTGAATGACTTAACTTCCAAGAAAATGCCCAAAAAGGTTCAGTGGACAGTTAGCTGTCAAAAGGCATTTGATGACCTAAAGCAGGCCATGTGCACTACTCCCATTCTACAGAGTCCTGATTACTCCAAGAAGTTCATTGTTCAAACTGATGCATCTGAATTGGGGGTAGGGGCTGTACTGTCACAATTGAATGATGAAGGTCAGGATCAGCCAGTAGCTTTTATTAGCAGAAGGCTGACCCCTAGAGAGAAACGTTGGTCAGCCATTGAGAGGGAGGCCTTTGCTGTGGTCTGGGCTCTGAAGAAGTTGAGGCCATACTTGTTTGGTACTCACTTCCTTGTTCAAACAGACCATAAGCCCCTCTTATGGCTAAAACAAATGAAGGGTGAAAACCCCAAACTGCTTAGGTGGTCCATTTCCCTACAGGGGATGGACTTCACAGTGGAACATAGACCTGGGAGTAACCATGCCAATGCAGATGGACTCTCTAGGTACTTCCACTTAGAACATGAAGACTTAACTGGGCAAGGTTAGTTTAATGTCCCTACGTTTGGGGGGGGTTGTGTAGGAGAGTAGGATCTGCTTCACATGGGTACCCCCACTTTTGGCTGATGCTTCACTGTTTTTCGACCTTAGTCTGGCTGGGGCCCTGCTAATCAGAACCCCATCCTAGCTGCTTCCTCTTTAAAATGGTTTCCATGTGCCTTAGGCACATCTCTGATTGGAATCTGGAGTGCCCTTATAAGTCCCTAGTATATGGTATACTATGTACCCAGGGCATAGGTACCTCAGAGGCCTACCAGGGGCTGCAGCATGTATTGTGCCACCCCTGGAAGGCCACCCAAACTGACACCACAGGTCTGCTACTGCAGCCTGGGTAAGGTGGTGCATGCACCCCTTACTGTGATATAGGCTACCTATATCACTACATACATACACACATATAAACCTATAAGTCACTCCTATGGCAAGCCTTATCAATCCTGAAGGCAGAGTGCGTGGTTCCTATGTGAGAGGGTGCCCCTGCATGAGCTGGGCCCCTCTGCAGCATTCGGAGACCCTTCTCTGATGCTGTTTGTAGTGCAGCCTGACCATATACTCTTAAGCGCATTATAACCTCGCGTTAAATGCTAACTTTGGGATGGCTGCACGGAAACATGTCGTGTTTGGTGTCAAACATCTTGGAATACTACCCCCCGCCAGTTCTGGCGGCGGGGGTAGCATTCCACCCTTCTAGAGGGAAAGACATGTACACACCGGTATACCCGGTACTGACTTTCCAGAGCCCTGGCATCACAAAATGGATGCCGCTGCCACAGACACGAGTCTGGCCTCCTGCTGCTGACCGAAACTCTGGCAGGGGAGGCCTGGACAATAGGTTTCCTGTCCCAGGGAGGTGTGATCACCTCCCCAGACAGGATAGTGTGTATTGGGGCTGGGCGGGAGCACTCTCGGGTGCTTTGAAGTCCTGCACTGGGGGCACACTTGGTGTCCCTGTGCATACCCCAGTTCAAACCGGCTCAGGGGCTTCCAGCCCCTGCTCTGGCGCGAAACTGGACAAAGGGAAAGGGGTGTAACCACCCCTCTGCCCTGACCCTCCCATAGGTGGGGCCACAGAGTATGTCCAACCCCCTACCTTAGTATAAGTAGGGGACCCCAGTCCTTAGGACTTTAGATTAACCTGGACGAAACTCTGACACAGAATCCTGGACCTTCGACGCTCTACTTCAAGATTAGAGGACTGAAGAATCTCCCTTGGGGTCAAGGAGTGACTCCCCTGCTTGGCAGGCACCAAAGAAGCAATTGTCTGGTCTGCATCGCTGAAGCTCCCGTCGGACGCCGAAGTCCTTGCATCACCAGAGGTGGATTTCCAGACTTTCTTGAGGCTGCCCTGAGTCCTCAGCAAAGCTGAGGCCCGTAGCTGTCGTGGGTAACGTGCAACCGTGACCCCTGGACACCGAACACATTTGCAAGTGCATCCTCTTCTGGGTCTCCCACGAAGTCGTGCTTTAGTCTCCGAGTAGCCACAGCCTCCAGCACCAACTGCACCGAAGATCACTGGCCTCCACTCCACGAGTGTCCTGTGAGCCAGCGCCACGTGCATTGTCTCGAGGCTCCTTCGCGGTCGCTAGTCCGTTGGCTAGTAGGCCCTCCCGAAGGCCAATCTTTTTCTGCTTCGGCTCCCTGGTTGCTCCAGGTGTGCCCTGACTTATCCTCGCTGGGTGAGTCCCCCAGACCTTGTTGGTCTGCAACATCGTCCTTCTTCCATTTCCACGAGACTTGCCGTTGCCAAGGCTTGTTGGGTCCAATCCGGTCGCCGACACCCCTGCAAACGACAGACGTCGTGGGACAGCTCGAATCCAGCTCCTGGTCATCGTCGACGCCTCCTGGACCTCGTGGCTGAAGAGTCAAGACAACCGTCAACCTACCTGAAGCACTCGACATCGGTGGGCATCTGCTCATCGCCTTCCTGGTCACTGGCTAGTGACCCAGACTCTGTCCCCTCTGCTTTCAGGTTCTTCAGATCTTCGATCCACCTTTGGATCCACCCGAACACTTTCGACTTGGCCGCCAGCAGCACTTTGCAGCAGATCTCCATTGAAAGCGACGACGAAACCCGACCCCGAAAGACACCTATGCACCCGGCTCCCCTGGGTGAGGTAACTCGAGTACTCCGGTGCTCCCGTGGGTATTGACACTAGAACAGCCTAGTTCTCAAAGGGTTTGCTCCAAGTCCTCCTCTAAGTGTCCCTTTTCTTTTAAATGCTAATCGCGACTTTCCCCATAGAAGTTAACGGTGGTTCGCGGCTGTGTTCATACACTGCACGCGTCCCCCGTGGGTCCCCTGTGTCACTGCCTTGGGTGGTTCCTTGTGGTCCAAGCACTTCTACAGGCTCTAGGCCTTGTGTCTAGCTCAGTCGTGGTTCTTATACCACTTTATTGGTATATGGTTTGGTACGCCCCTGGGGCTCAAACGTGTACTTGTGCTATTACTGTAGATAACTAACTTATAATTTATGTACTTCGAACTCTAGCCTCATAAAGAGACTAGAGGGGTGTGTTTAGTAATAAATACATATATTTTGAATATATACCTGGTGTGGTCCTCTTTCATTTGGTCACTCAAGAGATTATAGACTGGTAAAACAAGCTGCTTTACATTCCTTCAAGACTTAGCCTGAAGGCTGCTCTCCATAGCTACCACTAGGATAGCTTTCAATAAAGTTGTCTTTAACCTATCTCCAATAAGGGGTTGTTTGGACTGGTGCAAGGTGCCCACTATAATTAGTGGACAGCATATGCCAGGCCAACTTCTCACACATACATGAAAGCATTTCAACATTTATTCATTTTATATGAATATTGCATGTTCTGCGATGCATTCTGGAAATTTCATTTAATCAATCAAAAATTCATCTTGTCAGAGAGTCCAAATTCAGTCTACCCCTTGCTGCTCAGTCATTTAATGCCAAGGCATTCATTTTTCTATTTCGCTTTTTTGGTCCTGCCTATTGGTCGCATGGCAACCAGTCCTAAAGGTATATGAACCTTCAAAAATGGTAGTACGATATCCTTCAGGCATATATCCTTTATGTTTCTATGAGTATGTTGTTGTGCTCCTATGATCAGGTGTTGACGAGTTGCGGCCTATGTGTAAAGGCCTTCTCAGGTCAACAGAAAGGTCAAGTGACTATATATTCACTAAAATAAGGGATTATGGGCCATATGTATGAAGCCAAATTGCGATCGCAATTTAGGCAGTGTGCAATGTAGCACACAAAAACCCACTCGCAAAATAAGGAATCGCAAAATTTGCGATTCCCTATTTTGCGAATGCATTTAAGGAATCCCAAATTGCGATTCCTTAAATGCAATGTAGGAAGCACCCAAGTTGTGCGATTTTGGCTTAAGGAATCGCAAATTACCACCAACTTCAGGTTGGTGGTAATTTGCGATTTCTTTGAAAAATGCACTTTTTGCATTTTTCAAAGTGCCATGTGGCGCACATACATGCCCTTAGGGCATGTATGTGCGCCACATGTGCACACATGCCTATTTCAGGGTGCAACAGGTTGTCCTATTGACACCCTTGCAACCTTGAAATTGCATTCTCAATTTGCGATTCTCTAATTGGGAATCGCAAATTGAGAATGTCTTCCCATTCATTCCTATGGGCCTTCTAGCCCATAGGAATGAATGGGAAGGTATTCCTTATTTGCGAATCTCAATTTGCGATTAGCAAATAAGGAATATGTAGGATTTGCAAAATATTTAGCAAATCCTACATACATTGCATTTTGCGATTCTCTAATTGCGATTCCCTAAAAATCGCAATTTGAGAATCGCAAAACGCGTTTTTGTTACATATGGCCCAAAATTACCAATGTTACCATGAAGTAAAAACATTATTTACCATGCAGATATCTATAAAGTGCTCAACTACTAGAAAACCTGTTCCAAGTGAATATCTGTTCAATGTGAATATCATCTCCTTGCCACAAGAAGTGTGCCAACCCTTCTGTGCTAAAAGTGCTTAGGAGGCTGTGGACACCAGTCTCCAAAACGTACATGATAACATGTGCACCCAGGCACAAAACCATGCATAAGCCTCCCTTCTGGAAATACATACAAAGGGCTCACCTGAGCATCACAAGTGTAGTATCGACAGGGAGACCAGTTGTTCTTTCCATAGAATCAGGTGTACCTCATACAACGGATACTGACAATAAACCCCTAGTGAACCACTAGAAAGTCATGTATGCACAGAAATCTAGGATTTAAGTCATACATGATGCTTCCGGACGTAAATTGTTTAAAGATCAGGATATTATGTCCCGCTTCGCAGAATACTATACTCTTCTTTATACTGAGGATACTTTGCCCTCTGATCTCTTGGAATCTTTCTTCCAGTCAATTACAAAACCACAAACCCCATTGCTAGGCTTCTCCCCGCTGGAGGCTGAATTTTCCATTGCAGAGATTCGCACTACCATTTCTAAACTCCCAAAAGATAAACCCCTCGGTCCAGATGGGTTTACGGTTAAATTCTATTCTAAATGTTCTTCTCTTTTGGTCCCTCACTTGCTCTCTTTTTTCAACCCATTCTCTCTATGGATACTAAAGCTGGCTCTTTTACGGAAGCCAGGAGATGTTTGATTACCAAAAAAGATAAAGACCTAGTGGAATGCAAGAGTTATAGGTCAATTTCCATTATGAACACAGATTGCAAAATTTTCCTCAAAATGCTGGCTCTGCTCGCTAATGATTTGATCCCCTATTTAGTAGGCATTGAGAAATCGGGTTTTGTAAAGGGTCGTAACATCTCTGATAATCCTTGCACCTTCCTAAATATTATTCGTGGCACTAACAAATGTAAGATGCCCTTGGCTGCGGTCACCTTGGATGCGGAAAAGGCATTTGACCATGTTAATTTGGATTTCCTTTTCAGAGCTCTTAAATGGCATGATTTTGGCCCAAACGTCTTACATTATGTCATAGTATTATACTTCTCTCCCTCTACTTCTGTTTTCGTTAATGGTTTTCAGTCCTCATACTTTCTCCTCACCAGAAGGAACCAGGCAAGGCTGCCCCTTTCCCCACTATTATTTATCCTTGTTTCACAATCATTCTTAGAATCTTTGCATCTTTCCCAAACCTTCATTGACTAAAAATATAAAAATTTGCATGTTAAATTTCCTGTTAATGCTGATGACATTTTACTTAATGTTTCTCACCCCTCTACCTCTATCCCGGAGTTCTTTTGTCTTTTATCTTGTTACTCTTCGGTCTCCGGGTATCGGGTTAATATTGATAAATTGGAAGTTATGCCTCTTAACAAACTTTGTCTTAAGGACATGTTTAAAGATACCATGGGTCCCTTTTCATATCTATACTGTAAATGGTGCAGCAACTCATCCATTAACTGGTCACAGAGTACAACTGCCCAGAACGTCCCCCATTTGAAATGTATCTATTTTAATGCCAGATCAGTACCTAAGCACTCCCTTGAAATATGGGATGTACTAGCAGAAATAAAGCCCGACCTAGCTTTTATTACGGAGACCTGGCTAGACGATAAAAACTCTCCAGACATCGCCATTGCCCTGCCAACTGGCTACAAACTTCTGAAACAGGATAGAATGGGCCGGAAAGGAGGTCTACTTTGCCTGCCTCCCCGAAACAGTGGTTCAGCTGGGGAAGCACGAAATCCTAGCATTCCAAATTTTAAACGGTACCCATAATATACTTGGGGGTGCAATTATCTACAACCCTCCCGGCTATAAACCAGATTTCAGTGCGCAGCTCCTTACTCAGCTGTTCCCCTCATGCTTGAAACAGAAGAACTACATATTTTTTTTGAAATATAATTTTTATTGGCATTTATTGTATTTATCACAGTACGATATATGCATTACCATATCAACAGCAAGTACATATTTCCCGATCGGGATCAGTCAACTACAATTGGTAAAATCATCATCAATAAACACATAATCAGCATCTTCCAGAGTTCAAAGCGTATCAGTTTGCAGTTCTTCAGCCTATAACAACCCACGCCTATCGACTATGATTGTATAACCCCATTGCAGCAAAGGATTCTGTGGGGAGTCGCTAAGTCTGGTTCCTGCACTATCACTGTCGCTTTGCTAAGCCCTGTGCGTGTCACATTTGCCAAGAATACAAAAAACGCAAAAGAATTATTCAATACAACAAAAACTTAAGGCTTCTAAAAAACATCAGATGTCTAATCCAACTTAAGCTCAACTAGAGCAACTAGGGGTCCACTGTCCATAAAGTAGTTCACTGTAAATTTGTCCCGCCCGCGGGGGGGGGGCGGCCCACCATTAGCGTGCCAGAGAGCTCCGGGGGGAGGAATGAGAAGGGGGGCGGAAGAGGAGGAGAGGCGGGGAGACGAGAAAAGGATCTGGGAGGGCGGCGGGGATCCAAAAAAAAAGGGGGGGAATGGGGGAGAACCAGGGAGGCCACTCAGGCATCCCCATTCCCCAATGGCCCCCACCCCCATCCCCTCCATCCGACCCCTCCAACATTTAATCACTCAGTGCCATCTGGGCCCGCGCTAAGCTATCACTTGCCTTCCGCGGTATGTCTGTTTCGGAGTCTTCCGTCTCCGAGGCGGTTGCATTGCGCGCTTCTCACGCCTTCAGTATGTCTGCCCATGGCTCTGCTAACGGCTTACGCCTTTTCATGACCCTGTCCTCTCGAAGCAATGCCCTCTCCTCTGCTCTAGCCCAACAGGTGACGTTGTGTTCCCAGTCCATTATTAATGGGCACTATGCCGTTCTCCATCTTAATGCTATTCTCCGTTTTGCCAGTAAGAAGGCCAGATCTACAAATCTATGTCCCAGTCGTTTGGATTTGGGTCTCGGGAAGAGTCCCAATAAACACGCTTCCGGGCAGCACCTCAGATCGCGAGCTAAAACCCTATTCACCATCATCACTATCGTGGACCAGAATTGCTGGAGCTCCGGACATGACCACACCATATGGTCAAAATTGGCATCCATTGTTAGACACCTGGAACAGGTCAGGTCATCTCTTCTATACACAACATTCTGTTTGTGCGGCGTGAGGTAAGTTCTATGCAGAATATTAAATTGCACCAATTTAAAGGCTGCATTTCTGGACACCTTCTTAGGGTTGCCCAAGGCCTTCCCCCATTCCTTCTCAGTCAATTGTCTACCCAATGTGCCTTCCCACCGCTCGCGTAGTTGGGGCAAAGGTATCCGCAACATTTCAGCTATGGCCGAATACAGCCATTTCACCAAGTGTCCCGCAGATCCCAGCGTCACCAGTGCATGTACAGAAGAACTACATATTAATAGGAGATTTTAATGTTCACTTTGAAGATGTCAACAACTCCGCGGCTAAACATCTAGACAGTGACATGCAGATCTTGCAATTAAAACAGTGGATTAGGGAACCCACACATATTGCCAGACACACCCTGGACCTCGTCTTTTCCAATATAGAATCCACCAATATAGTAGAAGTAAGACCTCTATCGTGGACAGATCACTTCTTGATCTCTTTCACCCTTAGCCTACCGGTGAAATTAATCCGTTCCCAAATGTCATCAGCAGAGGCAAAAAGAGCCTGGAGGCTAGTAACCCCCGACACATTTGAGCGCCACTTCTCCTTGAATGACCAAGATGCCCTGATGCCATCGCCTGTACATATAAGCGTAGAAAACCTCCTAGCAGAAATTTCCAATACCCTCGACCTCTGTGCCCCTAGACTAGGGAACAAATCCCAAGGTAGAACAAAATCTGAAAAATGGTATTCAATAGATCTCAAGATTTTGAAGAGAAAGTGCAAAACACTAGAGCACAAGTGGAGATTATCCAAACTAGATATGGATAGACAGTCATATAAAACAGAAATGAGATTCTACAACATTGCCATCAAAAACGCCAACAAAAACGTACTTCGCAAATCGTGTGAATGACAATAGCAGTTCACCGAAAGAACTCTACAAAATAGTTAAAGAGCTCTGTAATCTAGTCAGCTTGTCCCAAGTCTTGGCACCCTCCCTTGAGGGATGTGAGGCTATCAGCAGATTCTTTGCCGATAAAATCTCGGTGATTTATTCCTCATTTAGAGATCAGCATCTACCAGATGACATAGATTGGGAAACTTTAGACCCACATCCTGATGCCCAAGTCCATCTCAGCAACCTCGACCCCTTTACAGAGGAGGAGGTGGCAAAAGCAATGGCTGAAGTTAAATCAGGGTCCCCATTAGACCCTTGTCCTCATTTTATCTTTTCTCGGATTGCACCAACCATATGCCCTTACGTTACACAAATACTTAACCAATCCCTATATAATGCAGTATTTCCAGAGATCTGGAAAAAAGCTACAGTAGTTCCCCTACTAAAAAAAGTGGGCACCGACGTTCAAAACCCGGGAAATTACTGACCAATATCCCAGCTTCCATACCTATCCAAAGTGATGGAGAAGTTGGTAAATAAGCAATTAACCAATTACCTCGAGACTAATGAGCTTTTGGACATCACCCAAACCGGCTTCAGAGCTAATAATAGCACTGAAACCACCCTCCTGGCAGTGCTAGACAACATCAGGTCTGTGGTCGACCAGGGCAGAGCTGCCGCCCTGATCCTACTGGACATGTCGGCGGCTTTCAATACCGTCTCACACAACCTCCTGCTGGAAACCCTGTATGATAAAGGTAGTCATTCTAAAGCCCTTCAGTGGCTCTGCTCCTTTCTAAGCAACCGAACACAGACTATACAGTTGGGCGCCTTTTCCTCAACCCCAAAACCAATCAAGTATGGAGTACCACAAGGAGCTTCCTTGAACCCTACCCTCTTTATTGTTTACGTGTCCTCACTAGCTAAAATCAGCGAAAAATGGGGCATCAGTATCTGCTCTTACGCAGATGATACACAACTGATGATTGCTCTTGATGGACACGAAGACACGAGGATTAGACTCACTAGCTGTCTTTCGGAAATGGCAGCCTGGATGTCCGACCACTGTCTGCAACTAAATGCAGACAAGTCGGAGATTCTACTTTTCGGAGGAGCACATTTAGTCTGGAATGCAACCTGGTGGCCCTCATCACTGGGCAATGCCCCACCCCCAAACAAGTTGCAAAAAACCTGGGTATTCTTGTTGACAGTGCACTTACCATGCAGGACCATGTACGTGCACTCTGTGGGAAAAGCTTTGCGACACTAAAATTGCTAAATAGACTTTTTCAATGGATCCCTATAGAGTGTAGGAGAACCATTGTCCAAGCCTTGCTCATAAGCAGGCTGGATTATGGGAATGCTCTTTTTGTGGGCATGGCGGACTATCTCTTCACTCGACTGCAGCTGGTCCAGAATGCGGCTGCCAAATTGGTATGCAACAAGAGCAAGTACAGCTCAGCATCAGAATGCATGAGGACACTTCATTGGCTCCCAGTGAGACAAAGGGCCAAATTCAAATTGCTGAGTCATGCTCACAAGGTCCTACATCATCTGGGACCTAGAATTCAGCAAGATAGAGTTGAATTCTATGCACCCACACGGAACCTGAGGTCGCGCCACCAGGCACGGGCAAAAACTAAACGTATCATGAAGTCCAGAGTAGGGGGTCGCTCCTTTTCTCATCTTGTGGCAACACTCTGGAACGAACTTCCACTAGAACTTCGGCTCACTGACAATTACCTGGTATTTAGGAAAAAACAAAAAACGCATCTGTTCCCTAAGGCCTGACCTGCTACCTAGGGACCCTCTCCTTTAACCCCTCACTTAGGATGTGCTCTCCTTAGGGCCGTGATATCCCTACGGATGAATGTTGCGCTCTATAAATAAATAAATAAATACCATCATCATCATCATCATCAGAAAACTTTATTACGATCACCAGGATCCAAAAAAGTACACACAGCACAGATTTAAAAAATAAAAAGTTAAAACAGTTCAAAAGACAGGGGTACAATATAAAAAGGGCATAATTTCCCTCAGATAGAAGTGCAACTTATATGTCCCCCTACACATTTTTTTAAATTTTTTTTAAACAATTTCATTATGGAGTTTGTGCAAAAGAGCAAGTATACATTAAATCGTAACCAATGCGATACTTCATACAGATATCTTCCCACGCCTAATCCACAGTGCAAACCAAAATCGGGAAAGTCCGAAGACTATCGGTCTTCGGGTATCAGTGCACAGAATTCTCAATACCTCAAGATAGTGGCCCGGGCCAATAAGTCTGCACAAGGGAAGTATCCATTTTTTCCTCAATGATGAATAGTGGGGACAAAAGAAAAGTAAATGAACAATCGATTCTTGGCAAACATTGCAAGCAGGGCACAAATCACTTTGGGTAATACTGCAACACCAGTTCGAACTGTATAAACATATGGGCAAAGACTTGTAGCGAAACTGCAAAAACAACTTGCGTGCCAACGGTGGAGTGATTTCATCGATGGTTGATTCAAACAGAGGGACAGATTTAAAAGACAGGAAATCTTTAGTCAAGCCTTTCGAGGGTTCCATCAAATCCATAGCATGCGTTTTTTTCCAGTACTCTTCCTTCAACTTTGCCCTTGAGGTTTGCAGCATAGTCTCCGGGTTTAACCAAAAGGACTCCAGCCCCAATCGCCCCAATAGTTCGCGTAAACAAATAAACCATCTTATTGATGAAGCCTGGGGAAATTTCAAGAGATCCTTCAGGGCCTCCCGGTAGGGCTCCAACTCTTCCACTGTCCATAGTCTATACCAAAACATTAGCAGTTTGCAGTACAATTTGTGCTTGACTTGCCTGTGGGCAAGGTCTAGATACAAAGGTTTTAAAGGAGAGCTCGCAGGAAGATCAACCAAAGATCTTAAGAAGCGGTTTTCTACAGTAATTAACGAAACTTGGTTACCAGTTCCCCATAGTTCAGCGCCATAAAGTACCCCTCCCAGCACCTTAGTATTGTAAATTTCAAGTGCAGGGGCAATTTGACGAGATACCGTCTTCCTATGTATTTTACTAATATGGGTACATTGGTGGATTAGTTGCAGCTTTGCCTTTTCCATTTGCGGACCCCAGTTAATAGATGGGGTCAGGCGAATACCCAAATAGTCGAAAACTTCCACTTGCTCCAATTTTGCACTGCCAGCCCATACAGATCTAGTTAAAACCGTTTTGCTACCTTTGTTAAAAATCATATACTTAGTCTTTGACTCATTAAGAACCAAACCCCTGTCATTACAAAATCTTATAAAATCATTGATGAGTTGTTGAAGGCCTTGGGGGGATTTAGAGATTAAGAGAGTGTCGTCTGCAAATAACAATGCAGGCACTCTTCTCAAGCCTATTTTCGGGGCATCACAACCATCCCTATCTAAAAAATCAACAACTCCATTAATAAATAAAGTAAAAAGGGTAGGAGCCAGCACACATCCCTGTCTCACTCCACGTTTGACAGGGAAGGTTTCTGTCACTTCATTGTTGGCACCCCACCTGACCTGTGCTGAGTTGTCTGCGTGTAATCGAATTAAAATGTTTAAAAGATTGGTGGGTAAGCCCATCGCTTCTAGGACCCTCCAAAGTCGAACGCGCGGAACTAGATCGAAAGCAGACCGCAAGTCAACAAAGGGTCCAAAGTGCTAACTTTATTGCGGAATCCCGCCTGAAAGTCACTCAATATTTGGCACTCCATCATCCAATCCTGTACCCTTCCTAGAACCTGTTTACAAAAGATTTTTTGGAGGGAGTCAATAAGGCTAATCGGCCTAAAACTCATTGGTTTAGATCTATCCCCCTTTTTGTAAATAGGAACTATTTCTGCAATGTGCCATGATGACGGAATTGGGGCACCAGACAGGATTAGATTTGACACCAGATTTATATACAAGCCCCAAAGCATTATGTCCTCTCTATACAGATCATTGGGGATTCTGTCGGGACCTGGGGCTCGCGCTGGGACACTAGACGAAATGGCTAGCTTAGTTTCCTCTAGTGAGAAAACCAGGGTTTCCCCGCCTCCACCCAGGGACTCAGCCCACTCCTCTGTTGGCTCACTATCAGTTAAAGGTTCGGAGCCATATAGGGTACCAAAATAAGCAAACCATTCTTCTGGTTGGATAGTGAATTCCATACTTTGCCTAGTTCCCTTAAGCCAGTGTGCTGCTTGTCTCCAAAACGATTTGGTGTCTCTAACAGCTAGTGCGGTGTGCAAAGAGGACCAAAGAGAGTCCTCCCACTCCTTTTTAGCTCTACCGATGGCCTTTCTGTATTCCACCCTACATATTGCAATCTCAGTGTAAGCCCTTCTTTTTAGTGCACTAATAAGCGCCCCCTTTGCCTTCCTACAGCACTGGTTATACCAAGGGCTCTTTGATTCTTGCGACTGATCTATACATTTACCCTCTTTTTCTCTAGCTTTTGGCGGTCGGCTAAGTGTGTCCCTCACCTCATTAAAGAGCAGCACATGACAAGACCCAAGGGTCTCAATTGCAACATTTGGGTGAAGAGCAGCCAGATCTCTAATCAGTGGTCTAACTTTGTCCTTCACTACCTCTAGGCCAGCAGGATGTGCCTCCACCCAACTCCACTTTATAGTCCTTTGATTATTAGCAACAGTGAGCACACCCAGGTCTGGCCCCCCTTGATGACAGTCTGCTTGGGGCCCACATTTGAAAGGGTGAGGACTAGGGCGTTGTGGTCACTCTCAGATCTTTTCTCCACTACCATATCTTCTACATGTGGCCAAAGGTTGGGAGAAATTAAACAATAATCGATCCTGCTAGTATAACCAGGTCTGTTGAAGGTATGTTCCCCTTTGGGATCCGACCTGGTTCTGCCATTAGTGGCTCTAAGATCGTGCTGTAAAGTGAGGGCAAACACCTGACCACCTCTCTTAGTCCATTTTACCCTTGGAAGTTCTAGGGGGGGAATTGACCACTCACAATCCCAATCCTCTGTAAGGTCTGGAGGGATGGAAGCAAGGGGTTCAAAGGTGCAATTAAAGTCACCTGCCACCAATAGAGTGGCACCATCGTGGTACTTAGCCAGAGCATTATCTAGAATTTGTATAGTGTTGGTTTCCTCTAGTACATGCTCAACTCTATTATAGATGTTGAATATTTTAACCCTCCACCCCCCTGTCAAGGTCAATTCCAAGGCCAAGACATCTTGAGAATCAACATATAGTGGCTTGGCTTTGAGACCCAGTGTGTTTTTTATCCAAACTGCGAGGCCCCCAGAGGGTCTACCCTGATGTTTCCTAATCGCTTCAATGGCATGGGTGGAAAAGCCATTTCTGTGTGGGGTGACCAAACTCCATGTTTCCTGGAACAGGATAAGATCGAATGTATCAATAAAGCGACACCAGTCAGGATCTAATTGGAGTTTTATGATCCCGGCCACGTTCCATACTAAAACCCTTAAACCAGAATCAGAGTATATTCCACTTATTACCGCATAGCTAGCGACAGAACTAGAGACAGGGCCATTGCTAGCGCTGGCCGTCGAAGACTCCTCAGCATGAGAACCCAATGCTCCGTGATCCCATACAGGACCCACCGGTACTGGGGCACTAGTTTTAGTAGCAACCAAATCCCCTGTATAGGGGACATGGTTGCTTACCCCGGTTGTTGATGGCGTGTTTTCAGATTGAGGTTGATTCAGTGGTCCTCCTAAGGTCCTTATATGGGTTCGGCCAGACTGTAGTCACCTACTGCCACATAGTGCACCAACAAGGCTCGAACCAGGGCCTTCTTCAGACAAACTATGGGGAACTAACTCTGATCTGGATGGACGCCTATATCTAATGGAAATAGAAGTATTAGCCGGGGGGATTGTACGGAAATCCATAGCTAGGAGCCCATCGACTATGTCCCTATTGGAAAATCTCACTTCAATCGTGTCACTAGCCACCCCAGGGAGAGTAAGTCTCTCTGCATATTCAATATCGTCTCTGATTATTGAATAGCAGTGACGGGATGATCGCAGCCAATGTATGACCTTATTTTTCAGGGCTTCGTGGTCCTCCAATCCTACCCGGTAAAGTTTGGGCACTTCAGTGAGATAGATCACATTCTGAACAGACAGTTTACTCTGATTCATGTAAACACCTTCCCTTACTAATCCCGGGACATAATTCCTAACAGATGTCACCTCGCCTCTGTCCGTGACCCTCAAATGTGTGTTAGCACAAGCAGCTCCTGGCAACCTATTTTTTGTTTGTGTCACTACATCAGTACGGTTTAGGTGAAGGTTCCTAAGACTTTTTGCCTGGGGGTTAGGTGTAGTCAGGGGAATTTTAGGGAGAGGGGATCTCTCGGAACTCTCTGCACTGCCCCGAGAATGCAACCCCTTATCTCTATCCACTGCTGAAAGATGTACTGCTGGATGTAATACGGGGGCAACCCTTGAAATACATTTTTTCCGCAGGGAACCCTCTCAGTTAGGGTGATAACCTCCCTCCTGAGAGCGGCCACCTCATCCCTTAGTGACTCTATAACTAACTTCAGTGCGAGTACTTCAGGCAAAACAGTATTATAAGAGGATTCGAGGTTTTTTTGTCCCATTCCCATACTCTCTACATCAATGGGGGCAATGGCATCGAATCTATTGTAGCACTCTATTTGGATAGCTTGAGCGGTACCAGGTAACCCATTTGACTAGGTACCTAGAGCTGACGTAATCTGATCTGGTTCCAAATCCAGTGACCGTCTTTTTGAGCCCCTGCTCTTTCCTTTTACACGCTGTTGGAACATACTGGGGACTCGCTTAACTAATCTTTCCCCTTGAGTTGCGCTGACTATGGGGCTAACTGTGGGGCCCAAAGGGTTTGTTGGATCTTCAGCTCTATTTAAAGTTGGTGTTGAACTACCCACCTGAACGGGAGATTTCAATGGGTCTATATCTACTATTTCCTGGCACTCTGTCAATATGTGTTCAATTCGATCCATAGTCTCATGGCAGATAGCGCCCAGAGACTTCTTTTTCTTTTTAGAATTGGCCGTATCCTGCACCTTGTCTAGGTTCTTCCTTTTGCCCATTTCAGATATTTTCTTTAGCTACGTAGTGTAGTAGAGAGCACGATAGACCCAGGAGGGATTCTCGACTCTTTAAAACCACTATCCAAACCCTCGCTGCCCACAAAACCAAACAGAAACAGCACCAACAGATATAGAAATCCCCAGGTCAGCTTATCAGAGAATGGCGAAAACAAATAGTACAATGCAAAAATCAAAAAGCACAATACCAGCAGCTGGGTAAGTCAAAATAAATGCTGGGAAAATCCAAAGGGGGTGGCCCTGCCCCGCCACTTCCTGCCGCTGACGGGCGCAGACGGGCCTGCCCTTGGCCCGGGCTTCGCCCGCGCGCGTCCCGCGCTACGGGAGCCCCGCATTCTCGACTGCAAGGGAACCTGGACCCTGGAGTTTCCTCTGGTGAAGAGCAGCAAGAAGGGCTTCCCGCGTTGCGGGAGCCCTGCAGCGAATTTCAAAGCGCCTCCAGGCGCGTGATGCGAGCGTCGGCGGCGTTCTCGGCCGCAAGGGAACCTGGACCCTGGAGTTTCCTCTGGCGAAGAGCAGCAAGAAGGGCTTCCCGCGCTGCGGGAGCCCTGCAGCGAATTTCAAAGCGCCGCCAGGCGCGTGATGCGAGCGTCGGCGGCGTTCTCGGCCGCAAGGGAACCTGGACCCTGGAGTTTCCTCTGGCGAAGAGCAGCAAGAAGGGCTTCCTATGGAATTCCTCTAGGATTAAATGTTTAGAAATTATTTATTCCCCCCCATGAAAGAGACACTTAAAGCCAATATAGCAGCTCCACGGTTGAAGATCACTACCCTTTCTGCCAATTGGTCCCCTCTTCAATTTTCTTGGTGGGGCAGACTAGCCACTATTAAAATGATGTTTTTGCCCATTATTAACTTTTACCTACAAATGTTCCCTCTTTGGCTCTCTCACGCCCTTTATCGTTCTATCGATAGTTTACTCTCCAAGTTCTTAAGTGTCCAACTCGAATTTCTTTATCCGAACCCAAGAAGCTTAAAACAAATGGTGGTGTTAACTATCCGGACTTTTGACAATATCATTCTCCTCTTGTTCTTAAGAAGATTTGGCCTTCCCTAGACTTCTCTAATCCCTCTTTGTTTCTCCTTTGGCGATCTCTCGAACTTTCGCTCATCTCTCCTTTTTCCTTTCTTCAAGTTGTCCTTATTTCCCAAAAACCCCAGCACATGTCTTCTCCCTTATTAAATAATTCTAACAGCATTGCCAAAAAGTTCATTTCCCGGGTATATTCTCCTTCCCAACTCTTGTTCCTATCCCCCATTTGACATAATCCTGCTATCACCATATCTAATAAAGTCCTTAACTGTCCTTCTTGGCTTGCCTCTGGTTTTACCTCCATCTCCCAGTTCATTTTCAATGACAAGTTTATTTCCTTTGAGGAACTACGTAGTCGTTTTAATCTTCCTCTTACTCATAGAAATATTCTCTACTTACAGATATTCTTCACACTATTATTATTACTCCTTCCCTTAATGTGAATAACTGTTTGCTGATCCTATACTCTATCTCACTTTTTCTACAGAAGTCTAAGCTGCTTTTATCTACAAACAGCTTTCTATCCAAGACCCAGATAGGGCCAAACCTAAAATCAAACTCGCTTGGGAACAGGATCTTCAGACTTATTTTTCAATCACTTAATGGAATAAATTGTGGCAGAAAATACATCACCCTTCTAGCTCTGCAAGCACGACTCAGACTGTTTTTTTTTCTAGCATAGGCTGTTTTTAACTCCCTCCATTTTATTGAAAATGAAACTCTTACCTAATAACAATTGTTGGTCATGTGGTTCTTCTAACTGTGATTTTCTACATATGTTCTTTTTTTGTCCCAAACTTTTATCTTTCTGGCGGTGTGTTTGGAATAAACCTCCCAGCTGTTCTCAGTCTCACCTCCTTTTCACATTGTTAATCTTTTTACTGGCAGCTGTTTGGATATTTGGTCAGGTGACAAGACTAAAGGCATGTTAGTGGATGTTCTCCTGGCGGTTGCTTTTCAGGTAATTACATCCAAATGGTAAACTTTTAATGGGGTATCTTATTTAGCATGGTAGAACTTAATTTGTCATAATCACAGACTAGATACTTCTCACTCTTCCTCATTACACATAGCCATCAAGAGAGATTTAATTTGGCTTGCCCTGACCTCCTACCTTTCATGCCCTTTCTCTCGAAATATTAAAAAATGATGAGGTCACTAAACCTCTTTGACTCAATTAATTTTGGTCTTTCTCTTTGTCCATTTCAAGTCTCATTTTATAGCTCTCTGCACACCTCTTTTCTCACACTACTTTCATTTCCGTACCATCATTTTTTTCTTTATTAGTGATAGATTGTCTAGATTCTCCTTTCTCTCTTTTCTCTTCCTTCCCCTCCACAGCACAATGTTGTGAAAACTTTATAAAATGCTAGTTGTATTTTACTGTAACATTGTCTTTTTAGTTTTTTATGAGATCTGTTTTTATTTGTATTGTATTTATTGTAGGATTTCATGCTTATTTTATTCTTTTTCCGTTACCGTTATGGATTTTTAGATGGCATGTCTCAATATTGAGCTTATTCATATATGGTGCTGTACTTCACTTTGGTTCTCTTTCAATAAAGCATTTTTAAACTTAAAAAAATAAAAATAAAGTCATGTATGTACACAGATGGTTAAAGGGGAACATGCTCCTGCTAACTCAGTGGAACCTGTTGCTAAAGGGTATGTCCCTACCAAAGCTGGGAGGGCTGTCATGCTGTATGTCAGTCTGTAAAGTTAAGGAGATGAATAGACAAAGCCTGGCCAGCAGGGAAAGTTGAATACCTGCTTACTTATGCACACCGAGGACCCTTATGTTAGCGGGGCACTTCCAAACCATTTCGCCTAGTAAAAATGCTGCATCAAGCTAAGTAAAGCATCAACATTGCCAATATCGCTGCTCGATGCTGCTCGCCTCTCTGTATGGAGAGCAGAGATAATACGTGGCATCACATCCCATGACTATGCCATCCGGGGCTGCCATATTAGGAGGTCTGGTGACCTTAAGTGTCCCAACTAAATCCCAGAGTGGTAAGCAAAAGGGCTCACCTCTGCGTGGTGCATGTGACTGCCCAAACGGACTGCCATGTTGGAAAGGTCTCACGAAGGGAATATAAATCAATGAAAAAACAGGCTCAGGGTCCATAAAGAAAGAGGATAGTGAGGCGATATCCACAGAAGCACAAAAGAGGGAAGAAATTACAAGAGTGCTTAATTTCATTTACAGAATTTCAAAAGTAACATCCTAATATGGAAAAAAGCATATGGACATTAAATATAAACTGATTACTAAATCAATCTGCAGATAACACAAAAATATGTTCTCTAAGTTCATCTCACACATCTATTTATATGAAGTTATCCTGATCCATACCAAGTACATGTGCAGTATTTATATTGTAATGCTAACCCACTTAAAAGTGAGTTATAAATACATAGGCCATTTGTTATATCCACAGAAATAATTCACATATCTGAAGCTAATCTGCCTAGAGAGGGGACATCATACACGAAATAAGGATCGTATTTCGTTATTTTCATTCAGCCTATTCTCAGCAGTTTTACATCTTTGAATGAATTTAGCTAACATTTTCAAGAGGATATTTTCCATTAACCTCCCCTTACATCAGTCATGGCCACCCAGATCACAGACCATTTTATCTAATTTTTGATGATGGTTCTCAAGTTGTTGTGCCATTGGGGCCCCCTGAGTCTTTCATCGTATCCTGGATCTATGCTGAAGGATCCAACTGTTGACTTGTTGGCTGGTCTGTCCAATATAAAACTTCTCACATGCGCAGGAGATGCAATACACTAGATTTCTGATATTACAGTTGGAAAACTGCCTTTGCATGATAGTAATCCCATTAATCCCATTAATTATTTAGAAATAACAGTAAATTGGCAAGCAGTGCACCCACTCACCTATAATGACCCTGTAAGGTGGTAAACCCAAAGAATTTAGTAGATTACCTCATATGGTTTTCATTGCTGCATGTACCAGAGGTTGCCTGATGTTTTTTCCTTTTTTGAATGAAAATAAAGGGTCTGGAAGAGTAAGGTCTGATAATAGTTTCCAATTGGATCTAATGATCTTCTTGATCCTGTTGGCATTGGGGCCATATTTAAGCATACACATTAAGATAAACTCATTTCTTAATCTCTTAAGGTTAGTCTTCCTGGGGGTATATCATGCCCTTTTCATGGAGTTACGGTAACTTCTTCGGGTACCCTCTAGAAACCGATTTGTCACAGAGGATATCAATATTCTTGAAACATTCATCCCTATTGGTGAAGTTTCTTTGGATCCTTAAATACTGTCCCAATTGAAGATTCTCTTTCAAGGATCTGGGGTGGTTGCTTGTGAAATGCCGGGGAGTGTTCCTATCTGTAGGCTTGGTGTATAGGCTCATAGTAACCCGTCCATCCTCAACTATGATATATAAATCCAGAAAATTAATTTGTGACAATTATTAGTCGTAGTAAATTTCAAATCATTTGGGCGATGGTTCATCATTTCATGGAACTTTTTGAAGTCATTCTCAGAACCATGCCAAATGGCAAACATGTCACCTATATATTGATACCCTTTAACTGTCTTATCACTAAAAAGGTTAATGTTGCCAAAATCAATTTCTCCTCAAGTAATCCCATAAACATGTTCTTAATTTGAGGATCAAAGGTACATCCCATCGCCATGCCTTTTATTTGCAAAAAAATGGTCATTTTAAAAAATGAAATAATTCTTCTTTAAGCACAAAGTCGCCAAAGCCACTAGAAAAACAGTAGGCACATCATGTGGCAAAATGTGTTTGTTTACACTTCCCTGATAACTGCAATGGCCTCATCCTGTGGGATGTTGGTATACAGAAACTCTATGTCCCATGTCACCAAAAACTCTGAGGTCAGTGAAACTCCATCCCTATGCTGATGAAGTCCATGGAGCCCTGTGTATACGCTTTTGCAAGGGGAACACATCTTTTTAGAAAAAAGTCTATGTATCTAGACAATGGTTTCGACAGAGAGCCACAACCAGATATAATTGGTCTCCCTGGAGGATTGCTCAAATCCTGATGAACTTTAGGTAGCAAATAGTATGTTGGAATTCTTGGATCTTTTTTATTTATAAATTCAAATTCCTTCTGGGTGATACATGAGATATCACAACCGTCCTCAGTAATATCTTGTATCTGATCACAGAGTTCCTCAGTGGGATTGGACGACAAGCACTGATAGTGCTCTGAATTCTCTGGTTGTCTCATGGCTTCCCTGTCATATGCATCACAATCCACTACAACAATCCCACCCTCCATGTCAACTGGCTTAATTATGATTGACTTATTCTTGGAGACTTCTAGTAATGCTTCACATTCATCAGGAGCTAGATTGTTCTTAAAATGTCTCTTCTTCTTATAAATAGTATCCAATTCCCAGAGGACCAAATTCTCAAATATGATCATGTGAGGGAGGTGGGGGGCATGCCAGCTGTACATGGGAAAACAGTGGATTTATCCATAAGCCCTGATACACTAACTTCAAAGCAATCATTTTGTCCAGCAAAATATGACTTAAGTCTAATCTTTCTTAGAAACTGTAGAATAGCACCCTTTACTTCCACTGGATCTTGTAAAGAGGAGGGCGTGAATAATAGGCCTTTACTCAACACTGCTTGCTCTGGTGCTGAATGCTGATGACTGGACAGGTTATAAATAGGGATGGCCTCTTTTACTACCACCTGTATACTCTCCAGCGTGTCCTGATTTCCCCTGACTGTTGGCCTCTGCCCCTGCCTCTACCTCCTCCTCTCCTTCTCTTCCCTCCTCTGTCTAAAAAAAGATGTGGTCCTGGAGAGGGAAAGTTGTTGCTTGAAGATGAACCTTCAGTCTCTTGTTGTCAGGAGACGTTTTAGAAAAGGTGATAAATCTTTTTTTGGATGTACATTGATAAGGAAAATGAGAGTTATTAGGGATATTGTGTTTAAAATAGTCTTTCTTGATGTATGGATAAGTCTCTTAGTGGTTCTAGTTCTTAATATCTGTAGCCATTTTAATCATTTTTCGATTAACAGTAAATGTTTTGAATTCAGCAATCTGTTTATTTACTTTCTCAATCAACTTCTTCACGTCCTGGATGGAATTTTCACCTAGAATTTCTTTCTCAAAATCCTTAATCTCTTTAAGCTCCTGTTCACTCCTTTTCAAGGCTGTTTCAATGGAGAGAGCTAGCCAATCTCTAGAGTATTTAGTCCCAACCTAACTAAACTGGGTCAGATATTGTTTATGGTCTGCGAACATCACCCGGATATTATAGACTTAGAATCCCCATAAGATTGTGTTTTTCAAATCTTCTAAAAGAACTTGTGCTTGTAAATATTTGTGAATCTGCTTTTTCTTCAGTATCTTCTGTTTTTTAACTTTATGAATGTGGTAATTGTCTTCAATCTCACTGTTTCCACTTAAGGGAGAAGGGTTTTCTAGTCACTTACATCTGCTCCTCAGTGTAACTCACTGTTAGTGGTTCTGACATAATTTATACCCAATGCAGTGGAACGTGTAGCGAAGTGAAGTATGTGTGCAAAAACCTATCATTTATACACTAGTTCAACAAAAAGAGATGGGATTAGTCTGTCTATATTCAAAATAGCCCTCACACCTAAACTGTTGCAATAAAACCTGGAACACAAGTTCTTCTCGAACATTTGAAAAACACCATAATTCCGTGGGGACTACAAGTCTGAAAGAGGAAAGAGGCTGCAGTTCTGTCATATCTATAAATGTTACCTAGAGATGTACCAGACTCCCAGGATCAGTATTCCTAACAATTGTACCAGGAAAAGTACAAGGATGTTTCATTGGATATAGCTGAGTCTTCAAAGTTTCCCATTCTTCAAACCTGAGACTGGTTAGGCTCCAAAGTTGAAAAGATAATTGACATCTTTCAAACTATTTTTGAGAATAGGGAATGAGAGCACAAATGTTTTGGCAGAGGGTATGTACCTTGTCTAAATGGTTACCTGGAAGATGTTTGCTGGGTTTTGCAGAATCCAGAGCCCATCCCTATGCCTATAAGTGAGTAACTGTGATGTTTCTAAAGAAGATCAGGAACCTTGTGTACAGCAGATCCATGTACAATCTACTATACTGCACGAATATGTACTTGTCGGTGCCCCATTTTTCACTTCAGTTAAAAGTTGGGGCATGAGCATTTTTTGTAAGAATTCCCAAGTGTTTCAGTTGCAAGTACTAGAATACATGTTCCATTGGTATACAATAACTAGATTAAAGGCAATTTGTTATGTTATGTTAACCCGATTTGTAAGGCGCGCAGCTACTCAACAGAGTGTCCCGGAGCTCAGGCAAAGGGCAACAGACCAGGGTACCTAGATTGACTGCATAGAAATCGATTTCTTCAGTTTCCTCTTGAAGGCAGCGAGATTTCTGACCATGCAGAGGTCTATCAGAAGTTTTTTCCAGGTGAGTGGCCCTAGGTAAGAAAAGGATCTCCCGCCTACTCTAAGTCGGTTGATCCGGGGCACACTTGCAAGGCGCGCAGAGGAGGAACGCAAGGTACGCGCTGTGATGTATTTGTTAATCCTCTCTCTGAGGTATACCGCGCCCACTTCGTGCAGGGCCTTATGAATTAAAACCATGGCCTTGAAAATAATCCTCTTTTTTATAGGGAGCCAGTGGAGGCCCCTCAGATGAAAGGACATGTGAGACTAAGGTGGGAGTGTGAGTAGCAGTCTGGCCGCCGTGTCAACATGGCATTCACTGTTATATGAACATTTCCCTTTTGTCAAAATATGACCATGTACTCTGTCCCCAAAGAAAAGGGTTTATTCATTAGTTTATAGTGTATTTTAAAATTGCCCCACTATGTATTAAAATTACAAATGTGTATCTTGTGTGACTAGATGCAGCCTCAATGTGGGTCAATGAGCACACTATTGACCACACTCTAAAATATACATTGGATTTTACGAACTGCTTTTAAAGATTGTTTGATCGCCCAGCCAGTATAAGGGTGTGTGAATTAGAGCAGTCTACTAAACAAGCATTGGCAACGCCAATAGGTCTGGCTTATGGATAAATGTGCCTTTTGTGTCATTGATGGGTTTTGGCACTCAAAAAGCCATCATACATGCACTCTGTCACTCATCTTTATTTTCATGCATCAATTCATCTATCCACTGACACATTCTTGCATTCACACTCTGACAATGCTGCATTAAAACAAACACAAAATCAACAACATATGCAAGATAAATTAAAAGCATACAAGTAAAAAAAGAAAACATGCTTCTGTCTAAACAGGGCAGGCATATGCATGAAATGATGAAACTGAACATAGCAGCGGGTGTCATTTTGCAATGGTATTGTAAATAGTAGACAGCCTTCATACAGCTAAGGACTATTCAACTGCACTGTCCTGTTAGTTCCCATTATCCATCTAACAAGTTGCCCACCTCCCTGAGTCAGCTGTATAACACCCCAAATGCTGAAACAATACAGAAATGGAAAGGCAGCGTCCCACGAGTAGTTCATTGAATCCAAAATGTAAGACTACAGGCATCTTGAAAAAATTGTTGTTGAGGTAATAATGTTGTCTACAAGAGAGTGGGTAACCCAATAGACCCTTGGAGGCTTGGGTAATCTAATATTTTATCAGTTAAAAGGTGCCCACAAGGGATTCTTTCCAAAGGTAATAATCATGTGTTTTTTTAGGTAAATCTCAATAAACTCTAGCCAGTAGCTTATATTGAATTATTAATCATGTTACTTCATAAATAAGACATGAATCAATCTTAACAATACTTTCAACTTAGAAAAAACAATACAAGACGGGTGTATACTTATTGATGCACATTTTTATGTGAATAGATGAATAGTTGAAGGGTACACAGAACTTAATACACATATAAACAGAAAAGTGACTGAGATTTAACAATTTTTACAGCATTTCTTATCTCTTTGACACTTTTGTGATCACCCATTTCATATATCATAAAACTATAGAAACTGTCGCCTAATTTTGCAAAGAACAATTCCTATGATACATGAAATTACAGAGAAAATGGGTGCAGCGGTCGACGTTTCGGTCTTTGGTGTGAAGACATCTACAAGACCATCTTCAGGACAAAATTTTCATATGTGGTATGACCCCTATACAAATGGTATAATACAAAAAATCGTACATCAATTAAAGATATTGAAAGAAGAAGTAATACATCCATGACGTGAAAACGGAAAAGAAACCGTGAAAAGACCAAGAAGTTTTAGATGCGAAATCTTTTAATGATGGGACTGAAAGTTCCCAGATAAAGTGCATAGCTTAGGAAAAGATCGGTGACACCTACACCTAATTTAAATCTAAAAGTTAAGTTAATCAAATTTACTGGAAGGACTGACCTGTGGATATTATTTGATAAATCCAGGTGCTGTAGAATACAGTCTGATCCGTATAATCGGTTTCTGGAGTAGAAACAAGACTTAATCAATCACTAGCGATAGCCACAGGCTCTCAAAAGGACCAATCTAAAGATGGAAGACTACCTCATCTAGAGTGGCCTACAGTACATTTATTTCATAGTTTAAAAACCACTAAGGGTGCAAAGAAAAATACTAAATAATGCTTTCTCAATTCCACTGAATGTTTTCTAAGTGCAAAGTTAGTGTGGGGTATGCAAAAATTGCAGCATTCGAAGTACAGCACACACCAACAATCGGTGGGTGTCCCAATAGTTCTGTATCTACAGTCTACTAGGCAACGTAGTCTAAAAAAAGTCAAAAATTGTTCATGTTAATTAATAAAAATTCACGCGCAGTACATAGATTGCTTACCATAGAAATCGAGATGGAGGAATAGAAACGCTCATCCCGTGCTCCACTTTATTCAATGGAACTCAAGGTTTAGTTTGAATGTAGTGCCGCCAGCTGTATCATAACTATGTGCGAAAGGAAGGGGAACAAATAAATCTTCAATCGAGTGGTTCGCCTAGCATTAGAGCATGTTTGCAGTCTGACTAGCTATTCACAACCTGCAGTTTACTTACTCATTTAGGGAACAGGTTTTGCTCCTGGTTAGAGTCCACGCACTGTAACGCTGCTCCTTCGGTCAGCGATGGAGGCGTGTACAGAGACCCGGAAGTATAAATACACTTCCGGAGTCAATAAGCGTTGAGTGAACTACTGAGGCCGGCATATGGCGGCCATTATTGAACAGTGGCTGTTCCCTGTACCGGATCGCAAATACATTGTGTGTGTCCAATAGACACACTACTACGTGCCCATCAAAAAGATATTTATTTAAAAACGGCAAGCAGCCACAGACACTTCAATTGTGTAAGGACGTCAGTCTAGTTACAAGAAAGGGGTATATCTCGATCAGGCCCCTTGGATCTCAATAAAGAGAGAAACCACTAAAGTTAATCTCTAAAACAACCTCAAATGGTATTAGTGAAAAGCAAGCTGGCCCACCACGTTGTTGCAGAAGTAGTGAACATATGGCGGCCATATTGAAGGGAAGTGCAAAGGTCAGAAAAAACTACAGAGAGCAATGGAAAATCAATTAATGCCACAACCAAGAGGGAGAAAAATATATTCATGATAAATGTGTGAAAATGCCAGGTATTTCGCTATACATATATATTTGAACTAAACAACAATCACATGGGCATAGTCAGGTCAAGAAAAATGACTATAGCCTAAGAACATTCAATGTGAAAATGTAGTCAATTTCATGATAACATTTCTAGTCTTGTTTTGTATTTGTATTTGTGAGATTTATAGAGCGCGACAGCTGCCCCGGCCAGGAGGCGTCCCGGCGCTAAACAGCAAAAAGGAGACAACAGCGCAAAGGAGAAGCCAAGAGACTTACACAGTGGGAAATAGAAAAGTTTTAATAGCCTTCCTAAATTCGAAGAAATTACTGAGACCACGAATATAGAGAGACAGTGAGTTCCAAAGGATAGCTGCTCTGTACCGGAAGGAACGACCTCCAGCCCGGGTCCTCCTGACCCGAGGGACCACTAGTAAATGTTGGCCCATAGAGCGAAGCTGACGGGAGGGGACATAAAAGGATAACAGATCCGTCAAAATGTTGGAGGAGGAGGCCTTCAAAATTTTAAAAGCTAAACAGAGAGCCTTAAACTCAATCCGTTGAGCTACAGGCAGCCAGTGGAGGCGGCGGATTGTATTAGCCACCGAGCAGACTTTACGCAGACCCAGAAGAGATCTTGCTGCAGCATTCTGAACTCTCTGTAACCTGAGTACTTCAGCCTTGTTGGCCCCCAGATACAGAGAGTTCGCATAATCAAGCCTCGATATGATCAAGGCTTGAATAATAATCTGTCTGGTTGGGGCATCAAAGAAGCCCAAAATAAGTTTGAGACCGCGCAACAAACCAAAACAGGTACCCGCCACCTTATTTGTTTGGGTCTGGAAATTGAGAGAGGCATCCATCCAAACCCCCAAGTTCTTCACCGCCTGTTTCGGAGGAGGGGGGGTGCCTAAATTCGTAGGCCACCAGTGCTCATTCCTTAACCTGTGATCCCTACCCACCAGCAACACCACTGACTTACTAGCATTCAGCTGGAGGCAGTTAGCTGTCATCCACCCGGCAACTGCAGCAAGATCGCCTCGGAACTTCGAGGCGTCGTGCTTAGAGTTGCTCGAGAGGGCTACCACCAGCTGCATGTCGTCGGCGTAGGAGACCACAGTCAATCCTCTGCTCTTGGCTAAAACAGCCAAAGGTTGTACATACAAGTTAAAGAGCAGAGGGCTTTTGATGGGAAAGGTGGGCGAGGTAAAAGGGGGAGCAATCACCTGAAAAGTCCTATCGGACAGAAATGATGCCAGCCACTTCAATGCAAGGCCACCAATGCCAGCCTCTTGCAGACGGCGCAACAGGACAGCATGGGACACAGTGTCGAATGCGGCACTAAGATCCAGAAGGATCAGTGCCGATGTCTGTCCTGCGTCCATAGCTGTCCAGAGATGTTCCGTCACCGCCAGGAGCGCCGACTCAGTGCTATGTCCGGGGCGAAAGCCGTTTTGCGAGGGATCAAGAATATCGTTGGTAATCAGATGGTCTGAAAGGATAGAATTAATGTATGCCTCTGTGATCTTAGCAGGCCATGAGAGTAATGAAATTGGCCTAAAATTTTCTGGCTTTTTAGGGTCCAATGAAGATTTTTTGAGCAGCGGTATCACCCTAGCCTGTTTCCATGCTGTAGGCACAACAGCTTGGCTAAGCGATTTATTAATCACTTGACCTAGGAGAGGAGATATAACAGGAGATACAAGGTTACACTGATGTTATATACCTTATATATCTTATTGCAGTTAACACACATAGTACACTAACACAGGGATATTCAATTCTGGTATAGTAGATCTTCTGTGTTATTTCATCATTACAGATATTATCAACCCAGTTGGAACACAGTACTATGATAGCTAATACACTTATCACTGGAAGTCATAATGTTGCTATGTAATGTATCCAGACTACAGAATATTAGAAAATGTACAGTTCTGAATGTGGTAGATGAAAGGGAGTTACATCATGCATGTCAAGGTGTGCCACTCCACAGCTATATTTAGGCCCTTAGCCACATTATCAGTACGACAAATCCAGCGGTTTTCTTTCATAGTCAATACTTGTTTCACATTCGGTTTTCTTTTGCATGGTTTCACCACTTCAATGACCCACCAAACCATGTCTGTCTCAGAATGTTTCAGCATGGTGTAGTGCTCCACTAGGGAAGCGTTTTCCACTTTAAAACGAATTCTAGACTGGTGTTGGAGAATTTGTTTTTTGACTTGTTGGACAGTTTTCCCTATGTACTGCAAGCCACATGGGCATTTGATGCAGTATACCACATTACTTGTGATACAATTCGAGAAATGTTTGAGTGTGACTTGCTGCCCATTAATCTGGAATGTCTTGGTGGTATTGGTGGTACCACATGCTGCGCACATATTTCACTTATAATGTCCTACCACAGGCATAAGTTGCAACATATTGTCAACTATACCTGTGTCATATGTTTTGTAGGCATGCACTAAGCGATCCTTGAGATTGGAACCTCTCTTAAAAGAGAACATTGGCTTTTGTTTAAATTCTGGTAGACTTTTGAACAATTTCCAGTGTTTATTAATAATCTTCTTGATTTTATTGGAATGTGTACCAAAAGTGGATACAAACACCAATTGTGGTTGATTACATCGTTTACTGACTTTAAGAAGAGCCTCCCAATTATTATACCAAGCTCATTTCAACGATTTTTTCAATAATCTCGAAGGATATCCACGGGCTTTTAATTTTTCTTTGAGTTTTTTCACCTTAGAGAAATAGTCTTCTTTACGGGTGCAGTTTCTACGCAAGCGCCGAAACTGACCGAATGGTAATCCATCTTTTAAAGCCTGTGGGTGGTGGCTATTGTATTGGAGCAATGTGTTCCTAGCCGTAGGTTTTGTGTATAGCGTAGTGTAAAGTTGACCATTCTCATTTGCTTTTATTGAGATATCTAAAAAAGTCATAAAATGTGGATCATGTTCCATCGTGAATTTTAGGTTAGAATTCAGAGAGTTGAGCCAAAGATGAAAACTGTCCAGACTCCCCACACCACCTCTCCATATTAGGAATACATCTTCGATATATCTCAGCCATCGAATGATGTAAGAGGAGAATGGGTTCGATACATCGCTGATATGTTCTTTCTTGAAACAGGAGACATAGATGTTTGCTATGTCTGGGGCATAAACCGCACCCATAGCTACACCTTTGAGCTGCTGGTAAAAGGTGTTCTCATAGAGAAAGAAATTCTCACATAATGAAATCCTAATACACTCGATTATGAAGGATGTAGGAACATTATGTGGACAAGGTCTCAAGTAGCTCATTCAAGATTATTAGGATTTCATTTTGTGGTATATTAGTATAAAGGCTCTCTACATCTATAGAGACCAGTAATTCACAAGCAGGATCAAAGGGCTGATTCTCTACAATGTTGATCACTGCAGTGGTGTCTCTAATATACGATGGTTGTTCTGTTGCGAATGGTCGTATGAAAAAATCTGCATATTGAGCTAAAGGTTTGAGTATTGAATTACACCCTGAAACGATGGGACGTCCAGGTGCTGTGGTGGAATTTTTATGAACTTTCGGTAGAATGTCAATCATCGGTACTGTCGGTGTTTTGTTGATGAGAAAAGAGGCCTCTTTCTCACTAAACCATCCACCGTCGAACCCATAGCGACTAAGGGTAGATATAGTCTTAGCAAGTTCACTTGTAGGATTTTTTGTCAATCTTTTATAGTGATCCTGTACCAAGAGTTGTTTCAACAGTTCAGATCTATAGGAAGTCTTGTCCCAAAGGATTATTCCTCCACCCTTATCCGCCGGTTTGATAATGGTATCGGAAAGAGTCTGCAGATTCTGTAATGCTTTTTTGGTCCTTAGAAAAATTGTATTCCACAAAGTGTGTTTCTTTGAATAGGTTCTCAACCTCTGTGAGAATGGCATTTTCAAATGTCAAGACTTCTTTTGAGATCATTGTGTTCGAGGGAAAAAAGCTAGAGGGATTAAGTAACCCCGTGGTGTCTATCTGGGGTATTGATTCATTTGCAGAAAAAAAGTTTCTAAGTCTGATTGTTCTAAAAAATCTGAAAAGTTCCAATTTAGTTTGAAATAAATCATTTCTATGAGTCGGGACAAACAAGAGACCAACAGATAAGACAGAAATCTCTGAATCCGATAATGTGTGTTTAGACAAATTGAATATAGGGATGGTTTGTGGAGAATCTACCAGTCGTAGTATTGGTTCCTCGTTTGTCTGAAACCCGAGGTGTATTGATTGCGAAACCATCCTCGTTTCGCTACTCATTGTCTCCTCGGAGGGCCTGAACCCCTCCGATCCTGCCCTAAAAAAGCCTGATGTGAGGTGGATGGCTGATTCTCGTAGTGTTGTCGATATGAATTATCAGATATTTGATCGCTGTCTGTATCTGAATTTGTATCTGAAAAAGTGGTTCTTTTGAAGGAGGGTTTATTAGGGCCTTGAGGAAGGTAAAAGTCATTATTAAGATAGGGATATGTCCTGCCCTTACTATATCTCTTTATGTCTTTCTGTAACTTTTCAGTTTTTTTGTGAGCATTGAATTGTTCAAAATCCTTAATTGTCAATGAGATCTTATCTAACAGAAGCTTAGAGTTTGCAATGTTTGAGTCAGTGCTGATTTTCTTCTCCAAAGTTTCTATCTCCTTGGAGAGGGATTTAATTTGTTTCAGGGCTGTCTCTATGCTGAGGACCATCCAAGTGCGAGAGCACTTATTGGCTGAATAGCTAAAGCCAATCTTAAAATCTTCGTCGTCAGTGAAGATTATAGGGATGTTTCTTATTTGTAATCCCATAGGAATTATATTAGCATTGAGGCAGTCTGTGAAGAATTTGGCATGTAGTTCTGTCCTAACTAGTTTTTTCTTTAATCTTTCTAGTTGTGTCAGATCGGACTCACAGGGTAACTGCGTCAAGGGGCCTCTATTACCCAAAAGAGAAGGGCGACTGGCTATTTGTAGAATATACTCATCTGTATAAGACAGAGTTTCTGCCTCAGACATGGATAATGGCTGGACAGAAAAATTTAGATATTGAAAATCACTCAAGATAACCACTTCAGAGAAGTGACCCACAACAGACAATCGTCTGCGCTAACCTAGTCTACAAGAGAGTGGGGAACCCAAAAGACCCTTGGAGGCTTGGGTAATCTAATATTTTATCAGGTAAAAGGTGCCTACAAGGGATTCTTTCCAAAGGTAATAATCATGTGTTTTTTTAGGTAAATCTCAATAAGCTCTAGCCAGTAGCTTATATTGAATTATTAATCATGTTACTTCATAAATAGGGCTCCCGGTTTTATGGTATTTATTTTTTTGACATTTCCGTCTGTATTTATCCATATTTATTTTTTGTCAACTTTATCTGTATTTATCCATATTTATTATGGGGTTTGTGAAAAAAATAAAGCTGAAACTGGTATATTTCCACATTTATTTAACCAATAAATATGCAGTCATGCTTGAATGCCTGCCAGGTTTCAGTGATATGAAACCCGCAGAAGATAAGTCAATGCACTTATATGAAAATATGCACATTTCAGTATCAGCCTTGTGCATATCTACGGCTGTTTTTATTCCTCTTTACTAAAATTCCTTTCTTTTTTAACCCCTTTACCTATCAAACCACACAGTTATTGATCTGGCAGCCACAGCAAAGTGTATTTAGAATCACTTAGAAGTCACCCAATTTCCGTTTTTATCCACATTTAAAAATAAATACAGACAAGAAAATAAATGTTTTTCTGTCTGTATTTAGCTGTAAAAATGGGTAAAAACAGAAAACAGGGAGCCTTATTTATAAATAAGACATGAATCAATCTTAACAATACTTTCCACTTAGAAAAAACAATACAAGACAGGTGTATACTTATTGATGCACATTTTTATGTGAATAGAATAGATGAATAGTTGAAGGGTACACAGAACTTAATTCACATATAAACAGAATTGTGACTGAGATTTAGCAATTTTTTACAGCATTTCTTATCTCTTTGACACTTTTGTGATCACCCATTTCATATATCATAAAACTGTAGAAACTGTCGCCTAATTTTGCAAAGAGCAATTCCTATGATACAAGAAATTACAGAGAAAATGGGTGCATCGGTCGACGTTTCAGTCTTTGGCTCGAAGACATCTACAAGAAATGAAATGAAATGAAATGAATGAATGAATGAAATGAAAACAAGATTTATAGAGCGCCTGGTTACCCATGGGCATCCCCGCGCTGGTGCCTGCTAACACACTAAGCTGAAAGCTATTCATTTAGGGAAGAGTAATGTTTTAATCTGCTTCCGAAAGATGAGGTAATTAGGTTGGTCACGGATCTGCGGAGGCAAGCCATTCCAGATCTTGGCCACATTATACGAGTAAAGGCGGCCGCCACTTCGTGCTCTCGTTATTCTTGGAGTTGACAGTAGATGTTTAGTTTCTGACCTGAGGGCTCTGTTAGGACGGTATCGATGGATAAGGGACTGAATGACCAAAGGTCCCTTACCTGAGAGTGACCTGTGGGCTATACATAGAGCCTTAAACTCTATGCGCTCACGGATAGGGAGCCAATGTAAAGATGCCAAAGCTGGTTTAGCGGAAGACCGCTTTGGGATGTTCATAAGCATGCGGGCGGCGCAGTTTTGAACAATTTGTAGCTTCTGTATCGAGGAGCCAGGGGCTCCAAGATAAAGAGCATTGGCATAGTCAAGTCGTGACAAATTGAGAGCCTGAACTAGGACTCTTCTTGCAGGGAAAGGGAGTAGTGGGAGCACTTTACGTATCATTCGTAGGATCCCGTAGTAGCTTGCAGCTACCTTTTGCCCTTGTTCTTTAAAATCAAGGTTCTGGTCGAGCCAGACACCCAGACTTTTAATTTGATGTTTGGGGGTAGGGGCAGGACCAAAGGAGCTGGGCCAGAGTAGCTCAAAGTTTATATTTTCTTTGTTCCCTAGGAGCATTAATTCTGTTTTTGATCCATTGAGTTTCAAGAAAGACTCTTCCATCCACCTTGATACTTTTTCTAGACAGAGGGCAAGACAGGGACTGGAGGGATCCCGCTGGTTGACAGAGACAACCAACTGGGTGTCATCAGCATACGTAATTATCCGAATCCCGAATGGTAGCACAATCTCTGCCAAGGACCTCAAATACACGTTAAAAAGTGTGGGGCTGAGGGAGGAGCCCTGAGGCACCCCACAAATCAGCGGTATAGATTTAGAAGAAATGCCGTCTTCAAAAACTTTGAAAGATCGGTCTTCTAAAAATGATTGGAGCCAGTTGAGCATAGTCCCCACAATTCCTACCTCGCCCAGTCTTTCTATCAGCAGCTGGTGGTTAACCGTGTCGAAGGCTGCGCTTAAATCTAGAAGGATAATAGCCGCGCAGCCTCCTGCGTCTAGGATTTTCTCGCCTCTTCCACTACCACCAGAAGAGCCGTCTCTGTACCATGTTGAGGTCTAAAACCCATCTGGGAGGAATGGAGACAGTTATTGCTCTCCAGGAAGGTAGATAGAACAGAATTCACATATTTCTCGGCGATCTTACTGATAGCCGGCAGCAGGGAGATGGGGCGATAGTTACTCCAGACTTCAGAGTCCAGGGTAGGTTTTTTCAATAAGGCTTTAACCATAGCCTGTTTCCACAGTGGAGGGACTATCCCTGAGGAAAGAGAGGCATTTATCAGGTCAAGGATTACTGGGGAAAGGATTTCCGAGGCCTGATTTAAGATGTTGGGGGGCAGGATCAGTGGGGGAACCGGATTTTAATTTACTCAAAATATCAAGCAACGTGGACGTGTTAAGTGGGGAATTTCCTCAATTAGGCTAACTCTCCCTTTGACCAAGTTTTCCTGATCTCTGATAAGTTGTTGAGATATTCTTTGAGGGAAGGAGGAGTAAATAGCTTGGATTTTGTCCGAAAAGAATTCTGCCATGGCATTGCATCGTGCTGAAGTATCTTCAGATACAATGGGGGGTGGGGATGGTAAGCAAGCCCTTAGTGATGCGGAAGATTTCACGAGGAGAGTTAGCAGCTGCCAGAATTCTCTCTTCATAATATAGAGTTTGGGCCAGTTGAATTTCAATTTTATAAGTTTTAATGGCCTCTCTATAAATTTGTTTGTTGCTGGTAGAAAAATCCTTCCTCCATTTCCTTTCAGCTCTCTTACAAGTTTTCTTAAGTTCGCGAAGTTTTGGGGAATACCACGGATTACGCTTGGTTTCTGCCTTATTAAATGTCGTTTTATTTGGAAGGACAGAGTTCAATGAGGATTCTACCCAATAGTTAAATTTATTGTAGGCAGTTACAGGGTCAGGATTGGAAGTGGGCCTGGACAATTCCAACGTTGTTACCCATGAATCAATTGGTAGTTTGGACCATATGCGTGAGCATTTCCTATGCCCCATGGTCGCTGTGGAAGTCACTTGCGGAATCCAAGTAAAAGGGATTAAGAAATGGTCAGACCAAGGTAGCCTAACAGGATCTCCAACTAAAAGATTCTCCAAATTGGAGAAAATGGGGTCCAATAAGTGGCCTTTTATATGGGTGGGACCTGCTACTTTTTGTGTAAGTTGGAAAACAGCTAGTCCCTCAGTTAGGTCATGTACATCTGAATGAAGGATATTCTCAAAATGGAGATTAAGATCCCCTAACAGCGTGAGGTTAGCACTACTATTGGCCAGTTTAGCTGCTGTCTCAAGGAGCTCATTATTAAATCGATTTGAGGGGTCCTGGAGGTCTATAGATCAGGATCCCCGAGAATGTGCAGACATGGGAGATACGAATTGCGAAGGCAAGGCTTTCGCAATCGGTTAACGGACTTGCGGTGGTGCGACAATCAAATTCCATTTTATGAATAATCGCAAGACCACCACCCCTTCCTATACCCCTGTCCAGCCTTTGGATAGCGTAACCGGCCAGGAGTGCTTGGACAATAGGGAAATTAGCCTCACTATTGAGCCAAGTTTCAGTTAAAAACAGCACCTCTGGGCTCTCTTCCTCAAGTAGAAGGTGAATTTCTAATGCATGTTTTGACATAGATCGACAATTAACTAAAAACATTTTGAGCCCCAAATTGTGATTGGTGACTGTGGGAGGCCTATTCCTTGGACAGAATCTGAACAGACAGTGTGAACAGATACTGGTCTCACTATCGGGCAGCATGTGGTGTAGGCACTTACTTTGCGATGCGCCCATCCAACCATTTAGTTGTTCTGACGTGTAGGAGAGAGTATTCAGGACAAAATTTTCATATGTGGAATGACCCCTATATAAATGGAATAATACAAAAAATTGTACATCAATTAAAGATATTGAAAGAAGAAGTAATACACCCGTGACGTGAAAACGGAAAAGAAACCGTGAAAAGACCAAGAAGTTTTAGATGCGAAATCTTTTAATGATAGGAATGAAAGTTCCCAGATAAAGTGCATAACTTAGGAAAAGATCGGTGACACCTACACCTAATTTAAATCTAAAAAGTAGGTTAATCAAACTTACTGGAAGGACTGAACTGTGGATATTATTTGATAAATTCAGGTGCTGTAGAATACAGTCTGCTCCGTATAATCGGTTTCTGGAGTAGAAACAAGACTTAATCAATCACTAGCGATAGCCACAGGCTCTCAAAAGGACCTATCTAAAGATGGAAGACTACCCCATCTAGAGTGGCCTACAGTACATTTATTTCATAGTTTAAAACCACTAAGGGTGCAAAGAAAAATACTAAATACTGCTGTCTCAATTCCACTGAATGTCTTCTAAGTGCAAAATCTTTTACCAGATAAAATAGTTGAGGTAATAATGACATTGAAAATGATGTATGGATGGCCAAACAAGTCTTTTGGATATTAATTATAGGATATAAGCCCTGAGGACGCTTGTGGTGTATGAGCGAAACACATTGACTGCATGACTGTTTTTATGAAAAAAATTGGAAGAATAATAAAGAATTGAAATCTCACTATAATTGCTTCACAACTTCTGGAGCCTTCATTTTGGATTCAATGAACTAATTGTTGTGGGATGTTGCCTCTCCATTTTCCTAGTATTGTAAATAGTCTATTGTTGTTTTAAAGTTCAAGCATAGCTGCCACATTTAGAACCCGCGTGCTGGCCATCTTGGAAAGGTAAAGTCCTGATACACTATGGCCACAGCATTGCTTATTGTTCTCCTGGTTTAAAGGAAGTGACCTCGTAGGAAGCAGCCCACTGCAGATGAAATGAGTAGTGAGCAAGTGATCTGTTAGCATTGCCGGAGATCTATAGTATCATCTTAAGAAACATTTGAATAAAAAGAGAAGAAGCAATTAATGAAAGGGGAACTATAAAAGTTACAAATTCAAAACTAAAGGACTGGTCAACCAGTCCTGACACTAAAGCACACTATTGTTCAAGTGGATGTGCACATGTGATCAGAAAATATTGTCATTCACAGGGCAAGAGGCAAGAGAGACAGTGATTGATATGGACTGAACCATTAGCCCATGTAGTTTGCTGTCATAAATGAAAGCAGAGTGTAAATGATACTCAGACACACCAATGGTGGAACAGAGCTGGCCCAAAGGCCCTCTTTGTATCTATATCGATACATGCTCATACCTATGTATGTATGTATTATTATTATTTTTTATTACACAATCCTCTGAGACTGCTAAGAAGAAATTCTAGCAAGAATTATTACGGTCCAAATCTTCTCCACCTAGGGTTTGTTAGAGGCAGCAAACAACACCAAGATAATTTCCTACAAAAGTAGTCTGTGACATTTCATTTCACAAAATACCTATCTGTAGGCTTTAATACAGAGAAATATCAATCCACCTTCGAATGCCTATTGATTTTACCAGATGCTTTCCGCAGTCAATATGTCAGACCTAATGTGTTTATTATAACTTTTCATAACAAACAGATCAGACCTATGGCAAAAGAAATATTTGTTCCTACTGAGCAAGGAGGCCTGTAGCTTTTATCATTGGCTATCCCTATGGTCAACTGAAGCCTCCTGTAATGAGCGTAAGTTTTCCCACAAGGCTACTATCTAGCATACAGTCATAAATGACATAGTTTACAAAATGACAGTAGACAAAGCAAATGCATTCTCTAAGAAGGCCTATCAAGGATTCTGACAGTACAAGTTGTACAGTACCAGTGATTTTCACTTCCAGTGGTTTTTAACCTCTGATCCGGGAACCCCGGGGGTCCCTGATACCTACTCAGGTGGTCCGTGACTGCTTAGTAAATTGAATAATGTTAACAGATTAATAAAGTTTTTATGTATAAAGAAGGAAAATGCTAAATGTTAAAATCTTCTGGAAATGTGAAGGAATCTGAAATTGGAGGTTAACAATTAAGTTGGTATCTGCCGATTGATTCGTGTGAGCAGATCAAGTGCACCAAATTGAGTTTAGTATGGATGATGGATGGCCTCAATTGAATTTAGAAAAGCTCCAACCTTCCAATTAAAATAAAATTTTATTTATTTAGATTTGTTTGCAAATTAAATAAAATATTTCATCATATATTTTATTCAAATGTTTCTTAAGATGATACTATAGATCTCCGGCAATGCTAACAGATCACTTGCTCACTACTCATTTCATCTGCAGTGGGCTGCTTCCTACGAGGTCACTTCCTTTAAACCAGGAGAACACCCCCCTCTTCCCCCAGCGCCTTGAGACCCTCGCGGGTATGTAGTGCGCTTTATAAGTGACATGATTGATTGATTGATTGATCAATTGTGTGTTTGTTTGATCAATGCTTGTTTCTGGTTTTTTTTGCGGTTCAAATCATAAAAAGTGCCTAGACTGGTGTACCCAGATTCCAATACTGAACTCAGTGGGGGTCCCTGGAGTCCATAAATGACTGATTTGTAGTCCCCGGATTCCAATAATAAATCAGTGGGGGTCTCCAGATTCAGGTAATGATTAAATGGGAGTCAACCGAAGTCAAAAGGTTAAGAACCACTGGTCTATACCCACAGTCTATACCCACGGTTAGTGGGGATAAGCAGCATCAAAAACCTTGCCTACCATGGTAATCTGTGACATTTCATGTAAGAAAATACCTATCTATAAATTTGAATACAGAGTAATGATCTACACTTAAATGCCTATTGACTTTAACATATGCTTTTCACAATCAATACATCAGGCCTACTACTTTTATCACAACCTTTAATTATGAACAATTAGGCCTATAACCTTTATCATTGGCTTGTCAGCATAACGAACTCAGACCTATTGTATTGGTTCATGAGCCTTTCTACAAGGCAACCATCAGGTATACCACAATAAGATTGCAAATATGTACATAATACAGTTGTCAAAACAATATCAATTTCCTATTAATGGATCCTAATAAGGATTACCATAGTGCAAATTGTTTATCCCCATGGTTTGTTCAGCAGGGACATCAACACCAAAACCCTTTCCTACTACAGTAATCTATGAGATTCCTTGTAACAAAATACCTGCCTCCACGCTTTAGCATAGTGTAATAACAATCTACCCTTAAAAGTCTATTGCCTTTAACACATGCTTTTCACAGTAAGGCCTACTTACTTTGTCATAACTTTTAATTCTAAACAGATCACACCTAAAGAATCTGACATAGCTTTTACCCGTGAACCAGTAATGCTTCTAGCCTTTACCAAGGACTTGACACTATATAAAACCAAGGCCTACTGAGTGCATATAAACTGACAACCATCAGGCATGAATTTATAAAATTACTAATGTATACAAAATTACAGTTGGCAAAACAATATACAGTCCCTCTCAATAAGGCCAAACAAGAATCATCATAGTGAAATTCAAAATCAAATTTGTCACAGAGGGTGACCAACATCAAAACCCTTGTCTACTATGGTAATCTGTAAGTTTATATGTAACCAAATACTTTCCTAACAAAATATGAAAACAGTTCACTGTTAGAGGCCTATTGAATTTACCAAATACATTTTACAATAAATAAATAAGCCAAACCTTCTGCCTCTGTAATAACTTTTCAAAACAAACAGGCCAGATCTATGTCATCGGGCATAACACTTCCGTGTACCGTGTTAGACCTGTCAGCCTTAGGGTAGTCTTGCCCCAAACGATTTGCCTACCTACCTCCATTTTGTACTGAAATTTGTGTTTATTGGCGTTAGGACTGCTAACCAATCTAAAGTGCTTGTGCTCACTCCCCTAAACATGGTTTAGTTGGTTTACACCTGATTGGCATATTTAATTTGCTTATAAGTCCCTTGTAGGGGGGTACACCATATACACAGGGCCTGTAAATTAAATGCTACTAGTGAGCCTGTAGCACTTATTGTGCCACCCACTTAAGTAGCACCTTAAAACATGACCCAGGCCTGCCATTGCAACCTGAATGCAGTTTTGAACTGCCAATTCAACTTGGCAATATAACCCCCTTGCCAAACCTTAAACTCTCCTTTTATTGCATATGTCACCCCTAAGGTAGGCCTTCGGTAGCCCATAGAGCAGAGGCAGTGTAATTAAAAGGTTGGACATATAGGCTTACGATTTACATTCCTAGTAGTGAAAAACACCTACATTTGTTCTTCACTACTGTGAGGCTTACCTGTCCCATAGGATAACATTGGTTGTCTTACTACATTTAATAAGTGCTAACATTTGATTGGGACCAGGTAAGCAGTTCATATTTGGTACCTATGAAATTGTAATGAATAAATCCTCTTTAATGGTGAAGTCGGATTTTAAATTACAATTTGCAAATGCGACTTTTAGAGAGTTGCCATTTTCCTGCCCTTAGCCATTTGCCATCAGCAGCAAGATGGCCAACAAACACAGAAGATTGCAGTAGTTCCCCTCCGGGCATAAGTTTAGGAGACGAGAGCCAGGATGCGCTCCACGCAGCATGGGATGCACAATACCTTATAAAAGGACTCCCTTGCAGAGAGACTTGGTTCCACACTGCCCACTCATGCAGCAATTCAAGTATACAAGCCCAGTGAAGTTAATCTCATAGCTCCATAAGAATAACTTCGTTAAGAGAGGATTCTTTGCCACACCCACCAACACTTATGGTGGAGATCCCATGAATGCACATATCCTGCCCTGAGGAAGACCTTCGCTAAAATTCTCTAGGCTCACCGAGAAGGTTGAAACACATCGGCGCACATAGACAAGTGGCCAGGAACACTATTCTCAAAGACAAGTAGAGACACAGGAAGGTCCTGGGGGGTATTAACACCTCCTAAGACCGAAAGATTTCATCTTCGACCCACAAGGGTCATATGGTCATTAAGGACCCGAATGCCGAGGGAAACAAGAGATCCCTAGCTCTTTGGACTTGTTATCATTCAGTGGTTACGGTTGGACACTACTATATGTGAATATATATTTTGGACACTTGCATATATAAAAATCAGTCATGTTGTAGTATACAGTATTGTTACATTGAATGCATGTTATGTATTTTTTCATGTGATGTTCATGTAGATTTATTTTTGGGCATTGTTTGTACTGTCCTATACTGTACATTTGATTTGGGGGGTTTGAAGTAAAGATACCCCAAGAAAGCAGCACAAGTAACTATTTAATTTATGTGTTTCAGGTGTATACATACCTTTTTCCTTGAACATGTAGAACTGTTGTTTAATGCTATAGGTGGGTGAGGGGAAACAGGTAAAAGTACATGAAATAATAAGCAATTGTCATATACGAATGAGACATGAAGTGGTCTCTGATGTACTAAAGGAGGTTGAATTTATGGTGTACAGGGTACACATATTTCAAGTACATAAGTCTGATCCTAGCCCCCTATTACCACAACTGGATCACTGTCCGTCACAATAAGCACTTTTAGAAAGTTGGCATTATCCTGCCCTTAGCCATTTGCTGCACTTAGCCCCTCCCTCCTGGGTCACAGGACTGGGTGTAACTGACAGATTTTGGGAATTCTTCCCAGACAGTCACACAATAGAGGGATTAGGTGTACATGAATGGGCCATCTGCAGGCTGGATGCGGGTGGAGTTAGGCACAGCCTCACTTGCAACTGAATAGGCTGTGCTCTGCCTTCACACAAAGGGTTTATCATCTCCACATTGTCACTGCAGCCAACTTCGGGCCCTGCCAGGGAAGTCAGGATATTCCATGCTTTTCAAAGATGAAACCTCTAGAAACTTCTCCCAACTTCAAAGGAAGAACTGGGTATAAAAATAGGGCCATCAGACCCACACTTCAGTTCACTCCTTGACCTGTGGAAAGACTCTCAGAGGACTCCTTGCTGTGGTGACCTGTTGTGCACTCTGCAAGACTGCTTTGCTATATCTGGAAGGATAGCTTTGCCTTGAAGCCTCAGAGGACAGCCCTGCTATTTGAGCCCAGCTTCTTCACCTGAACCCAGGACTACCAGAGTGAGTTTTCTGGCCTCATGTTCACAGCCACAGGGACATAAAAGGCTCCCACCTTCTTGAACCCGCACCTGGGCCGAGCCTGAGTGAGCCATGAACCCCCAAGTGGTGTCCCACCAGTCCTGGTCCCCTGGTTGCGTTGCTAAAGGTGCCCTGATAGCCAAAACAAAAAAACTTGGGACTTAGAACATTTTGGACTAAAAACTGGTCTGCGAACCGAGGGAAGACCGAGACCAACCTGCTCGTTGATCAGCCCAAGGCGCATCGCTGGTCGGCCTGACTTCACAGCTGCTCCCCCTACGTTCTTCTCTGCAGTAACGAATCATGTTCTGCGGTCCTTCACCAAAGAAGTATCTGAGCCCCCGGAGCTGCCTTCGGCCTTATCCTCCTACCTCGTCCCACTGGAGATTTTCGATGTCCATAAAAGTGACTAAGTGTGAATGTAGAAATCCTCACTGCAACTTCAAGCGGCTCCCTGATGACAATGCCTCCTCCTCCGATAGTGTCTGCAGGCTGGCCTCGCAGAACTTCTACCCTCTCAGAGACTTTTTGTTGAAATTTCTTCTAAGTCCAAAGGCAAGCTCCAACAGGACCCAATCCATTTCTTGTATCCAAACCATGCTCCATCGCAGCTGGCAATATTTTTGAACTGTGACTGAGTTTTTACTAAAAACTTTAAAAAGTCATAGCTCTGGTTCTATTCATTTTGGTGTCAAATAATTTATTACAATTTACTCTATTTGGCTAAATTGTTGTGGGATTTTCCTTGAGTTGAGTTTTCACTTTATTGCTGTTTGTGTGCTGCATAAATACTTTACACATTGCCTCTAAGTTAAGCCTGACTGCTTTTTGTGCCAAGCCACCCAAGGTTAAGCGTAGGATAATTTAGTGACTTTTTGTGGTTCACCCTGCAAGGGAGTGTGACTGTTGCTTGACCAGGGTTCACACCCTAGTCAACCAACAACCCAATTTCTCCCTTTCAGCTGTGTGGATCAGGACTTGTGTTTGTGCAGTACCATACAGTGATTTGTGTCACACAAAAATTCCAGATAAATAGTTTGACACCAGATTTGCCCTTTTTTTAAATTCTTCCTAGTTTTTCATTGACTGTTGTCTCTTTTTTTGTAAATTTTAGTGCCCTACCTTCCTTTTTTTCTCACCATGAGATGGAGCTGTGCAACATTTACACACTCAGCAGAGCTGAGCTGCTGAAACTCTGCAAACAGAAGGGGCTGAAGGCAGACAGACAAGAGGGCTAACAAACTGGATCTCCAGGTAGCCCTCAGAGCATTTGAGGAGGTGCGGAGGTGGTAGTCCACCATAGCATATGATTATGGTGATCACAATGAGGAGGGGGAGCTCTATCAGAGGATGAGGATATAGTGGACCCAGTCCAGGGTCCTAAGCTGCAAGGGGAGCCCAACTCAACCTGAGTAGATGACCAAGATGCCCAGGATGCCCAGGATGGAGCAGGGAGCAGTGCTTCTGCCAGGGGCCTGACTCCAGGGGGGCTGGAGGACAGAAAGGTGGGGAGGGAGCTCAAACTTCAGCTGGCCAAGATGAAGCTGGAAGCAGAGGAGAGGAAGGCTGAGAGAGCCTTGGCTGAAAAAAGTGTTTGCTGGCACATGAGATGGCATCTGAAGGAGCTGGAACTGAAAGCAAGACAGATCACTGGGCCTGATTCACAAAAGTAAACTTAGACCAAAAGTCTAAGTTTAGACCTGAAGTCTAAGTTTAGACCTAAAGTCTAACTTTACTACTACTAAAGTTAGACTTTTGGTCTAAGTTTAGACCAAAAGTCTAACTTAGACCAAAGTCTAACTTTACTACTACTAAAGTTAGACTTTTGGTCTAAGTAAGACTTTTGGTCTAAACTTAGACCAAAAGTCTAACTTTAGTAGTAGTAAAGTTAGACTTACTGGTCTAAACTTAGACTTTTGGTCTAAGTTTACTTTGTGAATTAGGTCCAAAGAGTCCAGCAACAATGGTGGAAGCATACCTGCAGTGTCCACTGGCGAGGTGAGGGTCCACATAACCAAGGAGCTGGTGCCCCATTATGTGGTGGGAGATGGTATTGATAAATGGATTTCTGCATATGAAATAGCTCTGAGGGTACAGAAGGTCCCAGAGAAGTACTGGGGGGAATCTTGTGGAGGTGCATGCCTACAGTGGGGAGGGGCACACTTCTTACACTTGAGATAGAGAACTAGACCCAGTACGCTCCCATGAAAACCATTCTTTTTTTCTATTTTAAGCTGACCCCTTAGAAATACCGTTGGAGTCTCAGGGACAGCCACAAACCCCCAAACCAGTCCTCGGCGGACGTCTTAGGTTATTCCAGCAAGGCACTGAACGGCTGGGTGAGGGGCAGCAAAGTGGATGATTTTGTTGGGCTGTACAACCTGATTTTGAAGGAGCACATGCTCAATATCTTTTTTACAGAGCTACACCAACACCTGGTAGATAGCAAGCTGACTGACCGAGGTAGCTTGCTGAGGAGACAGACCTCAGGGTCAGCGGCAGAATGTCCAAGAAGGCATCTGAGGGGGACTCCCAAAAAGGTGGTCAGGGTTCCCACCAGAAGAAAGAGGGGGGAGATAAAAACAAGAAAGAGTTCTCTCAAGGTCCCCAAAATAGTTCTCAGGAGAAAGGGTCCGATATCCATTCTGGCCGCCAGAAGAAGGTTGGTAAATTTGTCCCCAAGTGCTATGAATGTGCTATAAATGTTACCAGTATGGGCACACCAAAGGTGATCCTAAGTGGTGGCCAGACCCTGGGTTTTGCTAGTGCAGTGCTTGGGCAGGAGATGGCCCCAGTTAATTTGGAGGCGACAGCTGAGGTTATCCTAGTATCCCTGAGTGACAGGGAGATGATGCCCACATGTCTTCAAATTCTTCCAAGTATAGGCAGTGGGCCACCATCAATGGGCAGAAGGGAAGTCTCTGAGGGACACAGGAGCAAGTATGACCACTGTCAAGTGTCATCTTGTGTCCTCAAAGCCTGTGGCACCCAATACATTCCACTAGGTTGTAGAAGCAGACAACCAGGAGAACCAACACTCTGTGGCACTGATTCCCTTTAAATGAGGGGGAGCTCAGGTCTTCTGAAAGATGCTGTGAGGCCTGCCATGCCTGTGGCCTGTATGTTAGGGAATGACCTGGAGCACACTGCCTGGAAGGAAGTAGAGCTCAGGTCACATCAGGAAATGTTGGGGTTGCCTGAGTAGGTCTGTTTGACCACCAGGTCCATGGCTGCCCAGGAGGGGAGTCAAAGAGGTCTGGAACCTGGGAGAATGGCCCAGACAGCTGCCAAAAGAGGCAAGGGGTGTGGTAAACCAGCCCCTGAATGTTCCATGGTACAGGTAGATGGGGCGCCGGAGGAGGCTGCCCCGAGCCTACCGGCGAGAAAATTGCCTCCCTTGGTGATCTGCCTGAGCCTAGTGTATGGTAAGCTGAAGGGGGACCCACCCGGGATGAGGTCTGTGAGGCACAGAAGGAGTGGCCATCCCTGGAGGTCATGGGGGGGCAAGCTGAAGCCCTGGAACCTGGTGATACTTATGGAGATCACCTTATATATTGGGTGAATGACCTTCCTCCTATATAGTGAGCCTAAGGCAATTGTGCATGGGGCAACATGTGTGCTGGTAGTCCCCCAGTGTTATAGGACCTTCCTACTGGGACTGGCTCATGACAATCCCCTGGCAGTTCACCTGGGACAGGACAACACCTTTGCTAGGCTTTTCTCCCAATTTTATTGTCCCTAGATGAAGATATCCTCAGATGTATTCTGCAGAACTTGCCTCGCCTGCCAGGCCAGTGGTGAGACAGGTAAAAAGCTGAAAGCTCCCCTGAATCCTTTACCTGTCATTGGCACCCACTTTGAAAGGGTAGGCATTGACATTGTAGGACCCTTGGATCTCAAGGCAACCTTAGGCAACAGGTATATCCTGGTCTTGATAGACCATGCCACTAAATACTCAGAGGCCATCCCTCTGAGGACTGTGACTGCACCTGCAGTTGTTGGGGCAATGATGGGGATTTTCACCCAGGTAGAATACCCCAAAGAAGTGATGTCTGACAGAGGCACCAACTTCATGTCTGCATAAATGAAGTTAATGTGGGAGGAGTGTGGGGTAAACTACAAGTTCTCCCCACCCTACTATCCACAAACCAATTGGCTTGTTGAAAGATTTAATAAGACCCTAAAGGGTATAATTATATGCCTGCCTGAGCCCATGAGGCAGAAGTGGGACATCCTCTTACCATGTCTGTTTTTTGCCTACAAGGAGGTACCACAGAAGGGAGTTGGGTTCAGCCCATTTGAGCTTGTTTATGGCCACCCTGTCAGGGGACCTCTCAGTCTGGTCAAGGAGGGTTGGGAGCAAGCTCCTAAGAAGCCTCCCCAGGATGTGGTTAGCTGCATGCTGGCCCCCAGGAACCAGACGGCCTCGCTCTGGAAAAAAGCTTCAGAGAACTTAGAGGCCAGCCAGGAAGTTAAAAAGCAATGGTATGACCAGACAGCTACCATGGTGGAATTTCAATCTGGACAGAAATTGTGGGTTATGGAGCCAGTGGAGCCCAGGGCCCTCCAAGATCATTGGACTGGGCCCTATGAGGTAGTTGAGGGGAAGGGGGAGGCCACCTACTTGGTGGATCTCAAGTCCCCAAGAAAGCCCTTAAAGATACTACATAGGAACCGCCTCAAACCTCACTACAAGAGGTCTGAGGTCACCATGCTGCGGGTGACAGATGATGGGGAGGAGGAAGAGATTAAATCTCTTCCTGACCTCCTGTCGTCCAAAGAAAAAAATGGGTCGGTGGAGGGAGTCAACCTCTACCCTACCCTGACCCCAGAATAGCAGAGGGACTGTCACAAGTTGTTGAGACAGTTTGCCTCTCTGCTTTTCCTCACTCCTGTGTACCAAGGATATTGATACTGAAAACAGCCCCTCTGTCAAAAATAAACTATATTAGTTGTCTGACAAAGTGAGGGCCAGCATCAAAGAGGAGGGCTCTAAGATGACGGAACTAGGGGTGATTGAGCAGTCCAGTAGTCCCTGACCCAACTTAGTGGTGCTGTTACCAGAAGCTATGCCACAAGGCACCGCCCCAGAACTCTGGTTCTGCATAGACTACAGGAAGCTCAATTTAGTCACTAAGACTGATGCTCACCCCACCCTCTGAGCTGATGAACTCATTGACAGATTCAGGGTTGCAAAGTTCCTGAGAACATTTGCTTTGACTGCAGGGTACTGGCAGATTGCCCTAACTGAGGGGGCTAAGGAGATGAAGTTAATGTGAGGGGCTGAAGAGAGGTTGGCCTTTTCCACCCCAGAGGTTCCACTTTCAATTTAAGGTGAGTCACTTTGGGCTGAATAAAGCCCCTGCCACCTTTTAGAGGCCGGTGAACCAGGCATAGTTGGCCCTATGGTGCTGCTTACTACCTCTTTTGCCTGCAGGAAGTACTTCAGTCCCTGTAACAGGCAGGCCTAACTATAAAGGCCTGTAAGTGCCAGATAAGGCAGGGATCTATTGTGTACTAAGGACACATTGTGGGCAGGGGTAAGGTGCAGCCCCTTCAGGCCAAAATAGAGACTTTTCTGGTCTGGGGGCCCCCCAAAAATGTAGACTGAGGTGTGGGAATTTCTAGACCTCACTGGATATTACAAGAGGTTTGTCAAGGGGCATGGCACCATTTTTGCCCTCTTGACTGAGCGGAAACAGCCCATGAAGGTGATTTGAGTGGGGGCTTACCAGTAAGCCTTCCTCAAACAGGCCATGTGAACACACCCTGTGCTCAAGGTCCCTGACTTTTCTAATTAATTCATAGTCCAAACAGATGCCTCAGAGCCTGGCATAGGGGCAGTCTTATCACAGCCCAATGTGGAGGGCCTAAACCAACCAGTAGCTTTCATCTCCAGGAGGTTACTTCCTAGGGAACAGAGGTAGAGTGCTAGTGAGAGAGAAGCCTTTGTTGTGGTCTGGGCATTGAAGAAGCGGAGACCATGTTGAAGGTTCATATGTTGTCACAAGTAGTCTCGTAGTCACCAGTAGCCTCGTTGCAAAGTACTCGCTCATAGTCTTTAATCACTTAAAGAGTTTTATTGGAATTGAAGATAGGGAAAAGGTACCTAGGTAATGAGGGCTCAGGAAAGCAGCACCAACTAACACAGTGGTGTTCCAGACCTTCACCCATACATTCCAACTGCAATAATACATAGAATACATGCACAGGTAAAATGGAGGATTTCACAAATAACCTGTAAAATAAGTGCACCAACAAAATACAATAGTAAATCAGAAAAAAAAACAAACACCACATATCTCCCCCTTTAACGAGAAAAAGAAAGGGATTTCAAAGCAGAGGAGGAGCAAGGAAAAAAAAAATATTAATCATTTAACCTCTTGGAGATCCTCTTGGCCCTTGAGCTTCTTCTGACAACAGGAAAGTTTTGAACTTTCTTTTGTTCACCAGAACAAACATCATTTCTTTTGGTCTTAGCCAAACTGCCAACGTTCCACCACTGGCCATTGTCGAGTTTCACAGCTTGACCTCTAATGCTAACAATGCATGCAAGATCTCTGAATTTAGACTTACCCTTTTGCAACAATAAGGGATCTTTGACACACACCCAGTCCCCAGTGGAAAATTTGACTTCCCTTCTGGTAACAGGAAGCTTGGACTTCATCACTTACGAGTTTGGCTAACTTCATCACTTACGAGTTTGGCTTTGACAGCTTCTTTCACCACATTGCATTCTTTGTTCAAAAGTTCAATTTTCCAAAATCGATTAAGAGTAGAGACAACTTTTCTTCCTCTCATGAGCTTTAAAGGGTACAGAACCCAAAACAGAATGAGGAGTAGTTCTGTACGCCCACACAACATCTCTAACAGCAGTCTCACAATCCGCTCTCGCTTTGATCGCACTTTGTATACATTCAACCAAAAGCCTGTTGAATCTCTCAACTTTACCATTGGCCTGGGGAAAATAGAGAGGAGTGCGAAGATGCTTGACACCCATTTTTGCTAAAATTTCTTGCATGCAAACTGAGGTAAACTGCACCCCGTTGTCGGTTAACAGTTCTTCAGGGACACCCTCTCTAGAGAAGACATCTTGAAGAAAACGAACAACAGATTTGGTATTAGGTTCAGAAACACCTCTGACTTCCACCCACCTGGAAAGGTGATCAATTAAAACAATGAAATACTTCATGCAATTTGGAAGAACATGAAAAGGTCCTAAAAAATCCAAGGTGACTCTCTGCCAAACTTTACTTGGACACATTACAGGCTTGGCACACGGAGAAGATGTGGATAAATGTTTATCACTGTACAAACATTGGGTACATTCATTCACTAAAACTTCAACTTCATGATCAACACCAGGCCACCAAAAATCATTGCGAATTCTGCGTTTAGTTGCAGTCATGCCTAAGTGACCGGAGTGAGCCGTTTCCAAAATTCTTCTCCTGAAACAAGAAGGAGGAATTAATTTTCCCTCTCTAACTAACAAATTGTTTTTAATAGATAACTCATTTGCCACCTTGCAAAAAGGTTGTAAAACCAGATCAATAGATCTTTCTTTGGGCCAACCTTCCACAATGAAATTTACACATGTTTTAAAACTGTATCATTTTCTAAAACTCTGCTCAAATCTTCCATGTTGGCACAAATCACAGTGTCATCAACAGTAACAATAATGCATTCTTCAATGTCCTCCTCCTCTTTCCCATCCAATTTAACATCTTGGACAGGAAGTCTAGACAAGAAATCAGCCTTGACATTCTTGCCTCCAGCTATGTTTTGTATGGAAAAATTGAATTCCAGAAATTTGGTAGCCCGTCTAGCTAACCTGGCGGTGGCTTCCTTAATTTTATTCCCAGACAAGATATCCACTAACGGTTTGTGATCCGTTCTAAGCCCAAACCTTCTCCCCCACAAATAAGATTTGAATTTCTCTACTCCCCACACACACGCAAGCATTTCTTTTTCGATGACAGAATACCTTAACTCCACATCTTTCATTCTCCTTGAGGCAAATCCAATGGTAACCTCATTGTTGCCTATCATTTGTGACAAAACAGCGCCCATGCCGTAAGAACTGTTATCGACAGTGATGTACGTATCACGACCTTCAACATATGCTTGAAGAGCCGGGGCAGAAAGAATGCTTTCTTTGATGAGTTGAAAATGCTCCTGGCAAATGGATGTCCAAACAAAATCAGTCCCTTTTTTAACAGGCTCCTAAAACATTCAGGGAGGCTAACAAAATTTTTGATAAATTTTGAATAAAATTCACACAAACCAATGAAAGAACGAAGCTGATCCTTGTTAGTGGGATGTGGCGCATTGATGGTACCATCCACAATATTTGGTTTAGGTTTTACACCATCTTTGGAGAGCACATGGCCCAAATATTCAATTTCATTAACGGCAAAAATGCATTTATCCTCCCTGATAGTGACTCAATTACTCTGAAAAATAGTCAAAACTTGCTCAATCACATCGTTGTGTTTCTCTTCTGACACAGTATGAATTAAAATGTCATCTTGAAATACAACAACATTTGGAACTCCTTGAAACATGTTGCTCATAACCTTTTGGAAGACGGACGCGGCAGACACCAGTCCAAATGGCATTCTCCAAAATTGAAATGTACCATCAGGTGTGACAAAGGCTGTTAAATGTCTGGATGATACATCCAGTTCCACCTGATGGTAAGCAGCTCGTAGATCTAGTTTATAAAACCATTTGGACTGACCCACAGCTGTGATTAAGTCATCAATGCGCGGTAGAGGAAAATTCTCCACCCATATGGCATTGTTAAGTGAACGTAAGTCCACACATAAGCGTAACTCACCATTCTTCTTCTTGGCAAGAACAATGGGGGAAAGCCAAAGTGTGGCATCCACTTTCTCTATGATGCCATCTTCTTGCATATTTTTTAGCATTTGAGAAAGCTCATTTCTTACACTATGAGGAACATTACGTAACCTGTGCTTCACAGGAGAGACACCTTCCTTAACTTTAATAGTGTGAGTGAAATTCTTAATCAACCCGAATTTATCACAAAAGACCTCTCCAAATCTCTCCTTCCATAAGGTATGATCAGAAACAGCATTGGTAAGAGACACAGGATGTTTATGGCCTGGTTTGGTAATCATTCCAAATTCTGCTTGATGCCACCAACCCAATACGTTGATACCTTTATAGGCTACATAAATCTTCCCATGAATGGTTTTGGTTTCGAAAGTAATATTACCACAAAAATACCCAGCCAAATCGATCTTACTGCCTTCAAACGCTGTGGTAACAACGTCAGGAGGCAATAAAACTTTATGTACCCAGTTCTGTTTATATTTATCAACGGAAATAATAGTGATTCTTGCACCTGAGTCAATGAGAAGAGGAATATCGACGTTGTCAATTTTTAACTGAACTAAGGGATCACTGATGATCTTATCAGCATGGATATTGTTAATATCTACACAATCAACAGCCAACATTAACTCTTCAAGTTTCTTTTCTACTATCTCATGTTCATTATCCACGGCATGGTCTTGAACATAATGAACGGAAGTGCGTTTGCCTCCTCTACAAACTTTGCCAAAGTGGCCAATCTTTTTGCACTTCCAGCATTCTTGTGCTGCAGCTGGACAATTCTTAAAGTTTGACACATGAGAATTCGACCCACACCTGAAACATTGTAATTTAGGACGGCCATAAAATACACCTCTACTACCTCTGGAGTTGGAAAACGTGGTACCCCTTGACTTATTCGAAGTAGTGTCGGGAATGTGTGAATCTTTAGAAGAAGAATTGACAACACTGATCGCTGAAGTTTGAATTTCTAATTGTTTAGCATCAAGTTGAGAAGACTCAATGCTTTTTGCTATGTCAATAGCCTCATCCAACGAAGGAGTCTTGCAAGACAACAATTTTTGTTGAATTGTTTTTGAATAACACCTGGAAACTAATTGATCCTAATTAGTTGTGAGGTAAAATGCTCAAAATCCCAATAACCAGCAAGAACTTTCAGAGCAGTTATGTAAGTGTCAATAGACTCATTGGGACCTTGAATACGAGTAAAAAACTTGTGCCTGTGAACCACCAGGTTAATTTTTCCTTCAAATTAAATAGATAATTTCTTTACAGCCAACTGAAATTCATCAAGATCACCCAAATCATGACCTAAGTAAACAGGTAGGTGATCATAAACATTTTGCATCCTCCACACCCAAATAATAGTATAAAAGACTGCGTTTTCTGTCAGGTTTAAATTTGAAACCATCAATGGCCCCTAGATACGCATCGAAAGATCTGTACCAAAGGCGCCATTTAATAGGAGGCTCTCCAGGTTCTTGTAAGAAAGGTGCAGGAGGAGTAACAGACTGCATGGTATTAGTAGAAAAGAAGATGAAAAGAGAAACGAGGAATAGATAAATAAGAACAAAGTGATATAAGATGAGTAAGAGAACAATATAATATGAGATTAATGAGCAGTGAATATGAATGAAAAGGAAGATGGTGCTAAGAGATAGGAATGAAGCGTTATAAAAGTTGTTAAAGCAGATTGAAAAGGGGACACAAGAATAGAGAAAAACAAGCTGGAGCGTGTTAATCGCTGTCTTCAACACGATGAGAGAAATGAGCGTGTTAATCGCTGTCAATACGAAGGAAAAGTGTGTTAATCGCTGTCAACACAAAGGAAAAGTGTGTTAATCGCATTAACACGAGCTGGATGTGAAACATGCAGTACCAGGAAACACCTTGAGGGGTGCTGTGGGTGAACGTGAGAGTTGAGATGCTGCCGGAAGTGTTCCTTGCTCTGTATCATAGAGCGCAGTAGAAGTCCAAATCCGTAAAGGCAAGCAGGACGAAGGGAAGTCGAAGGATCCAGATGTCGCGGAGATAGAAGTCGAAGAATCCAGTCATTGCGGAGACAGAAGTCGAAGAATCCAGTCGTCGCAGAGACAGAAGCCACCGAGATGCAGGTGAGTTAAGACGACACAATCCAGGCGCTGGGGGCGCGCATGAGCGCTTGAGGGAACAGCCTGCACGAGCGTAGTATGAAGAAAGTTGCCTTGACAACGCTCGGTGCGCTCGAGCGAGCGAAGAGACGTTAAATAGTAGAGGTGGCGAAAATGTAAAGGTTCCCAAAAAAATATGCCCAAAATTCAATGTCAATATTAAGCCACCGACCGTGATGAGCGATTTAAAGTTAAACGCTCAGGCCCAATGACTGCGCAGAGAATAACGGCAAGTCAAGACTGGAAAGTATAGGGTTTAACTCCGCAAGCCTTGGTGTCTTCAGTTAGAAAAAAAAATATCCTTGCGCCCTCACAGTAAATAATAAAGATGTACAGTACCTTAGAGAGAAGCATATATCTGGTCACACGGTGAAACACTGGGATGTTGAAAAAAACAATTGTATCCCAAGCTTGTCGCCAAATTTGTTGAAAGTTCATATGTTGTCACCAGTAGTCTCGTAGTCACCAGTAGCCTCGTTGCAAAGTACTCGCTCGTAGTCTTTAATCACTTAAAGAGTTTTATTGGAATTGAAGATAGGGAAAAGGTACATAGGTAATGAGGGCTCAGGAAAGCAGCACCAACTGACAAAGCGGTGTTCCAGACCTTCACCCATACATTCCAACTGCAATAATACATAGAATACATGCACAGGTAAAATGGAGGATTCCACAAATAACCTGTAAAATAAGTGCACCAACAAAATACAATAGTAAATCAGAAAAAACCCAAACACCACAGACCATAATTGTTTGGGACTCACATTTGGGTTCAGACAGACCACAGGCCCCTCAGGTGGCTCATGCAAATGAGGGTTGAGAATCCAAAATTGCTGAGGTGGTCGATCTTCCTACAGGGAATGGACTTTATGGTGGAAAACCGTCATGGGTCAGACCACTCCAATGCTGATAGTCTATCCAGGTTCTTCTGCCTTAGTGATAAGAACTCCCAGGAGGTTGGGTAGTTCTCCCCACTTTCAGCAGGGGGGTCACATGTTAGTCCGCTCAGCCTTAGGGTGGTGTTCCCCCAAATGTTTTGCCTACTCACCATTTAGTACTAAGATTAGTTTTTGTTAGCCTTAGGGCTCTGTGTACTTTACCACTGCTAACCAGGGCTACAGATCTTGTGCTCACTCCCCTAAACATGGTTTAATTGGCTTACACTTGATTGGCATATTTAATTTGCTTATACACCCCTTGTATTGTGGTATACCATATACCCAGGGCCTGTAAATCAAATGCTACTAGTGGACCTGCAGTACTTATTGTGCGACCCACTCAAGTAGCACCTTAAAACATGTCCAGGCCTGCCCTTGTAGCCTGAATGCAGTTTTAAACTGCTAATTCGACTTGGCAATATAACCCCTTGCCAACCCTTAAACTCTCCTTTTTTTGCATATAAGTAGGGCTCCTGGTTTTATGGTATTTATTTTTTTAACATTTCCGTCTGTATTTATCCATATTTATTTTTGGGCCACCTTATCTGTATTTATCAATATTTATTTTGTGTTAATTGAAGAAATGATATGTAAAATTGTATATTTTCATATGTATTTAACTGATAAACGTGCACTCATACTTCTATGGCTGTCGAGTTTTAGCAAATTAAGGAGCCAAATATATCAAAACAAAACAGCCACAGGTAAATATTAACATTATATTTCAAATATAAGCTGACATATGCAGTTGTTTAAAGATATCTCGTCCTCTTTTTTAACTCACCATGTTATCTATCTACTCAGCTGTTAGCCTGGAATTCATCAAAGGCAATATGGATAGCGCTCTTAAAAGAAGCCTACATTTCTGTATTTTTCTGCTTTTAAAAGTAAATGCAGACAGGAAACACATTGTTTTATGTCTGTATTTATCTGTAAAGATCAGTAAAAATGGAAACCTGGGAGCCTTACATATGTCACCCCTAGGATAGGCCCTAGGTAGCCCATAGGGCAGGGTGCATTGTTATTAAAAGATTGGAAATGTACCCCTAAGTTTCACATGTCCTGGTAGTGAACAACTCCTAAATTTGTTTTTCACTATTGGGAAGCCTGTCTGTCCCTTGAATAACATTGGGTTGCCTTATTACATTTGATAAGTGCTAACCTTTGATTGGGACCAGGTAAGAAGTTCATGTTTGGTATCTATTTAATTGTAATGAAAAATCTTTCTTTAATGGAGAATTACAATTTTAAATTACAATTTTGAAACTGTCACTCTTATACAGTTGGTATTTTTCTGCCGTTAGCCATTTAGTGCCTGCAGCATGGGTCTGGGTCACATTACTGGGTGTAGCTGACAGCTGGGCTTTCTGTATTCCTCCTAGTCAGCCACACACAATAGAGAGCTTAGGTATGCCTGGATGGGACATCACTGGCGGGATGGGAGGGCAGAGCTGGGTACAGTGCTACTTACACCTGAGTAGGCTGCGTCCTGCCTCAACACAAAGGGCTGCATACCCCCTGTAGTTAGTCCGGAGTTAGTGCAGAGGAGGCAGAAAACCTGTGAACTTCAAAGGCAAACTTCTAGAAGCTTCTCCCACTTCAAAGAAGGACCCCGGTATAAATATCGGAGCCTAGACACCAACTCTTCAGTACATTTCTGGACCTGTGGAGACTCTGCCAGGAAGAAGGACTGCTATTCTACTTGACTGCTGCCCTTCTGGTCTACTGCCTTGCTGGACTGCTGCCTCGCTGGATTGCTGTCCTGCTGTCCTCCTACCTTGAGTCAGAGCCGCTCCTGAACCCAGGACTCCCAGAGTGACTCCAAGGGCTAGTCTGCTGGCTTCCTATTCAGAGCCACAGGAACATAACAGGCTCACAACCATCTGAAACAGCACCCAAATCCAGCTGGAGCAAGCCCCTGACCCCCAATTGGCGCCCCTCATGTCCTGGACATTTGGTGTGGCCTCAGAGAGCTTTTGGTCTCTTTGTGACCGCGAACAGGCCTGTTGGCATCAAAACATTGTCACTCGCACAGCCCGCCTACGTGAAGTTCCTTCTCACACCACAGCATCAACCACTCGCGGGGAGCGCCATCACGATGCACCGGACCGACCGCCCACAATGACAGCAGGATGTTCGTGCTACAGCGATGACCCTCCCAGAGGCCACGCCTGCTCTTCATTTTTCATCGCTGACTATCGCAACGCTTCTCGCATCTCCACTTCATCGTGAATGGGACTCTTTGCGCTGGAGTGAGAAGGTAACTTTTCAGCGGGACTAACTTAGTCGCTGTATCCAACCAACACTCCAATGCGGTCTGCCTGAACGTGTGACTTTCTCCCTGTCTTGCACGTCCAGATAGTTGTGAGTGGCACTTTGGGCTTTTTGGCTCTATTAATAGTTAAATCTTTAGAATTGCATATCTCAGGTTCTACTAATTGTATTTCTATTGTTTTGGAATTTATTTATTTATTAAATGTTGCTCTGTTTTTCTAAATTGTGTGGGATGTTTCGTGTGTTGTGCTTTGAGTTTTTTACTGTTTGGAGCGCTGCATAAATACTTGACCCATTCTAGGTTAAGCCTGAATGCTCTGTGCCAAGCTACCAGAGAGTTGAACACAGGTGAATTTGTGGTTTGCATGTGCCTCACCCTGACAAGGATTGAGATTCCTGCTTGCGTAGGGTTTCAACCCCCTCAACCAGTAACCAAATTTCTCACAAACATTAAAAGATAGCCTTTTACACATTAGTATTTGCACCCCTCTGAGCCTGCAAAGGAATCCTTTTCCACATTCGGTCGGAATGCTTTCAGACCGAATCGGTTTGAGGGAGTCCGACCGACCAATTATGATGTTTCTGAACACCGTTCGGTTGGACTCTTATTGACTTCAATGGAAGCCTGTGTTCCGACCGACAACACAGGCTCCCATTGAAGAAAGGGGTAGTTGCAGAAAACCTTGCACCCTGTGGCGAGCTCCCCATGGTGCCTGCCACACTGTGTATGGTTGGTAAGAGGGGACCCATGGGTACCCCCACGGGCCCCAACCGGAGGCCTCAGTGTGAAGGGGGGCCTGCTACAGCCCCCAAAAGTCAGATTCCGACAGCCGATCTGTGTCTGACAAACCGATTTGGAATGACTGTCCGAATCTTACATCGTAATACGTCGGTTGGAATTGCGGTCCATAGAGCCGTACGGCACCGCTGAGCATATTGTGAGTTGGCTTTACACCACCCCTTTCATGACAGTGAGCCCGTCAGGAAATGGTTGGCGGAGAGGCAACTAAGCGGGCCCCAACAGGGTCCCCTGATGCACCTGGGCCTGGGGGTGCATGCAGGGGGGTAGATGTTGTGCCCCCCTGGATTTGCAACCTCAGTCCCTGCTCAGTGTGGCATGCATGCCACACCATGCAGGAACATGCAGTCGGTGCTCTCATGGCGGCGGTCTGCATGCTAGGCTCTCCCATGAGCCTAACAGACCACCGCCATCATACCGCCCCAGCACCGCCCACCCGCCATGGATTAAAATCATAATCCGATGGAGAGGCGAACCACAGCCTTGGTGGTCCTCCAGCGGACGGCGCGGTGGCGGTGCTGCTGGAGGACCGCCAGAGTCGTGATAAGGCCCTAAGTCTGTTTATAATAGTGCATGCTCCTAGATTAGAGACCAGACCCAGCTTTCCACATTTTACACTTCGCTACGCTGTTTAGAGACTCAACTGAGATTCTTGAACCTCTCTTCTTGAGACGTTCTACTTTGATCCATTATTGGTTTATTGAACTGACTTTCAATGCTGAAGCTTTATGCTTTATGATTTCTCTCAATATCGGAATTCTATATGGGCATATGAGACTGACACCTTTTCCTTCTCATCCTTAGGGAAGGGATTTTCTTTTCTTAATGGAACACGCTTCATGCACCATATTGTGATTTATTGATTATTGATTTCAAATAAGATTATAAAAACTGAGATTGATGAATTGAACTTGTAACTTTGATAAAGATGATTTACTAAGATTTTGAAAAATAAACTCATTTAACTTATAACCACTCTCTTTATTGTCTGATAGTAGAAAGAAATTGTGATAAATTTGATGTCATGTACAGCTCTTAATCTTCTCTAAAACAACGGCAAAAATTCATCTGCCTGTGTAGAAAAATAAAGATAAACCAGGGATTAGCTGTTGATAATCGAAACATCTCAGCTCTAGCAATAGTGAGATATTAATGTCCACAGAAGTACCCAGGGGTTGTAGGAAAAATAGTTTGTGCATTTAAAGAAATTGTAATAAAAGGAAAATCAAGTCATTAGTGGAATAAAGGTTTATTAACTCCAGTGATATTGAATTGTAATATTACCCATACTGTTCCTTTGATCCCTTCTTGCAAGACTGACTTGTAGAGAGAGATTACACCGGTGGTGCCCTGTATATTTAGCATGTTTGAAAGATAGCTTCCCACTTTGTTCATATATATCAGTAGTGACATTTTTAATTATGGCAGAAACGTATTGATGTATTTTCCGATAGATTCATGCACAGAATTTATAGCAGGAAGGATAGGTCTACCTGGCAGGTCTCAAACATTCGGGTGAATATGAGGTAGCATGTTGGACACTTTTCACTGGATAGTGTTAAGTATAACGTTTTATTCTCTGTGATTGAGTTTCACTCTAAAGCTTTATCAAGAATTGTGCCTAAAGTGAGTTTTGATATTCAGGTGTGGGACAATCATCGTAAACCTTGGTATCCTTGGCATGCTCCTGAAGTTTTGCAGTGCACTTTTTAGCACAGGTTATAATTATGACCTCAACCGTTTTGACTATTTTGAAGATGATACTGTGATTTTGCTAAATGTGCCAAATGTGTTCTATTCTCTGTGTGTCTTATTTCCTCTGTTTTGTTTTCATTGGCTTTACATTTATATTTCAATCAGGGAATTGTAAGCACGCTACTCACCCGTGAGGGTCTCAAGGCGCTGAGGGGGGGGTCCGCAGATCTGTTTAGCCGAAGAGCCAGGTCTTGAGGGTCTTCCTGAAGGTGTTCAGGGAGGGGCGCGTCTGATGTCTGCCGGTAGCTCGTTCCAGGTCTTGGCTGCAATGTGAGAGAAGGATCTTCCGCCTGCTCTGGCTCTGTGGATGCGCAGGGTTTCGGCCAGTGCGAGGTTGGAAGATCGGAGGTTTCTTTTGGGTACGTGGAAGTTGATTCTGTCGTTGAGGTATTTGGGTCCGTTGTTGTGTAGGCATTTGTAGGCGTGAGTGAGGATTTTGAAAGTGACTCTTTTCTCCACGGGGAGCCAGTGGAGACTTCGTAGGTGTTGGCTGATGTGTTCGTGTCGGGAGATGCCGAGGACGAGTCTGGCGGCGGTGTTCTGTACTGTCTGGAGTTTGCGGAGTAGGGACTTGTTGATGCCGGCGTAGAGTGCGTTTCCATAGTCCAGTCTGCTGGTGATGAGTGCGTGGGTGACTGTCTTCCTTGACTCAGGGGGGATCCACTTGAAGGTCTTGCGGAGGATGCGGAGGGTGTTGAAACAGCTGGAGGTGACGGCGTTGACCTGTCGGTTCATGGTGAGTGATGAGTCGAGTACGATGCCGAGGTTCTTGGCGTGGTCTGAGGGGGTAGGTGGGCTTCCGAGGGCGGTCGGCCACCAGGTGCTGTCCCATGCAGAAGGGGTGGTACCGAGGACGAGGACTTCTGTCTTCTCTGCGTTGAGCTTCAGGCAGCTGTTGGTCATCCAGACTGCGACGTCTTGCATTCCTTTCTGGTAGTTGAATTTGGCAGTGGTGGGGTCTTTGGTGAGGGAGAGGATGAGCTGGGTGTCGTCGGAGTAGGATACGATGTTGAGGCCGTGTTGTCGGACGATGGCAACGAGGGGGGCCATGTAAATGTTGAAGAGGGTGGGGCTCAGTGATGAACCCTGTGGGACTCCGCAGGTGATTTTCGTGGGGTCGGAGAGGAAGGGTGGGAGTCTGATCCTTTGGCTTCTTCCGGTGAGGAATGATCGGATCCAGTCCAGGGCTGTTCCTTGTATGCCTGCGTCGTGTAGTCTGGTGACTAGTGTGCGATGGGAGATGGTGTCGAAGGCCACTGATAGGTCGAGTAGGATGAGGGCTGCGGAGTGGCCTTGGTCCAGGAGGGTGAGGATGTCGTCTGTGGCGGCGAGTAGGGCGGTCGCTGTGCTGTGGTTGCCTTGGAATCCAGATTGGGACGGGTCGAGGACGGCGTTCTCTTCAATGAATCATGTCAGTTTCCTGTTGACTGTTTTCTCTGCAACTTTGGCTGCGAAGGGGAGATGGGCCGATAGTTCTTGAGGTCGGTGGGGTCAGCTGTGGGCTTCTTGAGCAGGGGTCTGACTTCTGCGCGCTTCCAGTCATCTGGGAAGGTGCCTGTTTTGAAGGTGGTGTTGATGGTGCGTTGTAGTTCGGGTGCGATGGCGGCCACGGCTCTGTGGTAGATGTGAGGGGGGCAGGGGTCGGTGGGGGCCCCCGAGTGGATGCTTTTCATGGTCGAGGCGGTGTCTTCGGCCTTGATCGGTGTCCAGTTGGAGATGGTTGGCTGGCTGGTGTTTCTGGGGGGCGGGGGGCCGTCTGTGGCGCCTGGTGGATGGTCGATGAAGTTGTCGTAGAGGTTTTTGATCTTGAGGTGGAAATAGGTTCCAAGCTTGTCGCAGAGGTCTTGGGATGGGGTGATGTCTGTAGCTTCGCTGCGTGGGTTGGTGAATTCTTGAATGACACTGAAAAGTTCCTTCGAGTTGGTGGAGTTGGCCAGGATTTTGTTGTGGATGAAGTTCCTCTTGGTGGCTCTGATCTGGTTGTGGTAGTGTGTCATGGCGTCCTTGTAGGTGGTGTGGTTTTCGGTTGTCTTGGTGTTTCCCCAGTTCTTCTCCAGGCGTCTGCAGGTGCGTCTGGCTTCTTGGAGAGCGGTTGTGAACCAGGCGGCTTTCCTGGGGCGTTGTCTGTCGGGGTTGCGTAGCGGGGCGAGTTCGTCTGCGCAGTTGGAGATCCAGGTGTGGAGTTCTCTGGCTGCGTCGTTTGCGCCATTTGCGTCAGGTGCCCAGGTGTGGTTGTCTCGAGTGAGGGTGGAGTTAAGTTGCTCGTTGGTAACCTTGCTCCAGTTCCTTCGTGGTGGGCGTGGGGCTGGTTTGGGTGCCTTGGGTTTGTTGATGGCGAAGTGTACGCAGTGGTGGTCGGTCCATGGCGGCTGCGTTGTGTGGCTGAATTGGACGCTGTTTCCTGCCACGAAGATGAGGTCGAGGGTGTGTCCTGCTCTGTGGGTCGGTGTGTTGACGAGTTGTTTAAGTCCAATGCTGGCGAGGTTGTCACGAAGGATAGTGGAGTTGGGGTCGCTGGGGTTGTCGAGGTGGAAGTTCAGGTCTCCAATGAGTATGTAGTTTGTTGAGGCAATGGCGTGGGGTGCGATGAAGTCGGTGATGGTGGTGGCGAAGGGTGTTCGGGGGCCAGGGGGTCTGTAGACGAGGGTTCCTCAGAGTGTGGCTTTGGGGGTGGTCTGGATCTGGAAGTGCAGGTGTTCGGCAGAGGGGAAGGATTCGCTGGAGGTGGTGAGGTGGAGGGTGCTCTTGTGGGCGATGGCGAGGCCCCCTCCTGGGTGGTTGGGGCGGTCTTTCCTCTGGATCTTGTATCCGTCTGGGATGGCGGTGCTGATGTCGGGGGCGGAGGAAGCGTTGGTCCAGGTCTCTGTGAAGAAGGCGATGTCGGGCGAAAGAGAGTTGAGTAGGTTCCAGATTTCCATGGCGTGTTTGTGTACGGAGCGTACGTTGAGGAGGATGCATTTTAGGGTGTCGCTGGTGCTGGCGTCGGCGGTTTTGGAGGCCGGGGTGGCGGTGATGGTCTGACGGCAGTGGAGGCAGGAGAACTGGCTGTGGGTCGTGTTCGGCGAGGCCTGTTGGCATTCTCTAAGTCTTCCAGGGTTGAGTGCGAGGAGGGTGGTGGTGTCGTAGCGATGCGTAGTGGGAGGTCCAGGGTTCCTGGCGCTGGCCGCGGTCGGGTCACGGACGGGCGCAGACGGGCTTGCCTTCGGCGTGCCGGTGGCGTGCCCGCTGAGCGCGTCTGCTGCGCGACTGCGCAGCGGCCGCCATTAAGTAGGGGAGGTGGGAGGGCGGAGAGGCTGGGAGGCGGGAGCAGGGGAATTCCGGGGGGGAATTCCGGGGGGGGAGGGGCAGCAGGGGCAGCAGCGGCAAAAGGCAAAAGGAACAGGCAGGCACGAGAAAATAAAAACAGTGGTGGAATTAGAGCAAGACACAGATGGGCACAATAACAGTGGCACAACAGGGAAAAAATTAAGGGAAAAAACGGCTGAGAAAGGTTACGGTGGTTGGAGGCAGTCTGGTCCCAGTTGGAGCGGGCAGCAGGCGCAAGAGCGGGCAGCAGCCTCAAACCTCCCAAGGAGGAGGTCGGGGTCAGGAGGCAAGAGACGGCACAGCGGAGCAGCGGGGAGAGAGTGGACCTAGACCGAGGGTCGGTCTTGTATTACTAGATTTTCGAACAGATCTAAAGTTTTCTGAGAAACCATTAGAACAAACAATGATTTTGGTATAAAATTACACTTATCTTGTTGTTCGCCTAATTGGGTGTGCTACTTCAACATGTCAAAAAATAACTCAGCCTCAAATCTCTTGAGAGCAGATACATGGACCTTCATTGTTAATTAATGTTGCTTGATGGGTATCCAAAAAGGATTTTCCTTTCTGTAATGCCTAACTTTGGATAGTTTATAGTTGGAAATATTAAGTAAGAGATTGTCATTTAACTTAACCTTTTGCTGATTTTCTTTTGTTGTCTTTATTTTTGATTTTTGATTGGCTGCCAGACTGGCGTCTTAAAAAGGCAATAACATGCTTTTTAATGCTGTAGGTAGAAACAATTCTTCATTTCACTTCATTTGATCTGGAATTTTCCTGGTGGCTTAGATGATTGGTTTTGTACCGATTGAACGGAACTATTTTGAGACCGTTTTGGTTGGGTTATTTTTTCAGCATCTTCCAAAATCATTGTGGCCATGGGCAAATTTTAATGGCTGTGATGATAGCTGCACTGTTATTGTCTCCCTGTATCATATGTATCATCTTTGTAGACCCATCTATTAATGGTAGGAGTCACGATATAAATTCTTAAATATGAACTTCAAAGTATCGACTGCCACTACATAACCAAAGTAAATAAATGTGGAGTTGTATAGTGAATCTACATTTAGCTATATATGCTTACCTTGATGATATATGGTAAGTCAATATTGTGAAGCTGATATGTGTGTATGTCAATATTAATGACCTTGATACTGTCTTTTACACCATATAAACATAATGAGTTTTGTGGTCCTATGTGTTCATTTTGAATTCACAAATTTTGCTCTAGCTTCAGTTCTTTAGTGTTGCAACATTGTATTGTATACTCCAGTATTTTTTCCGGCATTCTACCAAAATATTGATTTAAAAACATTGTGACACAAGAATATAGTTTCAATAATATCATGATGTTTAAAATATTGTCAACTTTAATATCGCATGTAAGAATATAATTTCTAAGGGGTCGATTACGATGCCGTTGCGGAATAGGGACCGACTGGCCTCCGGTCGGCAGTCCCGACCCCCTAATTGCGATGCGACCGCACATGGTGCGGTCACATACTCACATTTCCCTATGGCAGCTTGTGTTATGGCCATAAACCGGCCGTAACCCAAGCTCCCTTAGGGAAATGGGAGATTGTGTTAATCCCTGCACCCCATGGCAGGCACCTCAAGGTGCCTGCCACATGGTGCAGGGATCAATAAGGGGGCAACCTAGGTGCCCCTTCGGCCTCCAACCGGAGGTCTCAAACAGAAGGGGCCCTGCTAGGGGCCTCAAACACGCTTTCCGACAGGCTTTCCATGTCGGAAAGCCCGGCATGGAAAGCCTGTCGGACACCGTGCATCGTAATCCGGACAGCGTAAAACGCCGTCCATATGGATTACGGGCAGGCTTCTGACTGGCTGACGGGCTCCTTGAGCCCATCGGAATCCAGCCGGAATGACCATCCAGTTTCAATTCCGACTGGCTGCATTGTAATCAGCCTGTCGGAATTGAAACCGATGAGGCTTTCCAACTAACATCGTAATCGGCCCATTAGTGTTTTTTAATATTGCTCATAACATCGTTGTTTAAAATATCATTGTTTTTCATATTGTTGTTTTATGCTATTTTTTTGTATATAATTTTGTTAATTAGTTTGCATTTTTAGCGGTGAAATGAGTGATTAGTTTACATGCTTAGCAGTGAAATGAATGATTAATAAGAGAGTAAGATGGGGAGTAATTCTGTGTTGAAAATGTTTGAAAAATTTATGTGGTTTGTGATGTATTTTTTTCTTTTCTATTTTTCTATTTAGGGTAACAATAAAATGTGCATATTTTGTTATGTTTTGGTACATTCTCTTAAATTAATAAAATGGTTTTGGAGCAGGATGTGGGGTTTATTGGGGGAATATGGTGAGGACATTAATACAATTAATTTCTTTTTATTTTTGTTAAATTTGAATTTGTTGTTAAATTATTAAAATAGTTTTGCATTATTTGAATTATATTTTTAATGTTTTGTTATTTTTCTAAATATAAATATTTGTGTTTAATTATTTATAGTTTACAATATAATAATAATATTTATATTCAAGGTTCTGTAAAGTATTTGTATTCTTTGATTGGCTGAATGTATATTTTTTCCACAGGCATTAATTATATTAATAAAAATATTAACATTTATTTTCGATTTTAGTAAAATTACTATTTTATTTATTATAATGGATTGAATTATTTTTAACTAATTGTTATTTCTTTTTAAAGTAATGTTTGTGCTTTTAATTTATGTATTTTTAGGAAAACAATTTGTAAAGTATATTGTTTAATTTCTTTTGTCATTTCTTTGTATGTGTTTTTAAGTTGGTAATCATTTTGTTTCGATATTTAATTTTATATAATTAATGTCTATTAATGTATATTTTACAATTTCATTTATATATTTTTATTTTTCAATATCAAGTGTTTTTATTGTTTTAGCTATATTCTGTGAATTTTGTTTATGATATAGTATTTTTATCAAAATGTTTTTGAATGGATGAGAAATATTTTATTTATATTTTATAAAGTTTATATATTGCTAAAATAATGGTTGGGTTTGAGTGGAAATAGTAAATCTGTCCCTTCCTAAAGTCTAATAGTAAGTTTACACCTGTGTACATTGAACATTTGGTTGCCTGTTTTTAACTTTTTTAATATTATTTTTTCTAAATATTGTTAATTCTTTTTTCTTTGCAATTTGCAATTTTGTAGATGAAAGTAGTGTTATATGTAAATGTATTTTTAATAACATGCATTCCTTTACATCTTAGGTTATCAAGTGAAAATTCTAGAATAGACTGTATTTTTATTAGGTAAGCTTTAGTACCTTTATACAGTTGTGTATTTCTTATTTTTTATATAGATTTATATTTATTTGTATTTCAGTATACATTCTCATACATAATTGTCATGTGCATACATTTTATCAACATGAACATTTTTAAAAACATACATGTTTATGTTCGATTTGTAGTGTAGTGTTATTATTTTGGGTTGTTTCTGGGTAAGTTCTGTCACGGTTCCCCATTCCTGCTCTCTGGGACAGATGAGATCATTTGTTTTAATACTTTTTATGGATTTAGTGCCATGGGGGATGTGTTTAGGATTAGTTTAGTTTAGGTTAGTGCTTTTTTTGTAATTTGTTTGGTTACTGTTAGAAATGTGTTGTAGTTGTGGAGTACAGTAGTCCTTCTTATATTGTAGTTATAGGTTTATTGAATTTTTTAATTATTATACTAAAATGAATTGCTGATTGCGGTGGATGGTGGTCCACTACAGTTAATAATGTCCCTAACATGTTAGGTCCAGTCAAAGGTTTCAGTAATTTAAACCTGAGCTCAGCCCTTGGTAGCTATGGCACAGAGCAGACAGTCATAACTTGAAGAAAATGTGTAAAGCATTTAGAAATACCAAAACAGTTAAAAATACACATACACAACACAATAAAATTCCAATACAATTTACAAAAATAGAGGAATATGTAATACGCAAAATAACATCAAAACAATAAAAATCCATTAAGGGAAACAAGAGAAACAAGAGATATGAATTGTTTAATATTTAAGTGGCCGCTGTGGAACCTAGGGCCAGATACTTGAAACAGCTGTGGAGATTTCTTACTGAAAAATGGTTACTCCATCACAAACATGATAGATATCCTGACCACCATATTACAAGTGCTATTGGATATAATCCACTTATAATATGACGGACGGCATATCTGTCATGTTTGTGATGGAGTAACCCCTCCGCCGAACTCCATCACAGGCCCTTCGTCTTTTTTTGATGAAGTGCTTGGATCCTTGCCCAAAACAAAACTGAAATGTATTCAGACACTGGGAAACTGCTGGTCAGATACTTTTTTGGGCAGGTCCCACTAAAGCTCTTATTCGCTGGAAGAAACGTTTTCAAAAGTTTTCATACTTTATTTTGGGGCCCAAATCACGGGAGTATACTTCTATTCCCCAGGACCTTCAGGGGAGGCACTTAAATGCCAACAGCATAGTCCAGTCCAGGTCCAGTTGCCACTGGTCAGCTGAGCACTTCAGGACAAAGGCCTCTTGCAGCTTGTTGTGTCCCTGTCACCAAACAGGAGGTTAGCCGACTGACCCTTGGAGTTCACTTCTTTATCCTGGGTACAAGATGTCACAGGTCCAGACCGTCAGGGCTCCTCTTAGGTCACAAACAGCAGGTCCAGTCCTCTTCTGATCTTCTGCAGGTCCAGAAAAAGTTCTAAGCTAACTGTAGAAGATGCCACATTTCTGCCAGGCACCAGCTAGTAGATGTGGGTGACTCTTGGGCATGCAGAAACCAATGGGGTAAAAGTTCCTGGGGGCAACCCTTCCCACTTTTTCAGCAGTTCCTGTTTGCCCTACTGCAGATAATTCCACTGTGCCCTTCACTCTCAAAATCCAAGATGGAGAAACCTGTCTCTCCTTGTGGAGAGCCGGTGTGCCCAATAAAAGGTATCCCGACCTTGGTTACTCAAAACCGGCTCTGGGAGTAGCTTCCCTCCCACTGGTTAGGTGCCAACCTGACTAGGGGGACAAAATGTTGCTTCCTCAGCATCTCTCCTCACATTTAGGGCCTTATTACGATGTCAGTCGGAAAGGCTCCGAACGGCATTTGGATTCTAAACCGTGTCAGAACCTATGTTTCCGACCGACTCTGTGTTGTCGGTCAGGAACACAGGCTCCTATTGAGGTCAATGGGAGACTTTCGAACGGTGTTCGGAACCATCATAATTGGTCGGTTGGACTCGCCGAATGCGAGTCGGTCAGAACCGATTCTGAAGAGGAGTCAGTCGGAAGAGTTTCTGACTGACATCGTAATGAGGCCCTTACTTGTGAAAAGACAGATCCTCTTTGAAGTTAATTAAGTTCCTGGTTCTCCCCTAACTGGTCTTCCTGCAAGAGGAAGAAAAACAACTCCCCTCATCCAGGCCATTGTCTCTGCTTTGGAAGCAGTTTTCACACCTCTTCTACACCAAATTCAGGCCAAGAACAGGCTGGGCAGTTGCTGGAGAGCTAATGCAAATTAGCCTCCAGCAGCTTCAGGAAAGGTAAAGGTAACGTTCTAAAAGTAACATTGCCCATACATGTATTAGAATTCTGACTTCACAATTGAATTGAACTCTCATTAAGTATAAAAATATGTCTTTGAATGGATGGTATATACTTTGGGGCCGATTCCGATTCGGGCCGGAAATCTCTCCGACCGAGCCGGACCCGGAGAGATTTCCGACCGAATCGGACCCGTGCAGCCCGACCGAACGAGTACGATGCGCACGTATGCCATCGGACTCGAGTCGGTCGGACTCCCATTGAAGTCAATGGGAGCCTGTCGTACAACGCGTACGCGGGCTCCCATTGACTCAATGGGTGCGAGGCGGACAAGGGCACCCCCTACAGCGTGTGCGCGGCGAGCGACTCGCGCCGTACACGCACAGATAGGGGGACCCATGGGTCCCCCTGTGTGCGACTCGCGCGGCTATGCGTACAGGGGGTCCGACACGGACCCCCAAAGTACGGCTCCGACTGCTCTTTCGAGCCGGACGGTGCAGCTCGGTCGGACTGCTCGCGGCGCGCATCGTACTTACCCGGCCGGGGAACGTCTCCATTGCGCGGTGCGAGTCGAGTCCGAGCGAGTCGGTCGGTGCGGTTAGACCCGGGAACGAGTCGGTCGGAGCAGTCGGGACGCCCGGACGAGTCGGTCGGCGATTTCGCATCGTACTCGCTCGCCCGGACGCGCGTACGAATCGGTCGGGCAATAGGGCTCCGATTCGGATCCGGTTAAGCCAAATCCGATTCGGAGCCCTACCGGCCGAGATCGGAATCGGCCCCTTTGTCTTTTGCAAAGTGTCAGTTACATCCTGACCAATGACAATGACATTTTGGGTCTAGTCAGTGTGAGAATATGCCATTTCTAATGTCACATATGTTAGACTCTCAAATATTATGCATCCTACCTAGTGGGCAGCACAGTATGCCTAGTGATGACCTATTTAATTTTTAAAATCAGATTTTCCTACCTGTCAAAAGGGTGAGTTTGACAGCTCTGTGCAGCATGGTTCAAGCTGCTGCTGTCAGGCGACACCAAGTAGAGCAAATGCATAATATCAGCACATAGGTTTGAAAAATAGTGATTGACCCTCCAACAATCAGCAGGTTCAACCCAGTGGATCCATAGTGTATGGTTCCAGAAACACAGGAGCTGCGAGGACCGTGGGGTGTGTGACACCTTGATTATTAAGGTTCGCGCTATTCAAGTTGTCAGCTCAGTCAAGGGAGGAGATGTTCGCCATGTAGGGGCGTCGACTCTTTTGTGGCTGAACCTCTCACGTATCAGGAAATTGAGGGGTACTCAGAGCACCCAAAAGGCCAGCGCGGGATGCAAGACATGTGATAAAAGGGGGCCAGATATCTACTGGGCAGGAGCCCTGAGGCAGTAATGTCTAGTATGCTGTAAGTTCCTCTTGGCAGTAAGTTACATCAAGCAACCAGTTTTTCGTTTGGGTTACAAGGCGGCATTCCCAGTTTATTGCAACTTGATGCCTGGTTAAGAGTAATAGTATTGCAGTCAGGCGTCGGACCCCACTGGGAATGTCTTTGATGGATCCCAGAAGAGCAACAAGAGGTGGAGTCCTTTGTGGGCCGATGGACAGTGATTGAGAAATTGGCATCATAGACAGATGACCAGAAGCGTTCTAACAGAAGACACTCCCATGGACATCATTTGGGAGTATTAAGGTGTCACAGCTGTGACATTTAGCTTGCTCTCTGCTACACTTGGCACTTCCTTTGCAAAACCCTGGCCTTAGAGGGAGTAAAGGTTTTGTAAAGGCTTGTTTCCGGTCCAGGGAGCAGGGTCAAGACTGATTTACATATGGCTGGGTCCAAACTGGGGTGGCATAGTGAGCAAAAGGACAATGGATTCAACCCAGATCTCTTGACTGGGGGTGAGTGATTGAAAAGTTTCAGAACTCCATCCATCATCTTGTTGTGTTTGCTATGTTCGCCCTAAGTTGACAAGGTTATGCCCAGCCATGGGTCCTTTGCTCACTGTGCCACTGGATTCAAACTAGCCTGGCTGATGAGGGGCAATACCCCCAAACCGGTCCAAGGATGCTTGTTTCCGGTCCAGGGAGGACCTGGCCTAGCAGTACGGGCTTGACTGTTCCCATGAGGAGCAGGGTGAAGACTGATTTGCAATTGGCTGGGTCCAAACTGGGGTGGCATAGTGAGCAAAGAAACAATTGATTCAACCCTGATCTCTTGACTGGAGGTGAGTGGTTGAAAAGGTTTAGCACTCCGTCCATCATCTTGTTGTGTTTGCTATGTTCGCCCTAAGTGCCCAAGGGTATGCCCAGACGTGGGTCCCTTTCTCACTGTGCCACTGGATTCAAGCTGGCCTGGCTGCTGAGGGGTGATACACCAAAACTGGTCCCAGGATGCTTGTTTCCAGTCCAGGGAGGACCTGCCCTGGCAGTTCAGGCAGTACTGTTCCCAAGAGGAGCAGAGTCAAGACTGATTTTCAATTGGCTGGGTCCAAACTGGGGTGGTATAGTGAGCAAATGAAAAATGGATTCAACTAAGATCTCTCGACTGAGGGAGAGTAGTTGAAAAGTTTACGCACTCTGTCCATCATCTTGTTGTGTTTGCTATGTTCAACCTCAGTGGCCAAGGTTTTGCCCAGACGTGGGTCCCTTGCTCACTGTGCCACTGGATTCAAGCTAGCCTGGCTGATGAGGGGTGATATCCCGAAACCAGTCCCAGGATGCTTGTTTCTGGTCTAGGGAGGACCTGGCCTGGCAGTTCGGGTTTGACTGTTCCCTTGAGGAGCAAAGTTAAGACATTTGTATATGGTTGGTTCCAAACTGGGGTGGCATAGTGAGCAAAAGAATGATGGATTCAACACAGCTCTCTTGAATGGGGGTGAGTGGTTGAAAAGTTTCAGCACTCCATTCCTCATCTTGTTGTGTTTGCTATGTTCACCCTAAGTGGCCAAGGGTATGCCCAGACGTGGGTCCCTTGCTGACTGTTCCACTGGATTCAAGCTAGCCTGGTTGATGAGGGGTGATACCCCGAAACCAGTCCCAGGATGCTTGTTCCTGGTCCAGGGAGGACCTGGCCTGGCATCTCAGGCTTGACTGTTCCCACGAGGAGCAGGGTCAAGGCTGATTTGCATATGACTGGGTCCAAACTGGGGTGGCATAGTGAGCAAAAGAACAATGGATTCCACCCAGATCTCTTGACTGGGGTGAGTGATTGAAAGGTTTTAGCACTCTGCCCATCATCTTGTTGTGTTTGCTACTCCCAAATGACATCCATGGACACTCCCAGACTAAATGGAGAAATAAAGCGCCATCATGTCCGCACCTACAGCAGTGTGTATCGTCCGAGAGCACCATGCGATGTAACTGAGCAGTGGTGCAATACATTTAATGAAGGAATTTATTGTGAATTACGCACTGTCGGTAGTTGGGGGAGAGTGCTTTAGCCAGCCTACGGCAATAGTATCAATATACAGCAGTGAGGAAAGGAGTCAGGCACAGCTTCCCAATTGGAGTACACCCTGGGGATGCATATAAGCGCCATATCTTGCATGACCATGTACTATGATATACCAATGTTATCTAATAAGAGAGGTAAGCGTTTCATTAGTGAAAAATACATTTAGGAGGTTTTCACTACCAGGACATTTGAAACTTAAAACTTGTATTAAATGTATTAAAAAGGAAGATTTTGGCCTGGCAAAAGATTAATTTTGCGAAGTCGAAATGGCAGTTGTCATACTTCACTGTGGGCTGCAAAGGCAGTTCTGGGACATGTTTTAAAGGGCTATATTAGTGGGTGGCACAATGAGTGCTGCAGTTCCACCAGTAGCATTTAATCTACAGGTCCAGGGTACATGTAGTACCATAAACTAGGGACTTATAATTAAATTAAATGCACCAATCAGGTGTAAACAACTCCATGAAATCCAAAAGACAAAAATAATCAATAATTTAAAAATAGAAATCCTACCATAATGCAAAAATATCAAGGACAAAATTAAAATTCCAAAGAAGTAATAGCAATCTATTGAGATCATCAAAAAAAACCCTAAAAATAAATAAATAAAAAACATTCCAGTAAAACAATAAAAAATAAATTAAAAAATAAAAGAATATTGGTTAAAATATAGCCACATTTATTTCCACAGGGGGAAAGCATCCAAAAAGATATCTTTGATGACCCGAACAAGAAACTTGTAAAAGAAACAGAGAACACTCATCCACACAACACGTAAACCCCATGAAAATTACAATACGACATACAATTTAAAAACACACATTCAATCAATATACTATAGTGAGACAATGCCCCTTTCCTGTGCTAACTCCCATTTTTTGCAGAATTGTTTTGCTGTCTTTTAAACTCTGCACACTAGTGTGGCAACTGTCCAGTGCCCAGTGTATGTGCTCTGACCCCTACAAAATGTAAAAATTGGCTAATACCTGATTGGCATACACAACTCTCCTGTAAGGCCATATATGTAGTGTAGAAACTACACCCACGATATGGAAAGATAAATGTCTACTGTGCACGGCAGCACTTATTGTGCCATTCACTAATATGACAGGTGGAAACTTTCTACACTGGCGCGATTTATACCTCATGGGACGATTACTCTCGACGAATCACATACCGGCACTACCGCAGCACACTCCACTTGATATTTCGACACACTTCAGATTTAAAGCTGCACTTCAAGCCCTCCATGACACCTCCCCTGTTGCACCTCTGGCATTCCATGCACTGAACATGATACTAACCGGCCCCTTACTGCGGAAATTGATTATGGGTCTGTGCGATAAATAAGTGCTAACAGCTGATTGGGAGCAGGTGGAAATGTCATTTTTGACTCAAATTAATTGAAAGTTAAATTCCTCTTTAATAGTAAAGTCGGATTTTAGATTACAATTTTGAAAATGCCAGAGTTGCAAAAGCTTCTAAGACTTTCTAGGAGTTTCCAGATGCTTGGGCATGTTCATGGCTCACCCATTAAGAATTTGTATTGGGCCCAGAAAGTAAAGAAAATAGGGAACTAGGTGTAGGTAACACCATATATAAATAATGGGTATCCTGAGCCACTCTTCAGTATCCTCCTGGACCTGCGGACATTACAGAAGAAGGGATGCCTTGTTCCTCAGAGGCCTTCCCTGCTGCTTGAGGCCTGCCTTGTTCCCAAGAGGGCTGCCTTGATGCATGATGCCTGCCTTGTTCCTCAGAGGATTGTCCTGCTGCTATAAGAAGACTGCCCTGCTGCTTGGGGCCTGCCTTGATCCACAGAGGATTGCCTTGCTGCTTGAGGCCTTCCCTGCTCTCTACGAAGGAAGACTGGACCTGCTCTCTTCTTCCTAGGCTACCTGAGTGACTCCAAGGGTCAATTGGCTGACTTCCTCTTCTGTGCTACAGGGCCCCAAAGAAGCTCCAGAGGCCTTCCTGAGTCCTGCTGGTCTCTGCTAGAGTGGGTCCCTGATCCCTAAGATGTGTGTCCACAGGTCCTTGACCCTTGGCATGTATCAGAAGGCACTTCTCTAGAGAAAAGGAGAATTCCTGAAGCTCTGGACTCTTCGTGTCAGACTTTGAGGAGCTTGTGACTTTCCCTCCAGTCTAGCACAACCAGATGACTACGATTGGCGCTTTGAGCTTTTAGGCACTATACATACCTAAAAAGTTTAAATTGCATATCTTCAGTTCTACTGATTGGCTTTTTTTGTCATGTTGGTCTCATTTTATTTAAGAAAATGTATTCTATTTTATTAAATTGGTTTGGGTGTTTTCTTGTGTTGTGTTTTCACTTTATTGCTGTTTGTGTGGTGCATAACTAATTTACACAGTGCCTCTAAGTTAAGCCTGACTGCTTTTGTGGCAAGTTACCAAGGGTTAAGCACAGGTTAATTTAGTGACTTTTGTGTTTAACACTGACAAGGCTTGTTATTGTTGCTTGAGTAGGGTTATCACCCACCTCAATCAATAGCTCAATTTTGTACATGTACTTTCCATGGATTGTGTAAAATTGTGCGAATGGTGGAGGACACAATTTAAATGTGCTGTCCATCATTCACATGGTACCCTGGTTACTTTTTGGTTGGTTATTGTCAGTATATAATCATTCTCTTCTGATTGTTACTATTGTCGTATAAAAGGCAAATTTCATTAGTGTGTGTTTAGGTTAGGTTTTTGGGGATATTTATATGCTCTAATCTTTTTGGAGAAGCAAGTGTTTCTTTGGTTGCCTTTTTCAGTTCTGGCTTTGATTTTTTTTTAATTGGGAATTGCAGAGAGCTGCCCTGTAGTATAACCTGGAACGTAGGGATTATATTTTTAAAATTGTGCCAGTAGTATCTTGTGAGCTGATGTTAGCTTCCCTGATTTCTTGCACTATATTTCCTGCTTCACTTTGTGTAATGTTGGGGGAATGATGATTCTCTCTAACATTTTCAATAAGTTAATTTGACATATTTTACTGTTTAAATTTGTAATGTGTGCATCATTTCTGTTTTTATATTTAATAATGGTATTAATATTTTTAATGATTTATTGTTTATTTAGATTTATATTAATAGTGCCTTTAATTGTGATTGTATTATAATTGCTTATTTGTATTTCTTTAGTCTATTGGAATTATTTTGTGATATTTTTATGTATTTATTGTTGTTCAGCTATGTTGTTTCATTTTTGTATTGTTATACTAGCAATATTTATGTCATCCATATTTTAGTTATTAATATTTTTGTTGTGTTTAGTGTGTTTTATTGTGGTGACGATATTTAGTTTTTCTATATATTTGTTTCAGATATTTGGGTCTTTTAGATATATTCAATGGCGATATTTATGTAGTCAATATTACTGTTTTCTGTTTTTAACTAGTCAGTCAAAGAAATGTGTTTTTAGACCTTAAGTCTTTAAACAACATGAGACATACAGACATAATCACTTTTTATATATACATTCTCGGATTAACACGCATAATTTATTGTGATTAATGAAGAAAAAACATCGAATAAAATCCTGTTAATACCTAAATACCTTAAAATAGACCAAATCTGTGTGTCATCACCTTGACCATTTTTTGCAAGTGCTTACTCATTCTCATAAATTACCTAAAATACCAGTTCTTATATACACATAGAAAACTTTTTAACCGCAATCATAAACCTCCCAATGGCACATGCTATATCCAGATAACACATGCGGGTCAAATGTTCTACAGTTTGCGTACGATTTCTAATGCCATATTTTAAAAATACCAGGCGTAAATTAAATTTCCTCTGGGTGAAAACGTTCAAACAGTCCAATAAAATATCTAATTTTGTGCTCGGATCACAATTCCCCCCACAATCAACCATTAACACTTTTATCTTATCATTGACATAGCAGGTGTTAATTCCAATCCTTAATCTTAGCAGTTCGCATCTAAACCAGCGATTAGGTAATACATCCACATAGGGAAACTATGCTTCAATCTGCCAAGAGTTAAGCATAAATTGGACAGATTTATTCCCCTCAAGATACTGCTGATCATATTCACGGGACAGTTTCTTACGTAATGCCCTTAGCTCACTCTTTGAGACCTCTATTTGTAAATTCTGAGGGAACAACTTAACCCTACAAACTATCTCCAGGCTTTTTCTGACACCTTTGGCCCATTTCAGCTTGCTGTGCTGGATCTCCTTCTTCACCATAGGGAGACCTTGTGCTCCTCCCCTGCACTCATGTGTTGCCAGAATCTTATTAACGTCACTTGGGCCAGTATGTTCCATGATATCGTGCCTGTCTCCATTCTTACTGCATAAATAATAGAAAACCCTGGAAGCGACAGTAAGCTTTTTAAACATTTCCCCTCCTCAGCATCAGACCTGCTTTTGCCACTAATACATAGCAGCTCAGCTCTATATTGAAGCTGTGGGGGTATCATGGCCACGTAGGCTTTCAAGACAGACCTAAGTGACATCTCAGCATAATCCCTGTTAAATGTTTTTAGACCACTAACCGAGGCAAGAGCTCTTACTTTCAGGGATTCCATATGGGCATTGCATTTCAGGGATTTCTCAAACCAGACCCCTAAATGCGTATATTTGTTAACTATTTCCATCTTGTTGTGCCCCAAATACCATCTGAACTTTGTTGTTTTCTTTCCCAACACTCAACACCTAGTCTCATCCATATTTACCACTAACTTTTTATGGTTACAATATTCCCTAAACAAATCCAACTTCCTTTGCAAGCCTATCTCTGTTTGATCTAAACTTACGAGATCATCTGCATACAAAAGGTATACAGCATGTTTACCATTTATTTTGGGGCTAACACCCCTAGCCACTGCCAAGGCAGATGGCAAGTCAGATATAAATAAGGAGAAGCGTAGGGGGGCCAGAACACACCCCTGTCTGAGCCCATGGTTGATCTGGATTTTCTATGTCATGGTCCCCTCAGTGTCCACGGTAACCTGAGCCCAGTTGTGCAAATGTAGCTCCTGAATTAAAACAAAAAGGCCCTTTGGAATGTCACATTTTATGAAGGTTTCCCCTAAACTATTCCGATCCACCAAATCAAAGGATGCACGGAAGTCTAGGAAGCAGCAGAACAGGCTGCCCCTCTGCTTGACTGACTTCCGCGCGATGGACCAGAAGGAAAAACAGTGATAATTTGTGTAGTGTCATTCATTGAAACCCCCTTGTGCTGGGGGCACAATATGGTTTAATTCAGCCCATTCCTTAAGCATTCCCAGGATAATGTTTGCGAATACTTTTTCTTCTACATCCAAAAGGTTAATCAACCTGTAATTCTTGGGGGCTTTTATATCTCACTGTTTGTGAATGGGTTTGATGATTGTGCTCCTCCAGTTATCAGGGATCTGACCTGTCTTTAATATGTCAGAGAACATCCCAAAAAATAATTCTGCCCACCAATCTGGCCTGGTTTTTATCATAACGACCGGGAGGTTATCAGGTCAGGCTGCTCTAGTCAGGATTAATTAAATTTGCTATAATACATCTAATTATGCATACCGTGAACTGGGACCTAATGTCCTTATCCACACTTGGCCAAGGGATTGGTCTCGTCATCGCAGACTTTGCCCTTTTACCATATATTTCTTCCAAGTACTGCCCCCATACATCTTCTTCCACCACGCAATGCATGGCCCCCTGTGTCTTACCTGAGCCTTCCTGTACTAACTTCCAGAACTTTTTTTGTTTCTATTGCCTCCAAATAAATTTCCCCAGCACTTCTCTTTATAAGTTCTTTCTGATTTCTAATAAGCATTTTGTATACTTTCCTTGTCTTCTGGAGGCTATAACTTTCAATGTCATACCTTACTTTAAGGCTTATTGCCCCTTTCCTTATCTGCGCCTTTAGTTTCCTACATTCCTCATTAAACCAACCATTTCTTTTACACCGGTTACTCTGGTTCCTATTTTACCCTGTTTTATTTCCTTCTAAATCAACACTTAGACAGTGGACCACTTGGCTGATTGTATTTTCATACCACTCTATGGGCCTGATTAGGATCTCGTTCCGAAAGCATTCTGAACTAATCGGACCCGGAATGCTTTCCGAATGACTCGACTGCGAGCCCTCCGAGCGACGGAGTACGATGCATCCCATGTTCGGAAACGCTCAAGAATACCATGCTGGTCACGAATCTGACTCATATTAACACGCAAGCAGATGCTGATGCATGAGACTCGGTTTCAGGACCGTGTCTGTCTGGGTATCAAGTGTCAAGGGGGGGAAAGTCAAAAACAGTCAAAACAACTATTGGCAACTCCCCAAAACATTTTAAAAAAATTAAAACACAGCCACACCCACAAATCCACCTATATAAAGGGCCAACACCATGACCATGATTCTTTGCCACAACTGCTAATAGGTCCAAGGAGCCACCACCACCACACATTCCCTGCCCCCTGCCTCTCTGCCTCACACACTGTCACTTCACACACCACATAATTTGCACAGATTTTATTTTATACTAATTCTCACAGACACACACTCTTTTTCATATTCACACTCACCCTCACCTCCACACTCACACTCACCCTCACCTTCACATTCACTCTCACAATGGCCAAAAGGAAGCAGCCACGTTTTACAGATAAGGAGTTGGAAGTGCTAGTAGATGAAATTGTCAGAGTAGAGCCACAGTTATTTGGGAACCAAGTCCAACAGACCCCCTTTCCCATAGAAATAGGATGTGGGAGAGGATAGTTAACAAGGTGAATGCTCAAGCACCTTGCATGTGCACAAATGGATGATATTAGGAACAGGTACTATGATGTGCGAAGGAGTGTCAAGAAGCTGATGGGCAGGGAACACGCCCAAAGCCAGCAAACTGCCGGTGGCCCTCCTGCACAACCTGTCCACTTCCCTTCCTGGGAGGAGAATGTGCGTGACATCCTTCCGCCGGAGGGTGTCTATGGAATACCAGGAGCACCAGAGACTGGTAAGTACACAATCCACATTCAAATAAAGTTACTAATTACACCCCTAGAGACATCACTGTAATGGATACAGTTAAACAAATGACAGTATTAACATATAAAAAAACTAGATTTAAAGAGCATGTGAGGTGTATGTCAGATTGATAACAAAAATATCTGCAAGTGTCAGACATCTTGACAGTACTTTTCCACTCACTCACAGGAAAGCTGAGTCACAGGTAGGCTGTTTGGGATGGCTGGGAAGGTGGGTGCTGGCACAGGCCCCATGGGACGTGTAGTCGCAGCAAACACTCCTCCCCACACACAGCCCAAACAGACCCACCGGAACTATGCGAGCCTCACAGTCAGTGGAAATGTACAAGCAAGATGGCTGACACTGCTGCATGGTGTCAGGAGCACAAGGCCTGAGGGGAGTTCTAGTCAAGTCTAAGAACATGCACCAGCGGCAGACATCTTGACAGTACTTTTCCACTCACTCATAGGAAAGCTGAGTCACAGGTAGGCTGTTTGGGATGGCTGGGAAGGTGAATGTGGGCACAGGCCCCATGGGACTTGTAGTCGCAGCAGACACTCTTCTCCACACACAGCCCAAACAGACCCACTGGAAATATGTGAGCCTCACAGTCAGTGAAAATGTACTAGCAAGATGGCTGACACTGCTGCATGGTGTCAGCCTCACCACAACTCCCATCATGGCCTTGTGCTCCTCACACCAGTCCCCAGTGTCAGCTATCTTGCTAGTACATTTCCATTTACCATCAGGGATAGCATAGTCCCAGGTCTGCTGGCTGTGCTGGCTGGGAAGGTGTGTGTAGGACAGGGCATGATGGGATTTGAAGTCAGTGCAAACACTCCTCCTCACACCCAGACCAACAAGCCCACATAGAATTTAACTTCCCTTACAGTCACTGAGAATGTACTGGCAAGATGATTGGCCATGCACACTGATGTTTGGAGCTCAAGGCACTGTTGTTGAGTTTAGGACAAATCACACACCAGTCACCAGTGTCAGGCATCATGGAAGCACATTGCCACTCATTGCCAGGAAAGTTGAGTGACAGGTAAGATATTTAGGATGGGTAAGAAGCTGTGTGGAGGACAGAGACAGGTGGGAGATCGAGTCAGGGCAAACACTCCTCCTCCCAAACAGCACAAACATACCACCATGAACCATGCTTACCTGATAGTGAGTGGAAATCTACTGTAAAAATGGCTCACAGTGTGGACTTGTTTCTGGACAATGACGGCCTGCTGGGAGTTATGGATAATTAGGCACCAGTCATCAGTGTCAGACAACTTGCACGGACATTCACACTCACTGTCAGGGAAGCTGAGTTACAGGTAGGCTTTTGATGCTGGCTGGGAAGGTGTGTGTGGGACAATGCCTGATGTGACTTGTAGTCATTACAAATACTCATCCTCACACCCAGCCATGCCAACTCCTCTGGGCCTATGCTTACCTCACAGTGAGAGGAAGTATTCTGCCAAGATGGCAGACACTGCTGCATGGTGTCTGGAGCAGAAAGCCTTGATGGGTGTTGCAGTCAAGTCAAACAACAGGCACCAGTGTCAGGTATCCGGCTGGGACATTTTGCACCACAGTGAGGTAAGCATAGTACATGCTGGGCTGTTTGAGTTGGGTGGGAAGGTGTATGTAGGACAGGGCCTTATGCAACTTGTAGCCATTGCAAAGACTCCTCCTCCCATCCAGACTAGGTAACTCCTCTGGGCCTAAGCCACCCACACAGTGAGTGGAAGTGGACTATCAAGATGCCTGACACTGCTGCATGGTGTTTGGAGCACAGGCCCCTTATGGGAGTTGGCTTCAAGTTCAACACCATGCACCAGTGCCAGCCACCTTGCCAGTACACTTACCCTCACTGTGAGGTAAATATAGGCACAGAGGAGTTAGCAGGTCTGGGTGGGAGGAGGTGTATTTGCAATGGCTACAACTCACATCAGGCCTTGTCATACAGACACTCTTCCCACCCAGCCCAAATAGCCTACCAGAAACTCTGCTTACCTGACAGTGAGTGGCAATGTACTGACAAGATGTTTGACAATGTGGACTGGTGTTTGGACCACAAGTCCCTGTTGGGATTTGTGGAAAAATCAGACACCAGACACAAATGTCACACATCTTGATAATCGATTTCCAAACACTGTCAGGAAACCATTATGCCATGTGGTTAGTTTTCTCTGGGTGGAAAGAGTGTGTGAAGGACAGAGCCTGGTGTGAGTCAGAGTAATGATAAACACTACTACACCCACCATGAACAACCACTTCATCTGGGCCTGTGCTTACCTGACAGTGAATGGAAGTGCAACAGCAAGATGCCTGACACTGGTGCATGGTGTTTTGGGCACAAGGCCTTGTTGGGATTTGGATTCAAATTTAACACCATGCACCAGTGTCTGCATCCTTGCCAGCACACTTACCCTCACTGCCAGTTAGCCATAGTCTCAGAGGACTTAGCTGGGTTGGTGGAAGGAGGAGTATTTCAAAAGCGAACAACTCACATCAGGTACTGTCTAACATACACCTTCCCTACCGTCACAAACAGATCAACAGGAACTAAGCTTATACACAGTGATTTTGAATTCACTAGCAGGATGCATGACACTGGGTACTGGTGTCTGCCTTTTCCACAAATACCAACAATGACTTGTGCTCAAAACACCAGGTACCACTGTCAGCCAGCTTTGTCAGTACATATCCACTCACTCGCATGAAAGCATAGTTCCAGGGGTGCTGTATTTGCATGCAGGAAAGAGTGTGCATAGTACAGGGCCTGATGGGATGTCTGGCCATTGTAAACACTCATCCGCACGAACAGCTATACAAGACCAATAAGAACCGTGATTACCTGACAGTGAGTGGACATCCAACTATAAAATGGCAGTGACTGTGGCCTGCTGTGTGGTGCACAAGGCGATGAGGGGAGTTGACTTCAAGTCAGACACCAGTTCTCAGTGCCAGACAGCCGGCAGGGACATTCTGACACACTGTGAGGTGGGCTTATGTCCTGTTGGCCTGTTAGCGCTGGGCAGGAAGGTGTATGTAGGACTGGGCCTGATGGGACTTGGAAGAACAGCAAACACTCCTACACACACAGCACAACCACTTCATCGTGGGCTATGTCTATCTCACAGTGAGTTCATGTGTACTAGCAAGATGGCAGATACTGGGGACTGCTGTCTGACCCTATCACAACTGCCACATTTGCCTATGTGCTACAAAGACCAGCCAACATAGACAAATATCTTTCAAGTACACTTACAAACATTGTCTGGACAACACTCTTCCTGGTGGCCTGGTGGGGCTGGGTGGGAGGAGGGGTGTAAGTTTCACAGATAGAGAACAAGCACTCAAACATCAGATTTTCATAGTTCATTGTCACAAAATTGCAGAAAGCTGAGTTTGTGAAATCATTTGACCATGGAGTCAATGTACAAAGTATATGATCTGTGTAGCCCCAAAGTTAACCAGTCACACAATTTTGCTACTCACAGCCATTCACATGTGTAGAATGAGATGATAACAAGAAGCACCTCAATCACTCAATTCCCACAACTTTCTGGCTAAGTTAACAGAATGTGAGTGTGTAGGCAGCCACACCAATGTGACTGCTAAAGACATGCACTAAGAACAGTAGATAGGTACAAAAAAGTACCTACGTAAGGAGAGAAAGTGTATGTATCTCACTGTGAAAGTAAAGATATGGACAACCTGTGTCATTCACAGGGTGTCAGGAAACAGTAAATGCCTATGTTGATGTAATGTAAACTAAACACAACAGGCCCATTTATGCACATACCTGGACACGTCCATCAATCCCTCTCTTGTCCCAAATACATAGTCATCCCAAAAAATAGGCCAGCATCATGGATGAAGGAGTCCAATCTATCTACAGTAACTCATCACTAGGTTCAGTAGCCTATGTAATGTGTATGATTGAGGGGCATTGGACATTCACAGCAGTCATTGTGTTATGTTTGTACCCACAGGGACAGCTGGGGACACCACTGGAACCATCCAGGGCAGCCAGGCCCAGGCTCTAGTCGACCAGGAGCCCTCCGGCGTTGATTACTCTCATCATTCTTCGGACGACGAGGACAGACCTGGCCCTTGTGGTTTGGGTCACCCCTCAGCACTAGCATAGGCAACATCTGGATCCTCTGCGACCACTCCCACCTCAGCTGACAACACCCAGCTGACCCCTACCTGCACAGACACAGCAGCCCAGGAGACCACCAACAGCACAGCAACCCTGGGCACCCTTGAGTTGCCCCACAACAACACCACTGCCAATGATGAAGGAGGCTCTGTGTCAACTGTGCCAGCACCAACTGGTCCTACTTGGGTGGGGAGGGGTGGTGGGAGGGGCCGTGGGGACCGGCACCATCATGCAACTGGTGCTGTTGATGAGGAGACCCAAAACCTCTCCAGAATCCTCCATGCATATGAGGATTCACAAGGAGATTTTGGCCAGGTCGTTGGGATCCTCAGAACCATCCAACAGCAGCAGGCAGCCAAAAATGACAAACTGGACAGGTTCATGGAAAAAATTGATGACCTGACTGCGGTGCACAGGGACATTGTCAACTGCCTCCGCCAGATTGCCACACCTCCCTGTGTGCCTACAATATCCAGTGCAACAACATCTGCACCAGCCACAGGGAGGGATGTGGACTCTGGCAGAGAGCACCCTGCACCGCCACTGCCTGCACCTGAGGGTCCCCCGGAAAAACGTGGAATCCAAAGAAGAAACGGTGAGAGACAGATGGCCACGCATCACCCCCAGGAAGTGACTACCTGCTCCTGATATCCTCCATTGCGTGCCAAGCATTCACTTTGGTGACTGTCACTGAACACTCCCACATTGGCTGGAGGGTCTAAGTTGGACTATGGACTCAAGTAACTGTGGATCTACTTTGGAGTACCTCATCTACAAACACTACCAACTCCTATCTGCACTTTTTATAAACGTTTTTGGGTTGAGTACACCACCATTATGTGGCCTGATTACATCACATTATGCATTAAAATAAATCACTCTGCACCAAAACATTGGTCATGTTGTGACTTTAAATGCCAAATGTAATAATTGAAATGATGTTGAAAAACTCAAAGAAGAAGTTGTCTACAACATTTGTAACACAGCACTTTAAAGAAGTAAATTACTGGCTTGTGAGTATATGTACCTTGTCACAGCATGACAGATAGACACAACCAGTTCATGACAAAAGACAGACGAATCTTATCTTCAGGAGGCCAAAAGTCCGCTCAATGACTCGCCGGCTTCTACCATGGGCCTCATTATACCGCACTTCTGCAGGGGTAACTGGGCTACGGAGTGGTGTCAGTAACCAACGTTGGTTGGGGTACCCAGAGTCTCCTACATTGAAAACAGAAAATAGAATCAGTTGTTGGTTAACAGATCCTTATCTGACATACAATCTACATACAACACAACACACACATGCCACATCACCTACCAACAAGCCAGGCACAGTCAGGTTGTAGCTGAGACATCAAACGGGGGATGGCGCTGTTCCTCATGATATATGAATCATGTGCCTATCCAGGAAAACGTGCACAGACATGGGAGATGGACATGTCAGCCAAACATACCACCTAGACATTGATGGAGTGGTAATGTTTGCGGTTGTGATACACAACCTCATTTGCCTGTGGTGGTACCAATGCAATGTGGGTGCCATCAATGGAGCCAATGATATGGGGTATCCGTCCCAATGCATAGAATTCCCCCTTGAGGTCTGCCAACTCTCCAGGTGTTGGGAACTTAATGTAGTGGCCCAGGTAACGGAGCAATGCACCCAAAACATCACGAAGAACACGGCTGAACATTGGTCTGTGACATTCCACCAGATGCTGCCACTGTGTATTGAAATGAACCGGTGGCAAAGAAATGTAGAGCTGCCATAACCTTCATTTTGGGCTTCAGTGCAGTTGGATATGTGCGACCAGGCTGCAGAGGAGGTGACAACTGCACCAACAACTGTTCAATTATTGGCCTGGTGAATCGGTACTTCCTGATGGTGTCACGTTCTTCCATGGTCTGTAGGTCTGGAAAGGGCCTGTGGACTGGAGGTCGTCTGCGATGCCTATGTGTAGAGTGTAAACACAGTTGGTGTCAGGTCACAATGCACAAAGCAACATGCATTCAGACAAACAGAACATGAAATGTGAACACAACTGAAGCCACAGATCATTTGAAATACAGATTTCGTTGAAAAATGATGACCTTAGATACATCTCACAGCATCAGTACCGTACCCAGACATGTTATTAAGGTATGGTAACACACCAATTAGAGTGGTGTTGTGTACAAATCACTAGTGTCTGACATCATCAATGTGAGCAAGCATCACATACTCAAATGTTCCACAGAAAGATTATTATACTTTTATGTTTTTGTGAACAATTACATCTTCAATAGGTAGACAGATTAGGAACATGTAATGCAAGACATGTGTGACACCTGATATACACCGCATCTCATATACTCAATCATGCCCACCACTGTCACAGGTTGAACTGGACACTGCCATGTAGTTATGTCTACATTACACATACAATCACATACACAGACTATGTTCAATGTTGATGATGCTAAAATATGTAACAACACCATACACTGAAGTTTTGGGCACACAGATAGACTAGTTATTCGCATTTCACAAACAAGCTGAAGATACATAATAATTTCACTGTCTACTCATCCAAAGGTAAAAGCTTTAGCCATTACTTACTGTAGCGGTAGGCAAGGATCACGTAACACACCAGGTCGGTTTATTTTGGACTTTATTGTATACAGTCGCTTCTTTCGGGAAGCCAGAGTCAGTGAACAAGGGATAATCCTTCTTCTCCCTTCCTGTTACTTTCACAGGGTTCGGTCCTCGTCTTCTTCCCTTCTGCTTCCAGTCTCGTCTCGGCACCTCGGGAGGCTCAGGAAGAGAAGAGAGAGTATAGGAGACGTCAGGGCCAGTACTCAAGCTACCAAAATCAGGGGAGGGGGAGTGAGGGACCACCGGTGCTCTGAATACACTCTTGTGACGTGAGGGGTGGTGCTGGGAACCGGGTAAGTTTCGAGGATAGCGGGACGATATTACTCGCTGGCGCGAGTTTCAGGAGGCACAGTCCACCAATCCCCAGAGTGCTCCTGTCCCTCCCGAGTCAAGATGGAATCGTGACACTTACACAACAAACATCTACAGTATGAAATGACAACAATTGCACAATGGGTCCTACAGTCCGCAAATGCAGTGACAAGGCAAGAATGCACATGTACATCCACACAAAAATTATGGGCACTGTGACCAATACTATGCGGATAACTGGATTTCTCTCCTATCATGCTTGTATTTGCCCATAAAACAGTGTGTCATGGGCCCCTCAAAGTTAGCTCCTCATGGGAGTGTGTCTCATTCATTTCAAGGTCACTTTCATTATTTAAAAAGTGCATCCACACAGGTAATGGACAAAAATTCAACAATCCCAGCAGTGTGTGATCTGATGACCTATTATTCAAAGGACGCGGTAGCCGCATCCGAAATTATTTGGTCACAGCCATTGGCCGTTTGTTGTTATGGTGAGCGACGCGGGTGAGTATTCAAAGGACGCGGGAGCCGCATCCGAAACGATTCGGTCACAGCCATTGGCTGTTGGCTGTTATGGTGAGCGACGCGCATTTGGGCTCATGTCTTCAGCGCGTGGAAATCGACTCGGTTACCTCCCATCACCAATGTATCAAAGTCAATCGTGGTGCAATGATGAGTTTTTGAACGTCGCAGTAGGCGTGTCATTTGCAAGCAATGTTATGCATTGGACCGATTCAGACAATGCGACCGACGCAAACCTATCACTTTTGATGCATGGATTTGAGTCCGCCTCTGCTGTTGAGATATAAGTCTGTCTGTTCCCTAGAGACTGCACTTGCCTGCACTACCTGCTTTATTCCTGCACCTCCCCATCTCTCTGCTGCTGTTACCACATCCTCTGGTAGCCACTATGGCACGGACACAGCCCAGGGCCCCAGCTTTCTCAGAGGAGGAGAACCAGGCCCTGCTGGACACACTCCTGCCACTGCACAGCCAGATGTATGGCAAACTAGAGGAGCAGGTGAGTGAGGATAATAGTGCATTGCCCTTGGACATGTGCAATAACTGTGCATTACTGGCATTAGGAATCTCCTTTGTAAATATTCATTTTGGGTTTTTGCAAGTTTAAATGTGTGTAGGGAACTATTTTGGCCAGGTACACTGCTGTAGAAGTGTGTGTACTGGGGTAAACATATCATCACTGTTCTCATGGGACAGAGTTTTCTTTGAACCCAGGACTAATGCACATGATGCCATATGCATTCCCCTTAGACATTGTTGCCAATCTGTCCATGACCTATGTGTAGGAGTGTCTGACTCAGAAACATGTAGCATGTGAACTAAGGGACTGTCACCATGCCATCCTTACAGGTCAACTCCCATGAGAAGGCGAAGATGTGGCTCACCATCGCCAAGAAGGTGCGTGACATGGGGGCCGCATATCGTCACATCCGTCATTGCCACAAGAGGTGGCAGGACCTTCGTGGCTGGGCCAAAAAGATATTTGAGGTCCAGCTGGGCCTGTCACAACCTGGCAAGAGAGTCGGGCAGCGAACCTTGACCCCCCACATGCTCCCCATCCTAGCGGTGGTCTTCCCTGATCTGGATGGGCAGTTGAAGGCCAAACAGCAGCAACGAGGGGGTGAGTATCTGCCTTGTTGCACTTCTATCTTTAATCATGCATGTTGTCAGATCTTAGCCTGATGGCACTTTTACAGGTCGTATGTCTGCCAAACGTGCAGTTATTTTCACAAGATGCATATGCAGAAGGATCAATAGATGGCAGGTAATGACCCTTTCATCAGGGACATGTAAGTAAGTTATGTTCAGGGTAGTGACAGTAGTGCCATGCACATGTGTTGATCCAAAATTCTGAACACATGTGCATGTTGATGAGCTTCAGCATGAATCCCATAGCTTGACATGTGTCTGCACATTCACTGATGGGTGAGCATGTTCTCAGAGTGGTTTGAACAAATCATTGAAGTATGTTGTGATTGGAGCACTCAATTATGGAAATCCCATGCTAAACATTTTGGCAGAATGTGTTGTCTATGTTCGTCCGCCGTTATGAGGATAACTATTGAGGCTTGATGTCAGCGCTTGCCAGAGATTGAATGTCCTAGAAGGCACGCATTTGGAAATAAATTTTCAAAGTGACGATGGTAGCGTCCCACTATTAAGAGGAGAACCGCTAAGGCTCCATTAAAACTACTGATAGAGATTTTAATGCTCGTATTGGCAAGAGTAGATGTCAGACTCTAAGGCTACAACGACGGAATTGTGAGCAGTAGAATAATACACTAGGAGATTTAATCTAGACTAAGGATATTGCATTGAGTTTCCATTTTTAACTACGGCATGTGGGCCTATTATGCCTAAATTTCATGGTGCCATCTAAAGAGTATACAAGGATCCATTTCTGGGGCAACTATACAGTGCAACATAAGAGAGCTTTATTACTTGTCTTGAAAAAGATGGGATATATTTAGTAATACCATCGAAACGCGTCGACGCATCTTTTACATAATTCGTGGAAGTGACTGGATCTGTAGACACTAGAATATGATGTATTGTACCAGGTCCTAGGTACAAAGTGGTTCTTACGAATATGTTTATTGAATGACATAGTAGTTTGTCTATTGTGTTCTCTCTTAATATTAGGTCATTTGTTCATGTTTAATGTGTATCACTTGCACTATTTCTTGATATTTTTTAACCCAGAATGAATTCGAGTTGTACAATATTTGTGCAAAATATTTTTTAATGAGCAAAATAAATTTGAATTTTTTTTTATATGTAAAAATATTTTTAATAAAAAAATTAATTTGTGAGAATTTCTGTTTCTGATCAAACATCTTTTGTATCTATCATATGGGCTTTACATATGCTTTCTTTCTGGTTTGTGTCTGATTGGTGATATGTGAGTTGAATTGTGTTTTCTGATCAAGTGTGTAGCAATCAACGGAAACTTTGTTTTTACTTGTCTATGTTCAGGCCTAGGTTAGTTTGTTTGGTCCGTGTGCCAATGTTTGGTCCCAGCCGGGCTGCTAAGTGTAATCACATGTATCCCATGGGACAATCACAGCTAGGCTAACTCTGGTCACATGTCACACTGACCTTACCCATGATATTGTTGAAAAATCCATACTCACCATTCTAAAGAGTGAGTCCATGTGTCTCACTCTATAAGGGTGAAAATACAAGCCATTCATTGTCAAACACAGGTTGTCACTGTTCGAAACATGGCTGCACTTGTGAGGTATGATGTGAGGTACACAGTCACAACAGTTGACATGTGTGTAAATGGTATTGACTATTCCAACTTGATGGCTTAGTAAACAATGTGCTTGATGCATCACTGTCTGATTCAGTGATATCAAATATGCATCAAATTTGAGTTGATTACCAAAATGAGGTGTTAAACAGGAGCAATATCAGCTGTACAAAGTGTGCATAATGTGTAATCGAAGTGAGGGACATTCAGACTTTGCCCATACAAATGGGGACTTGTGCAGTCGAGCCAGGATTGTTCCACAGTGTTGACTGTACTCATGATGGATATTGGTTCAGTAACAAGAGTCTCTACAGTCCTTGCACCCAGATGTGCCAGTGGAATGGTGTTCCACCTGAGGCATTGTGAAGCTGCAGTGATCAGACTTGGAAGTTTGTAGACCATTTTTCACATCTTTGAAACTTGAGCTGTTTTCAATGTGCAAATCATTTGGATTCTACTACATGACACCGTGCATAGATGACACAGGACAGTGTGCCACATGTCTGTCAGCCCAGTTATGCATACTGCCTTGGTGTCTCCCTAATAACAGTCATATGTGTGAACTGACAGTAGAGAAGCTAAGCTACAGGACACGTGTGATCAATCACTGTTAACTGTGTGACATGACTCATGCAATGACTACGCATTGTGAATGTTTGACAAGGTAGACATTTGAGCTGTGACATATGAGCCAATGGTTCCACATTTGATGACTAAGGATAGCAGAATGTATACCATGTCTCAATTCAAATCTGAGATTCATATTCCCATTGTGATGGCTAAACTCACTTGCAGGTGAGGAGACAGAAATGTCAGGACACAAGACCATCATAAGCACAAGACAAAATATCCCCTGCTACCTAGTAAACCTTGTGGGTATGTAATTTGATGTTGATACACCCAATGTTGCTGATCACATCATGTGTGATTGAGCAATGGTTAACTGGCAGACTAACAAGTGCCATGTATGTTAATGTAGCAAGAGCTAATAGCACAACTCAATGTTATGTCTAATATCTTGGATCTGTGAACATTTGTGATGTTACCTATGTGTCAAGTACATATGGATGACTCATTAAATTCTTTTTTATTCTTGGTCACAGCATCATCAGCGGCCCAGGAGGAGACAGTGCCACAGATGTGGTGGGAGCAGTACGTCAGTCTGGGTCCAGTGAAGAGTCATCAGAGGGTGGACCCAGTGATGGAGAGGGTGAGGGGAACCTCACTGGGATTGGCTCCGCAATTCCATTAGCAGGATCCGAAGCAGATTACAGCTCCAGTGACGAATCTCATGTGGTGGTGGGGGACACAGTGACTGCATCAACAACCTCAGAGTCCACCACCACTACCATCTCCACCCTCCCAGCTGCTCCCAGTATCAGTGTCCGTGGCCGCTCCCGTGGCAGGGGAGGCATCTCCTTTGTGCCAGGCACCTCACCCCCTGCACCTGTCTCCCCTGCTTCCCTCAGTGTGGAGGCCAACGACCTCCTGAGGCAGATCGCTGTGGGGCAGACATCCATGCTGAATGTCCTCCATGCACATACCACTCTTTCAACAGAAATGTCGTCGTTCATGAAGGGCATTCATTCTAGCATGTCTGCCCTACAGAGAACAAATCAGGCTATGGCCTCTACACTGACGGCAGCACTGTCCCTTCTCCAGCAGTACCTCCCCCCTCCTACCTCTTCCTCATCCACTGTCCCAACTACCCTCCCTGACCCAAGCAAATGCAAACACACACCTCAACATCCACACGCAGCACTCAAACACACAGACACAAGTTGCAAACCACACACACGCACACCAAGGGGCCAGCAGCACACTATCTACCGGGGACGTGAAAGCACATAACACACATGCATCCAGAGACACTCTGCATACCTCACAACCCTCTGCCTCCACAACCCCTACCCTTTCCTCTCCTGTTCCCCCCTCAACCCAGGCACACACCCGTGTTCCCATAGGATTCTTCCCTCCCCAAATATACACTGACCCTCCTAAGAAGACAAAGTACCTCGCACCTGACCTGGCATCAGCATCTGCCCCCCTCAACCCTGAGAAGAAACAACAGAAATAAACAACTCCCCTCAGAAAATCCCCCCGGTCCCAGAAGAAAACATCCACTCCTGCAACCCATACCTCCCCAGACCTGCCCAGTACCTCTGCCTAAAAAAAAAACACTAAAAAGACCTCTCCCATCCCTATTGCCGACACACCCCTCAAAGATTTCAAAATTCCCAAATTAGTTCATGTCACCCCATCCCCAGCTCCATCTGCCCATACCACTACAGCTGTCCCCCCCCTCACAATTTGAGACAACCACTGCAGTGGAGTCCCACCCCACGCCATCAGAATCTACCACTGCAGTGGACCCTGACACCCCTCCTGAAACCATCCGTCCCAAAACACAACCTATTCCCCATTTAGTTTGTCCCCATTGGTGCCTGGCATGCCCTAAATGTGTGATTCCCCTAGTATTTAGTGTGCTAACTGCACCTACCTGATGATGACATTCCCTCATCATACATACATGACATGCTATGGACCCATGTTCGGATTGTGATCACAATGATGCTCAGGCCCTCAGAAAGTAATTGGCACACAATCTCTGATCATCTCTTGAACCTGACCTGTGCTTTTACCTGTCAAAGTTTTTTGTGCAAAGGCTGCTGATCAAGGGGGTGGGAGGTAGGTGAGAATGGCCAAATGTAACTTGCCTCCCTGCAAAGCCCCTACATAAAACGCAATCTCCCTGCACCTGCCATGACCTGAAGTGATGGCCGTGTGGTGGAGATCACACTACCTCTGTCAAGGCATGTAAGGCAGTGCACCATGGTGGCTCTGCTCCAACGACTGTCCACCAGCCTCTATTTACAGAACAGCTGGTGAGCTGGGGAAATCCTGGCACCATATTGCAGTGGCCTGGTGGGTACTATGTAAGTGAGTAAGTCTATTGGTGTGGTATACGAAGGCCACCAAAACCGTGGCCCACAGGTGACACTGGTGCACCAGCCCATCGACCAATGTGCAATTGCCATCAGAGCCAATCCAAGGGTATGCTGAACACTTTCTGATTGTATCACAACATCCATAGGGGTCTATGGGCTTCGGCCCCCCATTGTGTGTGTCATCCCAGGCTAAGACAGCTTCCCCAGACACACATACAGTCCTTGAGCTGCTGTAGGTGGCTGGCCTGTCTTGTTTGCGCATCTGCCCCCAGTATTTCACAGGTTTGTAAGGGACCATTTAGTAGATGATGAGGCTTTGTTTGTTTGTTAACAGTCCCTGGAGCACTTGCATCTCCATTCCTCACCGTTGTCAGTTACGTTTGCTGCAACAGTATGGGAATGCATTTCATTGAAAAAGACCTTTGTGTTTGTTTATGTAGACATTCCTGAAGCATGCACTCCACCAGTAGGTATTGAGGCACTTTGCATTAGCACAAGTTACATTGTTCTTGTACACATTGCTGGGGGTATTTTCCCCTCAAACCCCAGACTTGCATCTACACAAATGAGGGTATTTGCCCCCCAAACCCCAGATTTGCATCTACACGAATGGGGGTATTTGCCTCACAAACCCCAGATTTGCATCTACACGAATGAGGGTATTTGCTTCCCAAACCCCAGATTTGCATCTGCTCAAATGGGGGTATTTGGCCCCCAAACCCCAGATTTGCATCTACATGAATGGGGGTTTTTGCCCCCAAACCTCAGATTTGCATCTACACGAATGGGGTATTTGCCCCACAAACCACACATTTGCTTCTACATTGCTGTGGGTATTTGCCCCCCCAAATTGGCTCTTCATTGCTGTGGGTATTTGCCCCCCAATTGGCTCTACACTGCTGTGGGTATTTGCCCCCCCCCCCCAAATTGGCTCTACATTGCTGTGGGTATTTGCCCCCCCAATTGGCTCTACATTGCTGTGGGTATTTGCCCCCACCCAAATTGGCTCTACATTGCTGTGGGTATTTGCCCCCCCCAAATTGGCTCTTCATTGCTGTGGGTATTTGCCCCACATCCACCAATTTGACACTACATTGCTGTGGGTATTTGCCACCCCCCCAAATTGGCTCTACATTGCTGTTGGTATTTGCCCCCCCCCCCAAATTGGCTCTACAGTGCTGTGGGTGTTTGCTCCCCCCCAAATTGGCTCTACATTGCTGTGTGTATTAGCCCCCCCAAATTGGCTCTACATAGCTGTGGGTATTTGCCCCCCTCCAAATTGGCTCAACAGTGCTGTGGGTATTTGCCTCACATCCACCAATTTGACACTACATTGCTGTGGGTATTTGCCACCCCACCCCCAAATTGGCTCTACATTGCTGTGGGTATTTGCCCCCCCAATTGGCTCTACATTGCTGTGGGTATTTGCCCCCACCCAAATTGGCTCTATATTGCTGTGGGTATTTGCCCCCACCCAAATTAGCTCTACATTGCTGTGGGTATTTACCCCCCCAAATTGGCTCTTCATTGCTGCGGGTATTTGCCCCACATCCACCAATTTGACACTACATTGCTGTGGGTATTTGCCACCCCCCAAATTGGCTCTACATTGCTGTGTGTATTTGCCCCCCAATTGGCTCTACATTGCTGTGTGTATTTGCCCCCCCCCAAATTGGCTCTACAGTGCTGTGGGCGTTTGCTCCCCCCCAAATTGGCTCTACATTGCTGTGGGTATTTGCCCCCAAATTGGCTCTACATTGCTGTGGGTATTTGTCCCCCTCCAAATTGGCCCGACAGTGCTTTGGGTATTTGCCCCACATCCACCAATTTGACACTACATTGCTGTGGGTATTTGCCACCCCACCCCCAAATTGGCTCTACATTGCTGTGGGTATTTGCCCCCCCCAATTGGCTCTACATTGTTGTGGGTATTTGCACCCCCCCAAATTGGCTCTACATTGCTGTGGGTATTTGCCCCACATCCACCAATTTGACACTACAATGCAGAAAGTATTCTCCAACCCCCTTTTGGCTGTAGTTGCGCCCCTGCTTTCTGTTGTATTGTCTTTCACGGGGTAGTTAAGTTATTTTGTATGGTAGGTGTCAGACTTACCTTCTGTGATGACTGCATCGGTTGCGGTTGTGGTAGAGTATAGGGATGACATGCGCAATAGGATACATGGCTGCACCGTCTTGTTCGCAGGATTCGTGTTGTAGCGCGATTTGGAGCTGAAATACTCCCCTTCCGGATGCTCTGACGTGTTGGTTGTGGCGACCGGTTCGGCACACAGGAAGTACGCATCGTACTTGGGCATTCGGAATTGGCTTTGGAAATGCCTCCGGACGACTCCATTCTGCGTTTCCGGAGGCTTCTCGTTTTGAAAATGAGGACGGAATCGGAGTGACCGAGTCGTTCGGTAAGTAAAGGGTTTTGGGCATCATACTTCTTCGTTTGGTAGAACTGGCTCCCAGTATGAGTCGGTTGCAATGTCCTGCTCCGGACGGCTCTGAGATGGCCTTCCGAACGAGATCGGAATCGGGCCCTATGTTGTTAACAGCAGCATTTTTCAATGTTTGGTTCTGCTGGAAGTTGGCCAATTTTTATACATTCTTCTGTCATTCCAGTGGTAAGGCGCTTAGGGTAGTCCAATTGTACAGGGATTACCATATCTCGCAACCTTCTTTTGCCTCTTGTTAATTCAAGTTTTAGAGGATAATGATCACTTCCTTCTCCTAGCACTACTTGCAAACCCCTGATTTTATCAAAATTCCAGGCATGCATGAATATATAATCAATAGGACAAAGTTAGCAGACCAATCTTAAATGTTGAGTGCGCTGGACTTTCAAAGTCCGTCCTACCATTTAAGCAAAATAAGCCCTTAAAGTCCAGAAATGTTACTAGTGCCATATCTCGTGCTGCCAGTCTGGTGTTTGAAAAGCTAGCAACGTTTATCTTATATGAGATCAGTATATCTTTGAACCAGGGATCAACCCATCTTGGATCTAGTTTATGGTTGAAATATCCCAACAGAGTGAGCATGTCTTTATAATAGTTTTCACACAGGGAATCCATATCGTCATTGAATCTTCCCATTTCGGACCTATACTCATCACGTCCTCCCCCCTGCATATACGCATTCACTATTACCATACATTCATACCTTGAGTCAGGGTGCAAGAGTTGCACTCTACAAGCCACCAACCATTTACATTTAATTTCTAAAGGAATCACCTTTTTTGCTATTTTAGTGGATACCAAAGTTATTAAACCCCCAGAAGGGCATCCCTGTTTACTCATCTTGGCAGACCTATTTAACTGAACAAACCCATCAATCATAGGGGTTTCGTCATACAGCCATGTTTCCTGCAAACATACAATCTCATGAAGGTTAACTAACCTCTTAAAACTTTCTAATTTTTACATTCTCCCAAACCCATTGATATTACATGTTAATACACTAAGGATGTGCCACGACCCAACATCCAAATCAATTTCACTTAGCCATCTATCTTCCCCGGGGGCTGGTGAAGAAAGAACCGTATATCTATTTTCAAGCCTCAGATCTCCCCAACGTCTAAGTGACCCGGGGTAAGACACAGCAATTTCAAACTTTTCCTTTTCCCTATATGCCTGGTCAATCAACCTGACGTGCCTTGGTCCTAACCCTGCATGGTGCCTCAAGAAGGGTTTGTCTTGATTGCCCACTTCGGGCATTGCTGATTCCATGACTAACCTGATCCCTTCTTTTAGCACCTCGCTTTCCACTTTTGCAAGTGCTTACTTTACCAGGCCTGAGTACAACAAGACCTTAGTGACTTCAGTCCCCTTTTTATCTTTCTTCCCTTTTTCTTTCCGGCTGGCACATTTAGAAAAGGAAAAAAGCAGCTGGGACCAATTTTGGGGTAATAGTTTTCTAACTCTTTTCCCACTCTTCCCATGTTGGGATGGTTCAAGATATAGCCACAGATTGCTTCCATCTCTACTTTCTGTTTCTGGGGGTGTTAGATTTGGCATCCTTGGCGTGGTTTTCCCTGACTTTTTGCCTCTCCCTCCTGTGTTTTTGATGCTGTGCTGGATTTCGTTTTTGCTGGCTTAGATGCTTTGGGCACTTTGCCACTGCTGATCAGTGTCAAAGTGCAAGTGCTCCCTGTGTAAATTGATATTGTGATTGGTTCTCCCTGATTGGCATATTTGTTTTACCAGTAGGTCCCTAGTAAAGTGCACTGAGTGTGCCAGGGCTGGTAAATCAAATGCTACTAGTGGGCTTGCAGCACTGATTGTGCCACCCACATGAGTAGCCCTGAAAAGAGGTCTCAGGCCTGCCACCGCAGTGCCTGTGCGCAGCTTGTTAACTGCCATGTCGACTTGGCAAGTGCACCCACTTGCCAGGCCCTACCCTTCCCTTTTCTTACACATAAGACACCCCTATGGTAGGCCCAAGGTACTCCCCTGGGCAGGGTGCAGTGTATGTGAAAGGTAGGACATGTACTGGTGTGTGTAATATGTCCTGATAGTGAAATACTGCCAATTTCGTTTTTCACTATTGAAAGGCTATCTTGCCCCAAAGGACAGAATGGGGAATGCTTTGTAACATTTTACAAGCATATCTTCCCATAGGGATAAGATAGAAAAATGGAATTTGGTATCCCTGAACTCAGGATTTAATAACACATCTTTTAGTAAAGATGGTTTTTAAATTGTGTGTTTGAAAATACCACTTTTAGAAAGTGGCTATTTTCTTGTTCACCCATCCTGTGTGCCTCTGCCTGTTTGTGGATTGACTGTCTGGCTTTGGAGTGACAGGGGCTGGGGAGGTGCAGTGGCTCCAGGAGTCTGGATGAGTGAGGACTAGGTTGAATAGGCCTGATCTGCATTTGGAGTGGTGGGAGGAGTAGCACCTGTACCTGAATAGGGCTGTGCCTGCCTTCCACAATGCTGGCTCCGCCCCCCTGTGGTGTGTCTGGAGCCAAGGCTCACACTGACAATGGATGTTGTTGTGCACTTGCAGAGTGCCCCCAGAACTGGTTTGAACTGGGCTCAGAGCCCCTTGCACAAAGAGAACAAAGACATTTTGGGGTATAAGTATCAGACCCAAAACCCCAGACTTTTAGATCATTCCTGGAATTCAAGAGGAACCTTTGCCAAGGAGAAGAGCTGGAGAGACTGAGGAGAAGTACTGCCCTTGCTGTGTGTCTGGGGTTGGCCTGCAGTTGCTGTTTCTGCCAAGGAAAGGAGAAGGACTTTGCTGTTTGCTGTGTCCCCTGCTTGAAGGAGATCTCCAAGGGCCTGAAGTGAGCTGGCCTCCTGTTCTGAAGTCTCAGGGACACAAAGACTTCACCCCCAGCTCCCCTGAACTCTGCTGCTGAGAGTTATGACCTGCCAAGAGGTGCCTGTGCCAATTTTGGGCCTCTGGAGGTTGTTGCTGCTGTTTGGGAGCTGGAAGCTAGAAGAAACTCAAAGAACTACAGAAATCGACGCATCGAGGGATCGCGGCTGAAGAGGACCGACGCAGCACCGCTCGACGCCGCCCCATCGATTGCCGACACATCCCAGATTTCCACGCATCGTGCCTGTGCGGCAAGTTCGTCCGATGCATCACCTGCCGACCGGAACCATCACAAAGAATCGACGCATCACTCCCCATACAGACCGGATTCGACGCAGCCCTTCCTCTGTGTGCAGCGGGACTGTCGCATCGCCTCCCCAAGGTCTCAGGAGTGTTGCATCTCTTTGTTTTCCGACTCTGCGGCTGTTTGACATTTGGAACTTTCACGCATCTGCAGGTACTTTGGTGAAAAGTCACGCATCCATAGTTTTCTATGGTACAAGTTCTTGAAACCTTTTGAAAGTCATATTTTTAACTGTGTATGTTGGATTTTGGTCGGTTTGGTCTTGTTTAGCTTAGATAAAGATACTTTATTTTTCTAAACTGGTGTGGTGTCCTTTTGTGGTGTTTTCACTGTATTACTGTGAGTGTTGGTACAGATACTTTACACATTGCCTTTGGGATAAGCCTGTCTGCTCGTGCCAAGCTACAAAGGGGGTGAGCAGGGGTTATCTAAAGTGTGTGTCCCCCTTACCCTGACTAGAAGCAAGGGTCCCTATTTGGACAAAGGTACCTACCTCTGCCAACTAGAGACCCCCATTTCTAACAGGGGGTCTCACTGTTTCCTCTCCCATATTCCTACCTGATGTTTTCATTTTCATCTCTCTCCCCATTCGATCCCCAGGATCTCCCTTTCCTCTATATACACCCACATATTTACCATTGGTACCCTCCCTCTCACTTTGAGGTTGTGGGTTATCTCTCCTTGTTCTACCTCGAGTTCCTATTCCCTCACCTTCATGACTCGCCACCTGCTTAAATTCCTTGAGAACGATTATAAAGGGATTCTTCTTTTGGTCTTTTGCTATTTTATTATACCCTCTACCTGTGTCTATATCCTTTTTCTTCTGATGTTTTTCTTTCACACCTTTCCCCAGAGCTTTACTCATTCTTTTTATCCAAGGTATATATTGCCTATACCTGGTTGGTTCCCCCAGTTTCTTTACAAGCAGTGGGTGTCTGGAAACATACACATTCTGTAATCCAGCCAACCGGGAGGCTTCCTCCTCTGCCTTCCAATGAGCGGGAGTTTCCAATTTTTGGTTTGTTTTCTTCAACAGGTCTTACTATAGTTGACATATGGTCCCTAATTTGTTTTAGTTCACCCGCAATAATCTGCAACTAATCTTTCTGAGCCTTTAAAATATTGTTATTCATCATAGATATCTCCAACAGTATTTGCAATGATTTTTGTAAAATCAACATTATGACCACCATAGATGCTGATGGAGTTGCTGAGATCTCTAGGTTTAAAATAGAATTTTGCACTGAGTCATCCGTGACCCTGTAACCGGGGACTGCTCCATACTCTTCTCCTGCTCCCCCTGCGCTCCCTTATATTTGCTAGAGACAGCTCTACAGTGCGTTATTCTCCACCCTTGCAACTCTCTATTATCTAGAGGGGAAAAGAGCTGCGGTGATGAGGACAGCCTTGGTTCCATAAAGAGTTCATTCTGGCTTAGCGTGCCATGGTGACTTAAGGAGGGCAAGCATAAGTCCGTCGATAGCTGGCTGACATCCTTGACATCTGTTAGTTGCCCTTCTCCAGTTAAACGGGATTCGGAGAGGAGTTGTTTTCTTTTAAAATGCTTGCCCACAAAATCCATAATTGATTTAGTAACTAACGCACCCCCATCTCATTTTGCGGGGGCTTTTATGCAGGGCTTGCTTCTTTACGTTTCCACGTGTTGTCCTTGTGACTTCTTCTCTGGGATTTACCTCATTCTCTTCTCAGAGCCTATTTTCCCTTGTGGTGGCAGCATACAACTGCAAGCGGCTATTCTGCCCTTTATTTAGTTTACGTCTCTCTGTTTCCATCTTTCTATATGGTTTAGTTATAGTGTTATAGGGCTCCTAACTTTAATTCTTTCTTGCTTTTGCTGCGTTGATTCCACAAGCCGGGTCACTTGATTTCACCCCTAAATCCTGCAGCAACTGCTCAGCTCTATTCCACCAAAACAGAAAAGGTCTGCCTTGCCCTTATTACTAGCCGCCTTTGCCACCAAGCACTTACCTCTGCTCATCTGCTGTAGCCGGGTGTTGTGCCACGAGTCTGCCGCCGCCTTCACCCAACAACGGGGAGAGGATGTAGCCTTACGGCTGGAGCGGTAGACCTCGAAGCTGGGGAAGCGGGTTCGAGTCTCGGCAACGACGCACAACATCCTGTGATTCAGGGCAAAATCACTTAATCTCCCTGTGCCTAACAAAAACAAGCATTAGCATAGCCAATAGGTCTCGCTTTTGGGACCTTATAAGTATTTAGTTATGCAGCACAATATCCTTGGTGCAACAACATCAACTGTTGCATGGCTAAACACTTATAAGGCCCCAAAGGTGAGACCTATTGGCTATGCCAATGCTTGTTTTAGACAGCGGCTGGTGAATAGGGAAGAGTGTGAGCTAATGAAGCCCAGTGTACGTAAATATATTATTCTTAAGACCGTACTCCACAATAGAACCGTATCTCTAGGGCTTCCCAAAACGTATGACCGTTTTTATTAACAAGATTTTGTTTTGATTTATTCCATCTTCTCCTCGCCAACCCACGGGGAGTGGAAAAGGTGAGATCCTGTTGCCATGTGGGTGTGATGGCAAATCCCTCAGGATATGATTCATTTTTAATGTTCTGTAGTTATTATGAGGTGCCAAGGAAAATGTTTGTAATCCCTGTTTTAAAAAGCAAACTTTACGTAAGTGCGCCCTGCTTTTACCTTTTAGCCATGCTTTCAGGGTCCACTTTATGGCACGTTCTTAGCTTTTTAAAGGTTGCAGTTAGGCTTAGATCTAGCTGCGACTAAATTTCATGTATGATGTAGTCCTGAAAGTGTGATCATTCAAGTGTTTTATATATATTATGTGGATACGTTTTATGTCCTTTTTTTTTAATGTACTTTATAATGAATTGTAACCATTGATCAATGATATTCATGGATGGGATCCTTCCGCTACAATGTAACTTGGACTTTTATGGTTTTTATACAAAAAGTCGAATAAAGTATTTTGATTGATTGAATACACAAGTGAACAGATGCATGGATGAATTGCTGGGTGAACAAATAGATGATGACTGAGTGTAAGGGTGGATGGATGGAAGGAATGAATATTAGATGAATGAGTGAAAGGGTAAATTGATAGATGAGTAGATTGATGGATAGATGAGTGAAAGGGTGGTTGGTTGGATAGAAGAATGGATGGATGAGTGAAACTGGGATGGATGGATAGATGAGTGGGATGGATGGAGTCTAAGGGTGGATGGATGAATGAGTGACAGAATGGATGTATGAGTGACAGAATGGATGTATGAGTGAAAGGATGGATGATGAGTGAAAGGATGGATGGATGAGTGAAACAATGAATGGATGAATGAGTGACAAGATGGATGTATAAGCGGAAGAATGGATGGATGGTTGAGTGAAAGGGTGGATGGATGAGTGAAAGGGTGGATGGATGTAGGAGTGACAGGGTGGGTCGATGGATAAGTGAAGGGGTGGACAGATGGAGAGATTTGATGGATAGGTTTGGACATAGACAGCTGTATGGACGGACAAACTGAATGATGAAAGACTGAATGATGGATGTAAGAAAGAATGGAGGACAAAATGTAAAAGTAGAATGATGGATATCGCTGGGTGGATGAAAGGATGAATGCAGAGATGCTTGGATGGAGGAGACGAGCGCTCTTCTGCAGAGGGTTGTGATCACTTGCTTTGCTTGGGTGGTGCTTTGGGTCAAAGTTGGGGGTATTTTAATTTTCTGACAACTCCCTTGAAATGTGCAGTAACACCCTGCCAGTGCTGTGTAATTACCAGTTAAACCTAGGGGAATAGGGAATAACTGTGTGGAGCAGAATTTACCAGGTGGTATTAAGCAGACTCTTCCCCTTTTCTGTCGGGTTAAATGCATACATTTAGCAGCTGCTCTGGGGAGGTGGTTCATGTGTGTGCGGCTCCTGTGCAAGAGGGGAGGATGCCAGCCTTGGCCGTGGGTCAGGTAGGGGCAGCCCTTTCACCTGATGATTTGACATTTCAGATCTTCCAGCTGTTAACACTGGGTGTGCTCCTCCGGCATCCATTAAAGCCCGCTTGGTTTCAAACCTAGAATAAATGTTCTGAGGGCAGACTGGCCCCATCTTAGATCCGCTCCGGATCACACCGTGGGCGGCAGCATCGGAATGCGCTGAAAGTGCAAAGGGTGAAATATGCCAGATTCATGTTGGCAGGAGAGGTGGGGGCGCGATGAAGCACTGATACACTGCTCGCTGTTGTGAAGCGACCCCCATGCAATGAGGGCGCCCTCTCGAGTGAATGGGACAAGCTCTGGAACAAGCAAGACCACGGTGGGAGATACAGAATGAGCACAACCAGAGGTGGGCTTTCCCTCACAACTGGGGCACTTATGGGGAACTCACCGGGTACATTGTCCCATAAGGTACCCAGTGCAGAGCCGAGCAGCAAGGCTGAGCTGCAGCTGACTCTGATTGGAAGCCCTTCCAAGCCAATCATTCATTCATTCATCCATCGGGGGCCGCGAAGGCTCCAACACGTGTGTGCCACGTCAGCAGAGTGAGTGCCCACTGTCAGATATCAGTGTGAGCTCTGCTCCAATAAAGGTGGCACTCAGTTTACTGCTTTGTTTCAGATCAGAACTTAATAATGCAAATAAAACAGAAGATACCACCTCCCTCGTAGGTATTAGTAACCAAACAGCTCTTGGAATAGGGTGCCCCGCCCCCGGCTGTTAACAATGTAGGGGGGAGGGGAGGTTCCGATTCCTACAGCTACAGCCCTGCCCAGGGGTTGTAATGCAGAACAGGCAGCATTTTGGCAATAAAGCGCTCACTATCAACCCTGCAAGTGTAGCCTCCAGGCGCTACAGAGCAAAGAGGGCGATCGATGCAAAGAAATCCGAGCCCCACAAGGAGGAGGAGGGCGCACCTCCTCGGCTGCCAAAGGAAGAGCGGGTGGGGCCCTTGGGTGGGGCCCTTGGTAAACGTAGGCGGCCCCCCCGCCTGCCTACAGCAGGACTCGCGTTTAAGGGCGGTGTAGTGTCTAATTAGCCGCAAGGCACAGCAATCAGTAGCAGGCCAGAGCGCCGCAGGCACAAAGTAGGCAGAAGAAGTAGGCCCGTGTACCTACCACAGGAAAACACACAAAAGCGGGCTGGAGCCCCCAAGCTCAGAACCTGAAGGCAAAGGGGTCCGAGCACCGCTAAGAGCATGGAAACGGGGCGTCTAAGACTGTCAGAACCGGCGACAGCACCGCAAGTGATTAAATACAAAAGAAATAACCTCCTTAGTTTAAGACGTGCTTCTTGCGTTCTAAAAGACAGGTGGCCCTAGAACCCCTATGTGCGGAAGCACCCCAGCAGCTTCCCAGAACAAGCGCGCGCGCCTCGCGCTAAATGTAAAAAAAAAAAAGTTTGACGAGGAGGAGGCAGCAGGGGAGAGAGGAGGGGCTTGGGCCGTTTCATGGGAGCGAGCAGGAAACATCTGTTTGTAATTATTAACAGATGGTTCCTGCTCGCGCCCGCAAGTGTATCGCCAAACGTGCACGCGTTGCCATTGAAGGCAATGGAACGCGTGCATGTTTTTGGCTGAAAAGCCGAAGCGATCCCAAAAGGTCTTTTTTCCTATGCAGCACATGCGCGCTGCGTAGGCGAGACCTAATGAATGTGTCCTTCTGTAACGAAACTGGTGCTCATGTAAAGAGCTCTGATACCCGATGTTTCGGGTCTAGTTCGCGCTATATAAACTCTAAAAAAAAAAAAAAGGACAATGCCTCCTGTTTCTTCCTTCATTGTAGTCCTTGTCCACGTAGTCCTGAATATATTCACCAGTAGTGCTGGGTGTCATATGTCCACACTCCCCTTTCCCTCCCACAGATTTTAACTTGCCCAGTGGGCTCATGGTCTCATGGGGACAGTACCTGCACTGTTGCAGGCTGTGCTCCTCGCGACTCCCCGCGGGGGGGGGGGGGAGAGACACAATTGCCCCGCTCTGGCCCCACCATTTGCTCTCTATTTTCCCTTTGGCAAAGTGAAGTTGGCAAGGTGGGAGAAGTAGATCTGCTTTTTGGGGTTGTTGGGGTGTGTACCCTGCTGTTTAATTCACAGCACTCAGAGCTCGCAGAACTCCTTTGGTGTGACTTCGACGTGGCGAGGAGGGCAGGCACGAGCATGGCAGTACGCATATGCGTGCTCGTATGTGCCACAGCCCTCCACGGTGTCACTACAGGATTGCAATATTAAAGTAATAGATGTTTTTGGGTGATATTTATGGAGTGCTATATCGTTTTCTTTGATATTGCGTCATGCACCATTTTTTCATTTGTTCTTATCCTTTTGTGTTTGCATGTGTTTGAGTAATTGCTGAATTTCATTGTGCAATCATTCCAATTCAATTAATGTTTACTCAATGATTCATAAAATGAGATTAAATAAACAATTATTAAATATGGAGTACTATCTTTTGATTTATTCTTTAATTTTGCTTGCAAATAGTTTGCTCTAACAACATCATTCATCCCCTGGGGTTCATTGTGGCATATGCATTTCAATTAATATTGTGGGATGTGGATTTTGGTTCGTCTTTGGCTTTTTTGAATAATTACTTGCCATAAATATTTCAACATCTCCAGGCTTCTTCTCACAGTCTGAATGTTTTCCTTGATCAATAATCCTATGAGAAACCGAACACTTGGGGCCTGATTCACAAAGGTAAACGTACACGTTTTTGTACGTTCACTCTTGTGCAGTATTCACAAAACTGCAATTTAATAGTAACTTTACGATTGTGGAAACTCCACAGTCAGGGCTTAGAACTCCGCACATAAAAAGATAGACCTGTGTCCTTCTCTGTGCTGACTGCGGAGTCTCCACAGTGGTAAACTTACTATTAAATTGCAGTTTTATGAATTCTGAAAATGAATAAACTTTGTGTAAGTTTTCCTTTGTGAATCAGGCCCTTGGACTATTTTCAGTCGAATGATCAATCTCAGTAAGCAACATATTTATGCAATTAGGTGCATATTTGGACTGGCTATAGTAATAGTACAATCCAAGCTCTGCTGTAGAATCATTTTTCACAACAGACAGATGATTTATTGTCCATAAATGCAGAAAAAACTCCAAGTGCATCATAATGCAGAGCAAACGATGCACATATGGTAAACAACAATATTAGTGAAGGAGAAAATGGAATCTTTCCATGCTTAGTTTGTTCTCGTTGTGATAACACATGCAATGGTGCAATAGTCACTCTTACAAGGTTCAAAAATTCAAACTTCTACCAATCTTATTATACAAACATAGAGGCAGTACTAGAACTAGGCTAACTAAATCACAAACTAAATGAAGCAAAATATTTTACCACCCACCTTGAAATGATTCCATAAAAGGTGATTGCACCACAAAGAGAGATATATTTGATAGTATGACTTGATACAATGATGTTCAAAGCACCTAATGACCTAATGGGCATGAGTTGTTTTCTTTATTCAGGAAACTACAAATGAAAATGACCACACCAAGCATCAGAAGAGTCACTGGAAGGAGACGAGGGTAATGCCAGATGTGCCATTGTACCACGCGGAATTGTTCCCCAGTTCATAATAACTTTGAAATGGTTGTGGTAAGCATGTTATGGCAGCAACTAACACTGGGATTATTGTTTTTTTTTATTTCAGCTAACATCATTTTTTATATTCTGTTTCTTTTGTTTGTTTTCTTTCAGAACTCATTATTTGCAATATTTGCGGAATAACATATTATGGACTTTCATGAAGCAGTGCCAACAAAGGCACAAATGCATTGATAGTAAGTGTAAGAAAATGAGTTATTAGTTAGGGAGTATGTTAGTTCTACACTGTTTCAGTAGTTCAAACCTAGTAGCTATGGCATAGAGCAGATAGACTTAAAGGAGGAAAAGGTGCAAAGTATTTAGCTACACCCAAACAGTCAAAAAGTGAAAGCAAAACTCAATATTAACCCCAAAAAGCAGAAATAACACAGAAAAATGTAACACAACTTCCAGAAATCATTGAATGGAGTTGACTGCGATGGAGCAGAGGTCGGATTCACAAAGCAGGTCATCCCAGTCAAAGTCTTTTTCTTCAGACTTGGTCTTTTTTATGGAAGTTGTGATCTTCCATTGGGCAAGTTTGAAGGCTGTATCTGACAATCTGGATTTTGAATACCCAGATAGCCGCTGGACGACGTCCCACTGAAGGCTTTGGTACTGGCGGGAGAAGCTCCAAGTGGGAAAATTCAACTTTTGTGGTAGTTGAAGTCCTCTCACACCTTCACCCGGTCAAGATTTCTATCTTCAGACTAACTCTCTTTTACGGAGCTCGAAATCTTCCAGCGAGCAAGGCCGAAGCTGTATCTGACAAAGTCCCTCTGTAATCGGACACCTTTGCAGCAAGGTTACGCTAAAGCCCAACTTTTCACACTTTCTAGGGCAGTTCTTTTTAGCATCCTCCAAGGCCAGCAGCATTTCAGAGACAGCACTTAGAGACCTGGGCACAATTCACCAGGAGCTAAAAGCAAGGTCCACTCCAGCTCCAGTTGTAACTGGTCCACTAGAAAAATGCCTCTTTGTAGCTTGTAATGTCCCTGTAGCCACACAGGACGTCAGCCAACTGAGCCTTAGAGTCCACTACTTAATTTTGGGTGCTGGTGATTTGTCCTGAGTGTGTCCTGGCTGCCAAGTGCTGTCCCTGAGGTCCTGGGGTGGATCAAAATAGAGTGTGCCCAGTGAAGGGGTGTAAAAACAGTGGCCAAGAGAAAGGAAGCACGTGCACTTCTATGTGGTACTCCATATAAATGTAAACAAGCATTTACAGTGCAATAGGTCTCGCAACTGCGAGTTTTGAAGCTATTGGCATTGTAAATGGCAATGACTTTTATAAAAAATTAAAAGGCATTGTCATTTACAATCCCAAAAGCTACACCTATTGCATTGCAGAGCGCGGTGTCCGTGAAGCAAGCGCCGCGTTCATTAAAGTTAAAAGACAGAGCACGGTGTCCCTGAAGCGGGCGCAGCGCTCATGACTAAAGTTAATAAAAAAAATAATGAACCCGAGCGCGGTGTCCCTGAAGCGGGCGCCGCGCTCAGTCTTAAAGTTTGAAAAAAAAAAAAAGAGCACGTGTCCCTGAAGCGGGCGCCGGGCTCAACATGCAAATATGACAAAATAAAGCAGCCGCCATTGTCCCCATCAGTGTCAATAACAAAAATAGTGCTCACTCACTAGATAAAGCATGCCGTGTAATGGGCCAAGTAAAAGGTCCAGTCCTTATGGGCGGTAACAAATGGCGACAAGGCTGTACCAAGGCAGGACTAACAAGCCTCATAATGAATCAGAAGCCAGAATTTACCAAGGACAATGACACCACCCAATGAAAAATATGGGCGGAGAGTGGGCGGGGCTGCTAGTGCATACCCTAATACAGCATGCCTCGCAGAGCGAGGAGTGCATACGCGCTGCCGCTAGGCTTGACCTAAAAAGAGTTCATTAGAAGGATACAACTCAACCAGTCAGACCAATGTGAGATTGAAATACTGCTGGGTGGACACACTCAAGAAAGGGAGGAAAACCATCAAATCAGTAGCAGGGAAGTGAGACAAATAAAGTCATCCAATTATGAGCAAGGGGCTGACGCAAAATCCAATCTATGTATATTGAAAACAACAGGTCTGGCCAAAACTGCCTTACATACACAACTCAGTAGATGATGCACACTGTCATCTACAGTTGGAAACACATTACATCTGATTAAAACAAACTGTTTGATCTTATATTATTGTAAAAACAATAAAATCATAGATTCACAGAATAAACTACCCTAAAAGTAATCTGATGTTATTAATCCCTAGGACGTTAATGGTCTCTATATTAACGCATGAAACCCACAAAGAGCTGTCAACCCATAGCAGGAAGATAAACAACGATGTAAAGTATTTTCAAAACTGTCCAGAACTGAGGAAAGAAGGGGATGGTAGAGAGTTCCAAGGTTAGGTCACTCAATAGACATGAGTCCAGCACTGTGTATCTCTTGTCCCTCTTCCATTTAAGCAATAGTTTGGGAGCACTAAACTGCTTGCTGTACTTGGTCTCTGCTTAAATCTGACTGTATGATGACACTTTTTGTCTGTCAGGTATTAATGACCCTGTGTGGGTAAGCATGTGAAAGTATAAGAGGGCTTTAAAATTGTTCCTGCAAGAAGAGGACTATTAATTGTGGTGGATTGTAGTACACAATAAGTAATAAAGTCACTAATTTGTGTGGCCTAGGCAGAGGTTTAAATAATTTGAACCGAAGCTCAGCCTCTAGTAGCTCTGGTGCACAGCAGACAGGCTTAACTTAGAGAAAATGTGTAAAGCATTTAGAAGTACCAAATCAACTAAAACGCCAAAGCACAACACAATAAATAAAGTGTAATAAACAAAATAACAACAAAATTACAAAAAATTTAATTAGAGGAACCGGAGATGTGAATTTTAGAGATTTAAGGAACTAAGTTTCAAGAAAAGGTAAAGTGCCAATTAGTAGTCACCGTTTGCGGGGGACAGGCACCTAGGAGTGATTTCAGGCTGACCGTGATGGAGTGTGGGTTCGTATATGCCAAGCAGGTTTGTCCCAGTTAAAGATTTTACCTTAGGACTTAGTCTCAGATATGGAAGTCAAAACCCTTCAGCAGGACATGGTTACAGAGGGTATCTGAGGAAGTCCTCTCAAAGCACGATAGCTATTGAATGAGGTCCTGCTAATGCTGTTGGTTTTGGGAGGCAATTTCAAAGTGGAAAAGTTAAAATTTTGTGCCCAGGGATTTAATCTCTTTTTTTGAGTTTCAGAATCCTCCAGTGGGACAAGGCTGCAGGTTGAATACAATGCTGAGTTCCAGAAGGCGGGATACCTTCTTGGTAAGGGATCAGTAGAAACAGATTTAATGCTGCGGAAAAGCTCCAAGCTGGAGAAACTTGTTTATTTATCCCAGCAAAGACACGCCTTGGCCTGATCGGCTTAGGTGGTTGGTCCTGGTGCTCAGGCAGTTGAAGTCAAAAAAGTCTTTCAAGTTACAACTTTTCAGAGTTTGTAGGAGAAGTCCAGTTAGACATAGTCACTTAGGGTCAAGACTCACTCTAGCAGAGGCTACCAGAAGGGTCTTGTCCAGGTCCAGTTGCAACTGGTCATGTGGGTACTTCAGGATAAAAGGCCTTTTGCAGCTTGCATCCCTTTAGCCACACAGGAGATCAGCCAATTGACCCTTGGATTGCTCTTCTAGGCACACAAGCTGGTGGGGGAACAAAGGTCTTCTTTATCCAAGGTCTCACCATACATTTAATTGTGAAAGGATAGGCCTTTTACAAGTTAATGACATTTCTAGGTCCACCCTAACTGATCTTCCAGCAAGGGTAAGAAAAGTACCTCATCACATCCATACCATTTTTCCTGCCCTGGGAGCAGTTTTCACACATTAGGTTATGGCAATGGCTGGGCAGCTGCTGCAAGGCTAATACAAATCAGCATTCAGGAGCTTTAGACAGGAAAAGGGTAACTTTATAAAAATGACTTTTCCTGAATATTTATTAAAAATCCAGCTTCATAGCTACAGGGACACAAAAAGCTGCAAGAGGTATTTTCTCTGCAATTCCCAGCTGACCAATGGCAACTGGAATTTGGACTGTGCTCTGCTTGTGGCCTCTGCCTGGCACCCTGTGAGTTTCTAAATGCCCCTCAGAGATGAGATCAAGGCTGGGCTTAGAAATGTGTTGAGGTGACTGCTTGGGCACCAGCAAAAAGTTTAGATCCTCTTGAAAAACTTTGTTCCAGAGCCACAGGACCTACTGCAAAAACTACCCGAAAGGCAGTACTATGGTGTTGGATTGAATTTCAGGTTCTTCCCCTAGAAAGGCTCAAGCACCTACAAAAAAACATCAAAGCTTCCTTCTGTTTTAGGACTTAGAAACCTTTTCAAGCAAAAACTTAAAGAGGTCCAGAATCTTGGTGGGATCAAACTGCGGCAGGTATCTAACATGAAATTCCATGGCTGCGGATACCCCAGGGAGACATAACTTTCTTTAAAAAATGACAAAGCCCCATTTTGTATCAAATCTATTTACTTCCAGACTTTCACTGAGACCAATCTACTTGGTGTATCTGAACAGGGCTCCATCATGGTCAGCTTCAAATCGCTTCTAGGCCCGCTGTACTGCTACCATTTACTACCATTGGTGTTTTGTGTGTCTTGGCACTATTTTCACTTAAATCCTTAAAAATTCATATCTCTGGTTGCATTTTTGTCTTTTTGTTCTTATCTAATTCAAAATAATATAACCTTTATTTTAAAACTGGTTGTGTGATTTTAATGTATTTTTGTGACTGTCTACTGTGTATACACTGCTCAAATACTTTAAACATTGACTGCTTAGTGTAATGCTACAAGGGATTTTGCACAGGTTATAAAAAAAAAGCTTTGCGACATTGAGCAGGTGGTGGCCTTATCGTTTGAGGTGGGCACTTGTTGACCAAAGATAATAAACTACTTCCCTACAGAGAATATAAGTACAACTAATACATCAATCAATCAATCAATCAATCAATTAATCAATCAATCAATCAGTCGATCTCTAAAGCACTGCTCATGACCCGTGAGGGTATCCAGGTCCTGGAGAGGTTCAGTGGTTCAGTCAAAAAGCCAGATCTTTGATGATTTTCAGAACGCTGGTAGTGAGGAGAAGGTCTGGAGGTGTAGAGGGAGATCATTCCACATCTTTGCTGTGATGTAGTAGCGTCCACTCCTTCTGCAACAGCACATGTGGACGGTGAATGTAGGAAAGTGCCCTTTTTTGCATGGTTGCCCCCACTTTTTGCCAAGTGCTGATTGTACTTTGACTGAGTGTGCCCTGGGTTCCTGCCAACCAGGTACCCAGGGCCTAAGTTCTTTCCCTAAATTGTACTGTTGCACAACCCAATTGGCAACTCTCTGGCCACATGTAAGTCCTTTGTAACAGGTACCATAGGTACCAAGAGCACTGTGACCAGGGAAGGCCTCTAAGGGCTGCAGCACTTATTGTGACACCCTTAGAGGCCCTGTACCCTTACACACACACACAGCCATTGCAGGCTGCGTGTTTTGGTGTAGAACAAAGTGAAGAGTCAACATGGCACACATCCCTGTGTATTGATAAACTGTGAGTGTAGTCAGCGCACACCTGTTTGAAAAAACTAAACAATGATTTCCAATTTTAAGCTAGCTTGCGTGCATCCCTGTGTGCCATGCCTACAATCCACTGCCCTGGCATAGGTAAGTGACCCCTCTAGCTGGGTGCACTATACCAGTGGGGAGGGTACACATGTATGAGCCCTCTACCCCTACAGTGTCTAAGTCAATTCTTAGACTTTGTAAGTGCAGTAATGCCATGAAGAGTACATGGTGCTGGGAGTTTGTCATTACGTGGTGGTGCCCCAGGTGAAAAAGGTTAACTGGGGCGGCCGAAGCTTTGTTGCCAATGCGGCCAAAGCATGGAATGACCTCCCACCTCACCTGAGAAGCATGAACAATCTCCTAGTTTTCCGTAAGGCATTAAAAACATGGCTTTTCTCTAAATAAACCTGCCTAGAACTATACCGATGTTGTTTTCAGTCAGGACTTCACACAGCGCCAGGACACCTTCGGGTAACAGTTAGCGCTATATAAGTCCCAATAACATTAACATTAACATTACGAACTCCACAACACCATAATGGCTTTACTGAAAACTGGGAAGTTTGGTAACAAACGTCTCAGTAATAATCACATGTAGGTAACTGTTCCTAAGGAGAAGAAGAGCAGGCCTAATATGGTCGCTGGGCAAGACTGTGAGTAGCTTACTCACAGGGTAGGTTGGAGACAGAGTAGTGTGGAGGTTGGGAAATTCCTCCTTTTGGAAAAAGTGCCCTCACACACCCATGCGGATGCCATGCTTCATCATTGGGCATTGCTCCTCGTGGGGGTGGCGCTGCAGTCCCCCACAGGCCCCACGAGAGGGCTCTTTGTAGGAGTTCTTTTTAGGAGTAACGCTGCAGTTGTGAGTGCGGTTGTGTGGGGGGGAGAGAGGAAAGGTGAGTGAACAAAATCGCCATACTGGTACCCTACAGAACTTTTATTCAAGAGTCCATGTGGTGAGGTTAAAACTGATGACAAAGAAGGCCTCTAGAGATATTATATCTGAGGGGTGAGTGTTTTCCTTCTGTTCTGTTTGTCAGCAGGTGAAACAGTGATGACGTTAAGTGAGAGAGTAGGTCGACATGTTTCACGCCTTTTAAGGGTCCCTAGCGGATCCCGTGGCATTTCTTCAGGACCGTGTTATAAGTGCAGAAAAGTTTAAAAATAGGAATCTGAGACGGCGACACCCAGTATTCCTATGATACCTCTGGTCAGAGTTTTTTTGGTGTCAATGCACCTAGAGGAATGTCCTTAGGAGTTCCTCGATCCAACCTGTAATAAAAGAAAATGGATAGAGAAAAGACATAACTTATAAAAGGAGAGACATACTACTTTTTGTCATCTTAATCAAATAGTGCATATGACTGTTGCAAACAATGTGGGCAAAGAGGCATGCTGACACATTCATACCTCAAATGCCTGAAGCCGGCTGTGCAGTGCTCATTCACACCGCAATCTGAAAGCCCAAGGCATTGGCGTATTGCGAAGATTAAGGCACCTCCATACAAAATATCTGTGTAGCAGAGGCGGCGTGCTGGTGTGTGCACTACACCCAATGTGTTTGATGTCTATTAAGAATGGCATGGGAGCCGTGGCAGGTGAAGCAGCCCGTTAGGTGATAATCGTTTTTATCCATTCGGCGTGGAGAGAAACTCCTTAGTGAGTAACTGATCCTGGTCTAATAATGCGATATACATATAGACACACATGCATATAATGACATATATCTCCTACCCCACCAGTAGAAAAGGTTGGCCTCATCAGCTTTTGTAGCGCGGAATAGGAAAGGATATCTGTGAGTGACATTGTCAAATCAATTTTGCGAATGCGCTCGAGGTCAAGATATTACCTTATTGGATGTGAACAGCCAGAAGGAAAATACTCACGGTGCCTCTCCCGAAAATGCAGCCTATTACCGGCCCGCCGCTGCTAGAATGCAGGTGTGGGCCGTGAACGCTGCTTCCAAATAAGTATCTCGCCCCTTCGTCTACCCGGAAGACCGGGTGACACGGCGGGAGGCGTGAGGTGACGTGCATGGGGTCGTGCGAGCGTCAAGGAAAACGTGGCAGCCATGTTGGAACAGGGCTAAACCTGATCGTTAGGCAGAGACTCATGTAGTATATGTGGGCTTCAGTAGTAATGATCTCCAATTGGACATGCATGTTATTTATTATAAGTGCATGTTTAATAATTGGGAACCAAGTGGTGTTACTCCCGTGTGTAGTATATGGTTTGGAATCCCTGGTTGCAAACATGGTGGCCATATTAGGGGTAGGGAATTCCTTATAGTTATGATTGGTGGTCGGATCAGTCAACGACCATATAATTTGGCAGGTATACATGAGCCTGACATATCAGAGATGTATCTGATCATATACAAGGCTGTGGGAGTTACTGTCAAGTATGGTATTCACCTGTCCGGTATAAAGATAGCGCATGGGGGCCTTCCTAATAGTAGGAGGCAGGCAGTGATTGATCAAAATTTGCGTTCCAAAGGTCATGTATTCATTGTCCCTGATAGAGCTATGTAGTGTGAAGGCCTGGAATAGTGGATAAAACGTGTGGCCTTGTAGTATATAAAACATTTGGCTTTGTGGTGTATATGGTTTATATCACCAAGTTATTCGCGGCAGATAAGAAAAAAGAACATATTATGAGAGGGGCCATGTTTCAGCTGATCATGATCTCATGGTACCTAAGTGTCCACTGTCCAGTTGTTGCAAAGACGACTCTGACAAGTAAGACGTAGGCCTGTTGATGAATCAGTTGATGAATTCTGCCCAAGGAATATCATCGTTAAGGCCTGTGATGTTACTTTTGAGGCGGAAAAAACCCAACGTTGTTCTTGTGTAAATAGGGCTCTTGTGGACCAATTCGGATTGGACTCTATAACGGTCCACTTCAAGCTGTCTGGAGTGTAGTTTGTTGCTGCACAGTGACTTAGCATCCTAGTATTGATCTTTTTACATCCAATAGTGCTTCTATGTTCGTTAATTCGAACTTTGACCGGTCTCGTGGTCATACCCACATACCTTAAATTGCATGGACAGGTTATTAAGTACACACAATTCTTAGTGTTACAGTTGGTATGTTTTTTTTGGCGCCAGGTTGTACGAAGACCCAGATCAATGTGTTTTGTTGCCGTGGTGAGGTGGCATACTGCGCAGGATCCACAAGGGAAATGCCCTTCTACCGGGGGTAAAGCTCATAAAGTGGGTTGTCTAGTCAGTTGGGGTTCGGGTCGAGTGTGGAAAAGTATATCCCTCCGAGTCTGGGTGCGTTTGAAGGCAAAAAGGGGGGTTGGCCCAGGGGTGAAACTGCCCGTTCCTAAGATGCCCCAATGTTTCTTGATTACCTTCTGTATTTGGTTAGAGCAAGATGTAAATGTAGGGACACATGTGAGTGTATCACAAGCGCAACAGAGCAACAAACGTCTCAGCACATTAATCCCACACTGATGCCAGTGTGGGATTTAATGAAAAATGCACTCCGAGGGCATCTTAGAGATGCCCCCTGAAAACCGACCTAAGTCTAATGTCCTGGCTGAGTGGCTGCTCACCAGCTGCCACCACCAGACATGTTTCTGGACCCCTGGGTCGAGAGCCTGCCGCTCTCGGGGTTCTGAAACAAAGCACATCCTGGGACGAGGTGCCAAGCCTCCTCCCCCAGGATGGGCAGAGTCCACAAAGGGGAAGCTTCAAAGGCTTGCTGCCTTTGCGAGCTACCCCCCAGCTATTTGCTGCTCCCAGCAACTGGCCCCCATCGGTTCTGACCCCCACTTTGGGCAGGAGAATCGGCGGGAAAACCAAGTTAGGAGGAGAGGTGCGCCCACCTTTGCCAACCCCACCCCTTAGGTGGGGGAGGCGAGGTGAAGCACAACTCTCAGTCCCCGCCATCTTGCAGAAGGTGGGACCCAGCCAACCAGAGTGAGGCCTGTGCCCCCTCCCACTGGAGGGTGGCATAATAGGGGGTGTACCCACGCTAAGGAAGGGATCCATTGGTCCTGACCTACCTACCTGTAACACCCCTAAATCTAGTATTTAGAGGCAACCCCGAACCTTGCCTCCTCAGACGAAGACAAGACAAGAAGCAAGAAGAAGAAGGACCGAACAGCCATGCGGAGAGAAGAAAGGAGGACATCAACTGACTTGGCCCCAGCCTTACCGGCCTGTGCCGACCTCAGATCCCTCAAACAGAACCTTGGTGTGTCCTGCAGCCAGCAGTCCTCGAAAACCTGGAGAACCTGCCCTGCCTTGCAACTAAAAAGGACTTTGTCTCCTGTGAGTACCGGACGTGCTCAAAAGTAACCGACTCTGACTCCGGCCGACTCCGTGAGTCTCCCCCTCTCTGCTCCCGGCGCCCCGAGCCTGAGCCCGAGTGAACCAACACCCTAAGGAGGTCCACCCAGCGATCCTTGGCTGGATCCCTGTGACCCCTGAACCTCAACAAGCTCTCAAATCAAACCTGCAGCCAAGAACCGAAAGATCCCCTCAACCGCGACCGAAGGCGACACCTGGATCGACTCCGTAACCGAAGCGGTCCAGATACAGCAACCGCGTCCGTCCGACCGACTCCGTCACCGCACGCTTGCGGACACAGGACGACCCCTCCCAAAGCCCCATTCGCCTCCACAGCAACTGACCGACTCCGAGGGAACCGCGACCATCTCTGCAGCATCAGCCAAGACTGCATCCTACACCCGGCCGCCCCTACGCCGCTGGTGATGTAGTTCTTGTGTTGGCCATTGGGCCCTACTGTGCTGACCTCAACCCCAACAGCTTTTTGTTTCCCAATCTGGTGGCCTGCTTGCCGCAGTCCCCAAGCCCACGACCATGCTTAGCCCATTGGCTGTGTGGTCCTTGCACTCTCCACCCGGCCGCCTCTGTGCCCCTGGCGGTGCGACTCAAGTGCCCCTATGACCGAATCCTACCCACAGGCTCCTAAACTCCATTCTGCCTTTTCAGGACTAATTATGGCTCGTGCGTACTACTGTGAACCTGTACCAAGTTTACAAAACGCATTGACTCATTTTTCCCTCCCACAGAAAATGTACCAGCCTTGCATCTAGAGATACCTGGCTGTGTAAGAAAAGTAATTGCAAAGTAATTCTACTGTAACTAATTCACTTCATTCAAACTGTATTTCTACTGTTTATGCTTGCAAAGTGTTTCTATGCTGACCTGTACCAGGCCTGGCTTGGTTCTAGGAAATAAATATAACTAAATAATATTTTTATACAAACAAATTGGTCTGAGTTCAGTCTTTGAGTGTGTGATATCATTCCTTGCCTGAGGGCGTACAATAAATGTTTAGCACTACCCTCTGATAAAGCCTTAATGCTCGCTCAAACTACCACAAATAGAGAGTAAGGTATTATCTACATTTACCTCTGCCTACCTTTGGGGTTCCACTGGACTCTGTGCTTACTATACCTTACTTTAGTATAGTATATACAGAGCCAGTTTCCTACAGTGAAGGCAAGGGTGGTGGGGCAGAGGTATATGGTGGGCTGGTGGAAGTTCAGGCAGTGGTTGATGTAGGTGGGGTCGCAGTTGTGAAGGGCTCTATACACACGGGTTAGTAGCTTGAACTGGTATCTCTTCTGCACTGGGAGCCAGTAGAGTTCCTTGAGCTGAGGGGTACTGTGGCTCAACGTGGGGAGGTCAAGGACGAGTCTGGCGGCGATGGTCTGCATAACCTGAAGTCTAAGGAAGAGGTGAGCTGCAATTCCTAAGTAGAGAGCATTACTGTAGTCCATTCTGCTGGTGATGAGAGCTTGAATGATGGTGCGTCTTAAGCTCTGTGGAAGCCATTTGAAGATCTTGCGCAACAACATAGGATGAAGAAGCAGGAGGAGGAGATGGCATTGACCTGGAATGTCACAGTTAGCTTGCTGTCCAGAATGGTGCAGAGGTTTTTTGCGTGGTTGTGATCCAGCGGTATACCAACAACAGATACTCCACTACCATATACTCACCTGGGCCCATAAACACACAACTGAGTAGACCGCTGGTTTAGTTACAGTTTTATTTCACAATATTCAGGATTAGTTATTTAATATTCCTAACTAACCTTTCACTGATCAAGAAGTTCTTTCCTCTGGTCGATGGACCATTAGTTGAACTAGTTGATGGTGATAATTAACATAGCTCTTATCTTGCCTTTTAATAAATGATCACAGACTCAGGAAGTTTTAAAATCTTTATCTAAATTAAATGCATGTGAACCATTTTAAAATACAGTGCAGTCACCATCTTTCTTAGGAGAGAAAATTCAATTGATTAAACATCAAGCATATACTTCGGACTCATACAATGATTAATGCTCAGAAAGGGAGAGGACAGAGAGAAAAGAACATCTGCAAATAACGTGAATTTATAATTACCAAGAATGGTGTGAAAGACCAAACCCCCTGGCCAAAGGGCTGGTAAGGGTCCCCCGGGATAGGTAAGGAGACAAAGACTTCAGGACAGGATTCAGAACAGGATAGTTGACCTCTCTAGAATACCGACGATTGCGCCGCACCCCTCTCTGACACTCTCTTCCTCCTCGAGATTCTTCCGCGATCTTCTGATCTAACCCAATTAAGTTAGGATAGAAATTTCTGCTTCAGGTTCTGCATTCGGTTCTTCATCAGCATCTCACAGCATCTCTCCCAGCAACAGCATCTCCGACTCACAGCATCTGGACAGACAGCATCTCCATCTCTGCTCTGACTAACTAACTAAAGCTACCTTAGTTATACCTTCGTTTTCTTCATGTTCCACCCACTAAAGTTTCAATATCGTAAAAATACGAAATATGATTGGTCAGGCAAGGGGGAAGCTCCGTCACACCATGCTTACATGTCATCAAAATCAGTTCAACTATTGTTCGCAAACCCATCCCCTTAATTTTTATTCATGTATTGAGTTCCCATACATATCCACATTTTATTTTGAAACATTATTATAACTTTATGAATAAAAGGCCTCTTCGCTGAACCTTTCACCGTCCGTTCCCAGGGCACATCATTTGCGACCTTGGCTCCCGTTCCACATTTTGGTCATCATTCCGGGTTAACTTTCAGTGGACATGCGCAGTCGTTTTATCACTCAGCTTAATTTAGTTATGCATGAAAGGCCCAAATGCGCTCTAATAATAAAGTCAAAAAGACAAATATTAATTTCACAAATAAATGGTCACACTGTATACCTCCCACCTCTACTCTATTCCCCTTTTCTTATTAATACTTTTCCTGCATTAGCATTAGTAAAATAGTTTGTTTTCGTTTCAGCTAAGCAGATGCCATGCACGCGAGTCTTCAAGACTCCATTTTAGTGTCTTCTGCTCATGCGCTAGAATTTCCCTCCAAGCGTTACCTCGTCATACTGCGTAGATGCAGTTGACGCATGCGCACAACAGTTCCCCCATTTAAAGCGGTATTAGTCCGTCTTCATTGTTATCCGCATTAGTACACAAATAAGCAAGCTTCACTAACCCCCGTGTTCACCTGGTGCGTATTAGTTATTCACAAACATAATTAATAATTTGTTAATGAGTTAAATGAGTGGATTGCCTCCGAGCAAGCCTCTTTCTTACGAGACCTTGCTCCATCAGTTGGACAGGGTCGGTGCTGGGCATAGTTCTGCGGGCCACCAAGAGTTGTCCCAGGGGGAGTAGTCATTCTCGAAGATCAGTACCTCGGTTTTATCCGTGTTGAGATTCAGGCAGTTGTTCTTCATCCAGTTGGGAACGCTGGCCATGCATCTGTGGAGGTTGGCCCTGGTGTTTGTCCTTGGAGAGGGACAATATGAGTTGCACATTATCAGAGTATGAGATGATGTTGAGCTTGTATGATCTGACAATGTCAGCCAGTAGTGTCATGTAGTTGTTAAAGAGGGTGTGGCTGAAAGATGGGCCTTGGGGTACTCCACAGATGATTTCTTTGGGTTCAGAGGTGAAAGGTGAAAGGCAGATTTTCTGTTTGCATCCGGTGAGCAATGAGGAGATCCATTTGAATGCCTATGCTTTATAGCCTTGTGATGAGCAGGTGGTGAGACACCATGTTGAAAGGTGTCGATAGGTTGAGGAGGATGAGTGCCGCTTTTTCCCCTCAGTCAAGGAGGGCACGTATGTCATTGGGGGCTGTCTTGGTGCTGGGGTTGGTGCAGGAGGAAGATTGGTAGTGGTAGAGTAGGTGTCTCTGTTCCAGGTGCTTGGTGAGTTGTTGGTTGATAGCCTTCTCAAGGACCTTGACAAGAAATGGGAGCTGGGAGATAGACCAGTAGTTACAGAGTTTATTGGGGTCTGCAGAAGGTTTCTTTAATAGTGCATTGACCTAGGCGTGTTTTCAGTCTTGGGGAAGGTGCTTATGGCTATAGATGCATTGAATAGGTAGGTGAGTTTGTGGCTAATCCTGGTGCCTCTTAGTTTGAAGATGTGGTGTGGGCACAGGTGGATGCTCCTGAGTGGACCGTGTTCATGATGGAGATAGTTTCCTGGTGGGTGAGTTGATTCCATGAGATCAGTCGGTAACCTTTGCTGGTTACGGGGTGGGTGAGTTGGTTGAAGAAGTCAGTGGGCTTGGGTTCAAAGTTCTTGTAGAATTTAGTCATCTTGTCATTGAAGAAACTGGCGAGTTTGTCACAGGGTTTCTGGGCGGGAGTGATGTTGTTCGCTGTGGTCGCAAGCTTGGTGAATTCTTTGATGAGTTTGAAAAGTTTTTTACTGCTGTTGGAGCTGGTTTCGGTGCGCGTGGCTAGTGCTTCTTTCTTGGTCTCTTGTAGCTGCCTGTGGTAGTTGTTGAGGGCTGCTTTGAAGGATGTTCTGTCAGTGGTGTCCTTGTTAGAGTGCTGTTTCCTCACTAGTTATTTGCAGCAGCCCTTGGCGGTCCTGAGGTCTTCAGTGTACCAACTACCATGTTTGGTAGCTCTTTTGTGGTTGTTGTTCCTGATGGGGGCGATTCTGTCTGCACTGTTTGTGATCCAGTTATTGAAGTGTCTGACATTTTGGTCTAGATTGCTGGAGGAGTTGTGGTGGTGTCGTGTCGTTCCTAAGACCCCACAGGACCTGCGCATTTTAGATGACCTAAACTGAGGGCTTGGTGCGCAGACAGGCTCTGGACACCTCCACAGGATGAGTCAGCAGTTAGACCAGCTAGCTCTACAGTGCCACTATCACCCCCCTGTATTCTACAGCGGTGTAGGTAGTTTCTGGCAACCACTGAACATGACAACCCTGATTCTTCAGGTATCGTGGAAAACAATGCGGTATCTTTCGCTCAGTCACTCGTACTTGCTTTTCTCAGAATACACATAGAATGACGATTGGAACGGTTTCAATAATTATTTATTGATCAAGCGTCAGTCTAGTGTGAAACATATTCACTGGGACAATCAAAAGACAGGAGCAGACAAATGTGAGTGCTAGCACCAATATCGTAAATAGTAAATACATTTCTACCATAGTGCTAATAAGATGAATAAAAGCAGATTATATTAAACAATAGCATTGGCGTACTCCTACGATGCGTAGCCCACCTAAATGTACCTAGCCTAGATATGTAGGTGAAGCATGTGTATGTAGGTGCCAGGATATATCCTAATGGAGCCAAGAATCCCCCAAGGAAGTGCTAACCCCTCACCTGATGGTTCTGAATGAAGGACCCCGTCCCTGCGTCGAGGATGGCACCCCGCAAGGGATGTCAGGTCTCTGCCTGTTGAAGGATCAGCCTGCAGAGTCTCGGTCCAGCCTGGAAGGAATTCTCCTCTGTTTTTTAAGGGGGAGTGAGGGTCTTTTATACTAAAGTGGTCACTCCAGGGTTTCATCTAGAATCGATATGTTTTGATAACATTCACTAATCCTTTTCTAAACAAAAACACTCAAGCACAGCTGGCTGTTGGCCATGAATGAAAAAAGTGGTGACCCTTATACAGAATAACTCTGCCGTGCCTAGGGACATGTTTATGTACGTCAGGTACAGGGATTAAGATAGGGTACCGAGAGCCTGGTGTCGAAGAGACAGAAGTAAGCTACTAGGTAAAAGGTCACCTGTGTAAGATCGTTTTGTCGTGTGGATGAGACAAATTGTATGTAGTCGGTATGTACATGATGGGACTATCCAAAAGGACATGACACCCGCTCCTCATCAAAAGGTCAACAAGGTCAACTAGGTAATGATAGACAATGCTAAAAAAAGGCATAAAAATCATTTATATTAAACCATACTAAAAAGCACTTAAAAAAGTCTTTAAAAATGTCCGTAAAAGCAAGGTCTAATTAAAAGGCATTTTTCCCTAAAAAGCATTCATAAAAGGTCCTCTATATGTTTGAATATATTGTCATTATTGTTCTGAGCACCTTGAAAGCAACTATGTTCAGACAGAGCAGAAAAGAATAAAACAAAGTCAGTTCGACCTTCAATTTGGTACGTTTAAAAATTTGCCAAACGGTTCCCAGCACAGGAGAGGCCAGATTGTTTAAGAATCCTGTGCTGAAGACTCAACATCACTGAACATGGCATCCGCAGGAGGCAGTCCCTCCAATACTTCCAGTATGATATCAAGTGAGCAGAGGTGGTCATTTCTGGTTCCCACGGCAGCCGTCGGGGAAGAATTAGATGCCTGTGTGCCTGAGACTGATGCCTGCACATCCGTGGTGGAGCCGATCTCTGTTCCAACAGGAGCTGAAGCGTCCCATGGAGGCTCTAGGAATGCCATCATCAACATGGGAATACGCTGTGGACAACTGTGCACATGGGCCCGCAAGGGCTCCAGGAGCATGTCTATGTCCAGCGGCGCAACCAATGGAAGTGTCAGACAGAGGTCCAACATGCGTCCGAATCTGCAAAAGAGGCAGCGGAATACTGGCAGAATGCAGTCAAGCCAGGCCGGTCTGAAAGACAGGTACCAATGCTCACTCAGCTCTTGAAGCCGAGGTATACCCACGAAGAACACCAATCGCTCACGACAACGTCACTCCAGCAGTGTTCTCTCCATGTCTCAAGTGATGTTGACATCCATTGCGAAGCAATAGAATTAAAACCAGGATGCCTGCCACTGAAAGTAGGACCAAAGGAAGCCCTCCAAAAACGCTTCCAAGCACGGAGTGTATGAATGATGGAATCACTCCAAAAATGGTTTGAAAGGTGGTTAACAGACCTGATCCAATGCTCTTGAATAAGTGTACTATCCCCTGCGTATCAGACATGTTAAAGATACAATGGACCATTTCTCGAAATGGAGCGGGACGTTTGTATGGACCAGAGCCTGTATCTCTGCTGAGGACCTTGCAACTTGGAGATCAAAGATCTCTCGGGCTGAAGTTAAGGCCACATTTTGCTGAAACAGCATGGCTTTCAGTCTGCTCAAAGAATCAAACCCTATGTTGGAAACATTCAGTGAAGGACACAGTGGTGCCTGCCTAACTGTGCGAGCTGGGGGAAACAATACTTGCTTACAACAAATAACCCTGAAGTTTACAGTCACTAGATAAGCGATGCCTGGCGTCATTCCACAACAGCCTCGCTCATTCAGCATCAAGTAACTCCCATTGGAAAGTAACTAAAAAACTGGATGAATTACAGCAGCTGTGGAACCCTTCAGGTAGCAGGACAAGTTTGCTTTTGACGTATTACACGCTCCATGAAGCAGCACTTCCTTACACACTAAAGACCCACTCGAGGCCTTTTCGCAGTTTGAACCACTCAAGAAAATCTCCTTGTCCTTGTTCCTGCACCTATATGTGTATGGCAACTCCCAGGTTTCTCGTATGTATCCTTCGCCCAACCCTTCATACCAGCCTACTGGGTAATATTTCAGGCAGTATTGGAATTGGAATGTCATGATTGGCAGTGTGATAAAGCCATGGATTAACCATTCCGTAGACGGTGACTCTGCTACAGTAAAAGGTAACTTCTCTAGTTTTTCAATGAGCAGCATGGTGTACTTCGCATCTCTGTGTGCCATGGTCCTTTGTCTGTCTATCATCCAGCAGCAGATGGTAGCCGGTACCTATTCCTTTGAATGGGGTGGAGTTTGGGTGTATACATGGATGTGGGTGGAGGGTAGAGTTTGGGTGAATGCATGGATGTGTGTGTGGATGTTAGGGTTTGGTTGAATGTATGAAGGGTTGAGGATGTGGCTTAACGGCCAGAGCTGCTGTCTTTGGAGCTGGTGAACCAGGTTTGTGTCTTGGCACTGGCTCAAAATCCTGTTATTCTGGGCAAACCACTTACTATCCCTGTGTCCACAAAAAATATATGGATATGTCCTAATATAATGTAAGTGGATCTCATGTAAAGCACTCTGTTAGACCTGTCAGCCCTGGGGTGGTCTTCCCCTACATTTTTTCCCTTTTTGCCTCTTATCTGACCGCAATTTTTGTTGGACATAGGACTCTGGGCACCTTACCGCTGCTAAACAGTGCTGAGGTGCAGGTGCTCTCTCCTAAAGACAAGGTTGCCACAGGCCCCTGTTACTGCGGTGAGGCCACCGTCCTGTCTGCGCACTAGTAGTTAGAATAGGCTGGGACTGGATGCTACTGTAACCCTTACAGCCCCGCCTCTTGTCACCATAGACAGACAGGGCAGAGGGAACAGGGAACACCACAGAGCCCCTAGATTCTTCCAGAACCTTCCAACCCCCCAGGTTGCCACCCTTTTGGTCACATGACTTTAGGGTATAAGAGGGGGGTTCTGGCCACACATCCTTGTTACACTGCTGGACCAGGGAGGATCCCGGCTAGAGTAAAGACTGCTGCGCTAGGAGGATGGCCACATGGCTGAGGCTGACTGCTCCTAGGACCTGCTGCCCCACCTTGCTGAGCTGCCCTACTGACTGCTGATCTTGCTTGCCAGGGAGACTGAAGAAACATCCCCAGAGTGTCTCCATAATCTATTGCTGACTGTTCCCCTGCCTGGTGAGGGGGAGTCCCTAAGAATCACTGTGTAATCTACCTTGCCTGCACTGCCTCTGCAGCACCGGGGGTGTGAGGGTGACCCTATCATCCCTCAACCCCGCCGCCGCCGTCCAGGACCTGACTGTTGGCATAGCGCTGTGACCAGACGGAAGCGCTATGCTCAGAACTCCCCGACGCTGCCTGGGGGGTGGAGACTGACTGGGAGAGCGCTGTTGAGGGAAGCGCTGTGGACCAGAGATCACCACTGCGGCCGGGACGTCATCAGCGGTGAGAGGCGCTGCGGGGAGAAGTGTTGAGTGCCCGGGGTCCCTGCGGCTGCTTGGGACCCCCATGGGCTGTGGCCTCTGAGGCGCCGGGTGCACGTCACTGTGACCGGCTCGGGCACCCAGCTGGGCCATGTCCGGAGGTGCTGTGTGTGGAGTGCTGCGGGTCTGGGGCTTGCCGCTGCCGGCCCGGGCTACCCGCTGCCTCGTGTCATCCAGTGCGGCCTGGCAGAGGAACACCGCCACTGACCCGGGCTGAGGAGCGCGCTCGAGGGAGTCCCCAGCGACGGCCATAGAGCGCCGCGCTGGGATTGGTGCAGCAGAGAGCATCGCCTGGCAACCGGGACTTCGGCCTGCAGCATCATCGGCGGCATTCCAGGGAAGCCGCGCACGTATTGGCTCCCGAGTTGAGTGCTACCAGGCAACCCGGGCCTCGCCCAGGCGAAGTTGCGAGGAGCCCCAGGGAGCGCGAGAGATCACCGAACCCTCCGGACCGGTTCCCCTGCTGTGGGGAGCCCCACGGACTACATTGATTTCATCCTCCTCCCCAGCTAACGGCCCCGCGTGAAAGTGTGGAGTGGGCTGACTGGGGGAGGGGTTGCCTGGAGGCCGGTTCAAGGAGGGCTTGCCCGGAGGTGCCCTGCGCATACCTTCCCCTACGCCTCATCGCTTCCTTAACCCTAAAGTGACTGAACTGGTGAGTCGTGTGAACCGTGGTTTACTTCTAAACGAAGACTCACTCATTTTGCATCAGGGTTAGCCCCAGGGGCCCATGGGGCCTGAATATTTCGTTATGGTGGTTGTGCACGAGTAAAGGCTGTATTCTAAGGGCATTATGCTGTAAGTGCCTTCCCTGAACCTGTACTGCACTTCTGTATGAGAATTGCTCCCTTTAGTGAATTGATGTTACGAGAACCACTTCTCTCGGCGAGAACCTTCACCTTGTGTACCATGAGATTCTTTCCGCTTTGGAACTTGACAAGAAGTTAAATAAAGATACTTGTTCTTCTGCATAAAGCTGGAGTGGTGTCGCCTTCTTGTGTGTGCTTTACTGTGTCAGTGTGGATGTGTGCTGCACAATCACTTTACACATTGCCTCGTGCGTGCCTACCTGCCTCGCGCCAAGCTACCTTGTCGGAATCAGTGGTCCCTACTTGGACGCAGACTCTGGCCAACTGGAGACCCCGGTTCTAACATTGGTGGCAGCGATGGGATTAGAACTTGTGCTTGTGCAACACCCTACAGTGACTCAGTGTGTGCCACAATCCCACACCTGACGTAACGCAAGCTCGAAATTCTCCCTGACTGCCTGATTGTAAGTGCTCTTGTTCAAAGCGCACTTTGTGCCTAAGTCCTAGTGGTTTTCCCTGAGAACGTCTGAGGCCCTACCTAGCAAGATGGAATTCGAGCTGGCCAACCTGGAAACGTACACGGTGGCGCAGCTTAAGGAGTTCTGCCAGGGGAAAGGGGTGTTCTTCAAGCGAGGCGCCAAGAGGGAAGAGCTTCAAAAATCCTTGAGAGCATGGGCATTGGCCCACCCGGAAGGGGAGGGGACGAGGGGCGGTTAGAGCATGACGCTCCAGGAGAGCTGGACCTACTGCATATAGATACTAGCGACAATGTATTGCTAGGGCCAGGAGTGCGTTCAAGGGCAGGTAGTAGTGTCTCAGTAAGGAGCTTGTCTTCAGAAGAGTTAGAGGACAGGAGGGAGGAGAGACAGCTTAAACTAGAGCTTGCCAGGTTAGAGAAGGAGCGTGAAGAGAAGAGGCTAGCTATGGAGGAAAGAAAACTTGCCCATGAGCTCAGTCTGAAGGAGCTGGAAATCAGAGCCCTACAAATAGGGGCTAACAGCAACATAAATGGTGGCAGCGTACCTACTGAAGCTTCACATGAGTCCAGGTTCTATATGCCTAAAGATGTTGTGGCCAGTTTTAATGTGGGGGATGATATTGACAAGTGGCTAGCAGCCTATGAGGTGTCCTTAAAAGCCCATGGGGTCCCCGAGAGTTACTGGGGGGGTAGCCTGTACAGGTAGATGCCTCCGGTGGGGAGGGACACACTCCTTACACTAGACAAGGCAGATCAGACCAACTATCCTGTTATGAGGGAAGTGCTATTCAAGAAGTTTGGTCTTACCCCTGAGAAGTATAGGCAGAAGTTTAGGAATAGCCACAAACTTCCCACACAGAACTGGGTAGATTTCCTGGACTACGCCCGCAAGGCATTGGAGGTTTGGGTGCGGGTCAGCGAGGTAGCTGATTATGAAGGGCTGTATGATTTGTTCCTAAGAGAGCACCTTCTAGAGAAATGTTTTCCAGAGCTGCGCCAACACCTGGTTGACCGCAAGCTGACCGATCCGAGGGAGCTTGCGGAAGAGGCGGACACCAGGGCCAGTACCAGGGTATCCAACAAGGGATCTGGGGGGGACCCCCAAAAGGGTGGGCAGGGTTCCCACCAGAAGAAAGAGGGGGGAGATAAAAAGAAGGAGTTCTCCAAAGGCCCCCAAAACAGATCGCAAGGGAGAGGGTTTGGATCCCAGCCCCAATCTGGCTACCAGAAGCATACTTATCCTGACAAGGGTCAGCAGCCCAGAACTGTCCGGTGCTATGAGTGTGGGGAGGTTGGACACTACAAGGGGGATCCCCAGTGTCGAAAAAGGATCCCAGCCCCTACTGGAGGTAAGAACCCCGGGGTGGCGAGTGTAGCGCTGGGGGAGGAGCTGCCCCTAGATAATGGGGGTGAGTGGGCAGGGTTGACCCTAGTATCCCTGGGAGACAGTGAGATGGTCCCAACGATCCATGTGCCCGCAAATACTACCAAGTATAGGCAGTGGGTCACCCTCAATGGTCAGGGGGTGGAGGCTCTGAGGGACACAGGTACCAGCATGACTATGGTGAGAAGTCAGCTGGTGTCCCCGGAGCAAGTGGTGCCTGATGTATTCCACCCCGTTGTGATGGCTGACAACAGGGAGGGCCACTATCCCGTGGCCCAGGTTCCCTTTGAGTGGGGAGGGGTTTCAGGCCTTCTAAGAGTTGCAGTAAGCCCTGCCATGCCAATCGACTGTCTGTTGGGAAATGATCTTGAGCACACTGCCTGGAAGGAGGTAGAGCTCAAAGCGCACGCAGAGATGCTGGGATTACCAGAATGGACCTGTGCGATTACACGGTCCAGGGCTGCCCGGAAAGGGAGTCAGCCGGGGCTGGAGCCTGGGACAATGGCCCAGCCAGCTGCTAACAAGGAAAACGTCTCGGAGAGCGCACCCCATGAGATGGATGGGGCACCTGTTGCGGTTGCACCGGAGTCCACGGAGGGTGACGTTGTTCCCGGGGGGGACTTGCCGACTCCTGCAGAGTGGCAGGTGGAAGGAGGGCCTACCCGGGAGGAGTTTTGTCGGGCACAGAAGGAGTGCCCCACCCTTGAGGGCATGCGGCAACAGGCCGAAGCCCAAGCAGCAGGAAATGGTTCTGGAAATTACCACATTTATTGGGAGGATGGCCTCCTTTACAGTGAGCCCAAGGCTCCGGTGCATGGGTCATCTAGGGCCTTAGTGGTCCCCCAATGCTATCGGGCCTTTCTTTTGGAGTTAGCGCATGAGATCCCCTTGGCGGGACACTTGGGCCAAGACAAAACCTTTGCTCGTCTAGTCCCACATTTCTATTGGCCCCGGATGAGGATTTCCTCTGATACCTTTTGCAGGACCTGTGTGACCTGTCAAGCTAGTGGGAAGACAGGGACCAAATTGAAGGTCCCCCTGGAACCACTACCGGTCGTTGGTACCCCCTTTGAACGGGTGGGCATCGACATTGTTGGGCCGATGGATCCGCCGACCTCTGCTGGTCACCGGTTTATCCTGGTCCTGGTGGACCACGCCACCCGGTACCCGGAGGCTATCCCTCTGAGGACCATCACTGCACCTGCGGTGGCGCGGGCCCTGATGGGGATTTTTACCCGGGTGGGTTTCCCCAAAGTGGTGGTGTCGGACAGGGGCACCAACTTTATGTCCGCCTATATGCAGGCCATGTGGAAGGAGTGTGGGGTGACTTACAAGTTCTCCACCCCTTACCACCCCCAGACCAACGGGCTTGTTGAAAGAGTCAACAAGACCCTGAAAGGCATGATCAGGAGTCTGCCTCAGGGCCTGAGGAAGAAGTGGGACATCCTCTTACCCTGCCTGTTGTTTTCCTACAGGGGGGTGCCGCAGAAGGGGATCGGCTTCAGCCCCTTTGAGCTTCTGTACGGACACCCTGTCAGGGGACCTCTCAGCCTGGTGAAGGAGGGGTGGGAGAAGACTCCCGGGAGGCTTCCCCAAGATGTAGTGAGCTACATGTTGGCGTTCCGCAGCCAGATGGCCGAGCTGTGGAAAGAGGCATCTGGTAACTTGGAGGCCAGCCAGGCGGTCATGAAAGAATGGTATGACCAGAATGCCCAGCCTGTGGAGTTGGATACTGGACAGAAGGTGTGGGTCATGGAGCCCGGAGAGCTTAGCACCCTCCAGGACCGATGGACTGGCCTGTATGAGATACTGGAGAAGAAGGGCCAGGCCACTTACGTGGTGGATCTTAAGACCCCAAGGCAACCCCACCGGGTGTTGCATGCCAACCGCCTCAAACTACACCAGGAGAGGTCTGAGCTCACCCTCCTGATGGTGACTGATGGGAGCGAGGAGGAGGAGAACGAGCCTCTTCCGGACCTTCTGGCTTCCCAAGAGAAAGATGGATCGGTGGAGGGAGTGGTTCTCTCCCCGTCCTTGACCCTTGAGCAACAGAGGGACTGCCGCCAGGTATTGGAGCAGTACTCTTCTTTGTTCTCCCTCATCCCTGGGATTACCCACCTGTGTACCCATGATGTGGACACAGGGGACAGCCTCCCTGTTAAAACCAAGTCTTATAGGCTGTCGGATAAGGTGAAGGCCAGCATCCAGAGGGAGGTCACTAAGATGCTGGAGTTGGGGGTGATTGAGCCCTCCAACAGCCCCTGGGCCAGTCCGGTGGTTTTGGTACCCAAAGCGGCCCCACCAGGCACCACACCTGAACTTCGGTTCTGTGTGGACTACCGAGGACTCAATTCGGTGACCAAGACGGATGCTCATCCCATCCCTAGGGCGGATGAGCTCATTGATCGGCTGGGGGCTGCCCGATACTTGAGTACCTTTGACCTCACGTCAGGGTACTGGCAGATCGCCCTGACGGAAGGAGCCAAGGAGAAGTCCGCTTTTTCCACCCCGGAGGGCCACTTCCAGTTTAGAGTGATGCCCTTTGGACTGAAAAACGCTCCCGCCACCTTCCAGCGGTTGGTGAACCGGGTACTTTCTGGTTTGGAGGCCTTCTCCGCTGCCTACCTGGATGACATAGCCATCTTCAGCGGCAGCTGGGAAGAGCATCTGTGTCACCTGCGGGAGGTGCTTCAGGCCCTGCAGCAGGTGGGCCTGACCATCAAGGCTAGCAAATGCCAGATCGGACAGGGATCCGTAGTCTACCTGGGACACCTGGTAGGTGGGGGTAAGGTGCAGCCCCTACAGGCCAAGATCGAAACCATCCTAGCCTGGGAGCCCCCCAAAACCCAGACGGAGGTCAGGGCTTTCCTGGGCCTCACTGGTTACTACCGCCGCTTTGTCAAGGGGTATGGCATTATTGTGGCCCCCTTGACGGAGCTAACCTCCAAGAAACAACCGAGGAAAGTGATTTGAACCGAAGCTTGCCAGAAAGCTTTTGATTCCCTCAAGCAGGCTTTGTGCACTGCTCCGGTGCTCAGGGCCCCGGACTTCTCTAAAGAGTTCATTGTTCAAACGGACGCCTCTGAACATGGCATTGGGGCAGTACTTTCGCAACTCAACGAGGAGGGCCTGGACCAACCCGTGGCCTTCATATCCAGGAGGCTACTCCCCCGGGAGCAACGGTGGAGTACAATAGAAAGAGAAGCTTTCGCGGTGGTCTGGGCTCTGAAGAAGCTGAGGCCATACTTCTTTGGCTCCCACTTCCTAATTCAGACCGACCACCGGCCCCTCCGGTGGCTCATGCAAATGAGGGGCGAAAACCCTAAATTGTTGAGATGGTCCATTTCCCTCCAGGGTATGGACTTCAGGGTGGAACACCGACCCAGAGTAGACCACGCCAATGCTGACGGTCTCTCTAGGTTTTTCCGCCTCAGTGACGAGAACTCCCAAGAGGTTGGATAGCTCTCCCCACTTTCGGCTGGGGGGGACGCGTGTTAGACCTGTCAGCCCTGGGGTGGTCTTCCCCTACATTTTTTCCCTTTTTGCCTCTTATCTGACCGCCATTTTTGTTGGACATAGGACTCTGGGCACCTTACCGCTGCTAAACAGTGCTGAGGTGCAGGTGCTCTCTCCTAAAGACATGGTTGCCACAGGCCCCTGCTACTGCGGTGAGGCCACCGTCCTGTCTGCGCACTAGTAGTTGGAATAGGCTGGGACTGGATGCTACTGTAACCCTTACAGCCCCGCCTCTTGTCACCATAGACAGACAGGACAGAGGATGGCCACATGGCTGAGGCTGACTGCTCCTAGGACCTGCTGCCCCACCTTGCTGTGCTGCCCTACTGACTGCTGATCTTGCCTGCCAGGGAGACTGAAGAAACATCTCCAGAGTGTCTCCATAATCTATTGCTAACTGTTCCCCTGCCTGGTGAGGGGGAGCCCCTAAGAATCACTGTGTAGTCTACCTTGCCTGCACTGCCTCTGCAGCACCGGGGGTGTGAGGGTGACCCTACCATCCCTCAACCCCGCCGCCGCCATCCAGGACCTGACTGTCGGCATAGCACTGTGACCAGACGGAAGCGCTGTGCTCAGAACTCCCCGCCGCTGCCTGGGGGGTGGAGACTGACTGGGAGAGCACTGTCGAGGGAAGTGCTGCGGACCGGAGATCACCACTGCGGCCGGGACGTCATCAGCGGTGAGAGGCGCTGCGGGGAGAAGCATTGAGTGCCTGGGGTCCCTGCGGCTGCTTGGGACCCCCGTGGGCTGTGGCCTCTGAGGCGCCGGGTGCCTGTCACTGTGACCGGCTCGGGCACCCACCTGGGCCATGTCCGGGAGGTGCTGTGTGTGGAGTGCTGCGGGTCTGGGGCTTGCCGCTGCCGGCCCGGGCTGAGGAGTGCGCTCGAGGGAATCCCCAGCGACGGCCGGAGAGCGCCGCGCTGGGATTGGTGCGGCAGAGAGCATCGCCTGGCAACTGGGACTCCGGCCTACAGCATCATCGGCGGCATTCCAGGGAAGCCGTGCACGGATTGGCTCCCGAGTTGAGTGCTACCAGGCAACCCGGGCCTCGCCCAGGCAAAGTTGCGAGGAGCCCCAGGGAGCGCGAGAGATCACCGAACCCTCCGGACCGGTTCCCCTGCTGTGGGGAGCCCCACGGACTACATTGATTTCATCCTCCTCCCCAGCTAACGGCCCCGCGTGAAAGTGTGGAGTGAGCTGACTGGGGGAGGGGTTGCCTGGAAGCCGGTTCAAGGAGGGCTTGCCCGGAGGTGCCCTGCGCATACCTTCCCCTACGCCTCATCACTTCCTTAACCCTAAAGTGACTGAACTGGTGAGTCGTGTGAACCGTGGTTTACTTCTAAACGAAGACTCACTCATTTTGCATCAGGGTTAGCCCCAGGGGCTCATGGGGCCTGAATATTTCGTTATGGTGGTTGTGCACGAGTAAAGGCTGTATTCTAAGGGCATTATGCTGTAAGTGCCTTCCCTGAACCTGTACTGCATTTCTGTATGAGAATTGCTCCCTTTAGTGAATTGATGTTACGAGAACCACTTCTCTCGGCGAGAACCTTCACCTTGTGTACCGTGAGATTCTTTCCGCTTTGGAACTTGACAAGAAGTTAGATAAAGATAGTTGTTCTTCTGCTTAAAGCTGGAGTGGTGTCGCCTTCTTGTGTGTGCTTTACTGTGTCAGTGTGGATGTGTGCTGCACAATCACTTTACACATTGCCTCATGCGTGCCTACCTGCCTCGCGCCAAGCTACCTTGTCGGAATCAGTGGTCCCTACTTGGACTAGGGTGCAGACTCTGGCCAACTGGAGACACCGGTTCTAACACACTCCAATAGCCTTAATTTGAGTTTGCTCTATATAAAACTGCAAAACAAAATGTGTGGTTGCATGTGGATGGGAGGGTTTAGGAATGTGAGAGAATGTAGGAGCGGGAAAGGTTTAGAGTAATGGAATGCTTTTGTAACAGGGAAGGGTTTAGGTGTGGGGGGATTTAGGAGCAGGGAAGGGTTTAGGAGTAAGGGAGAATATAGGAACAGAGGAGGGTTTAGCTTTAGGAGCTAGGGAGGATTTGCGGTATAGCTGGATGTAGGAGCATGGGATGGTTTAGGACTATGGGAGGATATAAGACCAGAGGAAGGTTTAGGAGTTTGGGGGGATTTAGGAACAAGGGATGTTTCAGGGGAATGGAAGGGTTTGTATGACTTGGTGGGTGTATGACTGTGCGAAATTAGTGGTATGTGAATGTGTGTGTCTGTTTGAGGATTTCTGTGTTTTAGGAGTGGTTGGTGGAGGTGTAATGCTGGTGGGAGGTATAGGGGTGGTGTTTGAAGGTATCAATGGGGTTGGAACTGGAATTGGGTCCTGTGTTTGGATGGATGTGGGCTGGTGTGGGAATGGTGGCAGGGGAGAAAATGTGGGTAGAAGAAGGAATAGGTTCACGTGTGACCGAAGCACTTGTGTAAGAAGAGGTTCTTGGAGTAAATTAACCTCCCTGTAAGGCAAACAGGGCAGAGTGGATACTATCGAGGGTGGTGATTACTTGTGGCAGTTGTTGACCGACACCCTGGATGGCATTCAGCAAGACCATCTGCCCTACAGAAAGGTTCTTTAACACTTCAAGGGCCTCATCTGAAGACCTGTGCTGGTGGGATGGGGGTAGGCGGAGAGGTGCCTGGAGCAAGGGTGATCCCAGTCTGTATAAAAGACTGGGTGTAGCCTACTTTCTGCGGTTACAGGACTGAGGTTGCTGATAATAGGTATAGTGGTTGCAGACAGAGGACAATATGGAGCTTCCTGAGTTGGTTGGTCCTCCACCATGAGGGACTGGCCTGCGTCTGATGACTCTGAGTCTGAAAGTTCTTGTAGCTTTCTAGCCAGCCACCACCCTCAGTGCTGCGGGGTCCTTCAGTCCCAGTAGCTGCAATCTCTGACTCCCAGTTGCTCTGCTGTAGCTCCCCAGAAGCATGGCCCCCTGTTTCCTTCGCTGGCTCCAGAAGATGCTAAATATATGCACATAATATGCACACATCAATTACACAGTACAGTAATAAAGGTAAAAAGATACAGATTTTTGTATTATTTTCTAAATCAATGAAATACAAGAAAACATTATTTAGGGCCACTATTCTAATTTGGCAACCATTTGCTGAATCACACATTTCAAGTATATTCAGCTACTTTATTATACATCAACAAAATGCCATGAGGCCTCTAATAATTTAGAAATGATATATGTGATAGTTGTGAAGAATGTTAAATTCCCTATCAATCGTGAAGGAAAGTTTCAAATCTATTAAGGACAATTCGGCGAAGATTATGCATTTTACTTTCAGTTTATTTATTCAGCAGCCAACAGAAAGCAAGTAGTATAACATTTAACAAAAGACTACACATTCCATGAATCTTTTAGTGTTTAACATAGTCCACCAATAACAATACAGGGAGCCCCTTATAATTATCCATTAAGTAAAAGCACTTCCTCTTTCTTCGTGCTGTTACTTGTGCCCACACCAACTGGATTAAAAGTCTTGCTTCTGCTCCGATCCTAGGAGGAAAATGACAAAATGCGTGTCTTGTGTACTCTGTATCATTTGAGAGACTCATTATCATCTCTGCAAATACCATCAAGCCAAAATATGAACAACAACATTGTCAGCTCAAACATAAGTAAGATTCAATATACTTATCCTTAACGTTGTGAACTAAATATAGAATTTCATTTAGAGGTAAGAAGTGCAAGATATATATTCTCCACACTTTCCTTTATTTAGCACAACACTAGTGTTAAAAATACTTCTATTTTTGACATGACAGATTCTTGTCTTTCAACATTATTATCAGATCTAGCAGCATTTCTCTATAAATTGAGGTTAACATCTGAAGAATAAAGTCCTGCATTTGGTCACGTTTTTGAGGTTAATTCAGTAGTCTAAAAAGTCAGAAAGTGAAAGAAAACAGAAAAAAAGAGAAGAGTCAGAAGAAAAATCCTCTAACAATGTGGCACACAAGACGGCTGTTAAAAGATATATTTTGGTTCACATTCTCATGACAGTTAGAAGATCTCACTGATATACTTTTTGACGATTGGGGGATGTCAAAGTCAGCAATAAATCTTCAGACCAAATTAGTAATAGCTGTAGGGTGATCCTATGGATAATAGCTGAAGTCTTGATCAGCAACACATATTCAGTCTTGATTATCTGGAAACAGAGTCCATGGGGTTAACTGCCTGGCCCACCCAATTATTACCTCTGATTTAAAGGCAGCCCTCTCTATCAAGGGGACTATCTATCAGCACTTATAATGAGTGAAACTTCCCTGAATGATTAAGATGGTTAAAGAGGAAAGATAAAAAGCCAAAGGAAAAGATCCCAATGCGTTCCTAAATAGATTCTAAAATTTTGTAGATCAGAGTATTACTTGAAACATATGGACCCTTTTGAATATTAATGAACCACCATACGTAAAAAGTTTCAGATAAGTGTCTTTACACATGGATAGTCTCTTTATAACTATTTTTACTGTTTTTGCAATGACATAAAACATTACAGACTGTGTTTGGAAAGTGGAGCACTCCCTACTTTTCGTGCTTTTTACTTGTTCTGAAATAAACTAATCTTACTAATCTAGCGTGCTACAGTGGTGGACATGCTGTCTGAACATGTCAACATTAATGCCATCATACTTCAAGTAATTAAACTTGACCACTGTGCACTTTGGCAGTGTGCTGCTGCTTGTAATAATCCAAAAAGAAACACCTTAAATTATTTTACATGAACCTTTTACATGACAAAGTTTGAAAAACAATATTGAGAAACATAAACATAAACAATGCTCATGACAAACAGATGAGATTTTCACAATGATAACATCATTTATTCTGTTGAAATCACAGAAAATTCATTTAATCCAGACGATGCAGAACATATTCAATCTCAACTTTCATGCCCAATGCATTTCGGGCCGCTCGGCCCTTCTTCAGGAGCTTGGATCTATGAATAAAAAAAACAATGTCTATTATCTAATATATACAATGTGCAGGGAACTCTTAACGAGGTTGGGTGATATAATGCTGGTCTTATAACACATGCATAAGTGCCACGAAGTCTATCTCTGGTAACTGTCCAAGTGGTAAAAGGAAAAAAGAACCAAGTAAGAAAAGAAACCACGTAAAAGATTGCTAGGTTGGTGATACCAAAACGGTCCCAAAGTCACCCTCATTAATGTGTGCGTCTCTAAAAAAGTGACCATGATGTCCCATAAAATGTGCGAATGGTACAAACCACGGGCAACCAACTTACTTAGCAGACTCTCCACAATCACTCTGTAAAAAAATAGCAGTCATGGTGTTATTCTAACAGGCTCAATAGCAGCCACAAGATGGTGGCAAACACCCGACACAAACTTACTAACCTTATTGGCAATGGGAGGGACTACCTCTCACAAAACGATCCAGTGGAAAAGCTGACTCTAAAAAACAAAAACGACAACGCTCTGTTCAACCCAATTTCCAAGTAACCAAGCGACTCTGCTGACTCAACTCTACAGATAAACCGTTCTAAAATCTAGCCTCCTCACCTCTTAAACTTCGGACGAAAGCGATCAAGATACTCTCTGCTGTCGGCTCGATCGGGTAAACATTCTCAGCCGCTTTCTCCAAATAAATACTGAAACCAGATTTAGAAGCACGCATAGAGACACACACTTGGGATAAGGCACTGGAAGAAATGAATCGAAAATTAGATGCATATTCCAAAGAACTACAAGAAGGAAAACTTCGTAAATATAAACGAGACACATTGGACTACAAACTAAATGAGGTTTACACCTGGGCGGAAGTGTACGCCCAAAAACGTGTGTATTTCAAGAAACATGCTACGACATCATCTGAGGAAAGCGTAGCCACAGAAGGAGATACGGATATCAACCGTGCACCAGCACATACAGAAATAAGCAGTGGACAAATGCATGTTGAACCAGTCGGCGATGCTACAGCACATTCCTCAACATCGAAGTCTTTTTTATCTCAGGCTGTGGACACCAGCCAACCACCGGGGTCACAAACTGCAAAAACCGGAGGAAAACAAGGAGAAGTCAAAGAAAAAGTTCGCACAAATTTACGAAGTCAGAAAACAACTTAATTGTTAACATCTCTTCCACCGAGTTAACAACTCAACAATTGAATGTTTTGAATAAAGGGTTGGGATTTGTCCCTACAAACAGAACAAATACACTGGAATGTGAGATAGCTCTCTTCAAATTTATGAGGATACTACGGTTGAGGCATTTCTTCACGCATATACTTCCACCCAGAGAAGACAGCCCTGAAGCTGAATTTCTTGAATTCAAACCCAAATTGAAGTTTCAAGCTCCAGTATCACATAAGGTTTTAGATTTATTTGAAAACTTAGTTCAAAAGATTTCCAGAAATTGAACATCAAAAGTTCGCAAAGGGGCAACTTAACCATTCAAGAAAGAAATATATTGAGGTCACTCTCTAACAATTCTGAGATTTTTAATCAAAAAGCTGACAAGGGTGGAGCCATTGTGGTCATGGATAAGACGTTTTATATACAGAAGGTCAATGAACATGTTGCAGATACATCTACTTACCTTCTCATGAGCCACGATCCAACCTTTAAACTGATTGAAACACTAGAAGTTATCCTTAAGAATGCAATGGAGATGGGCTGGATAACGTCCTCCACTAAATCATATCTTACAGTGTCAAACCCAAGAAGACCGTGGATGTATATGCTTCCGAAAATTCATAAGGATCTTCAAAATCCACCTTTCAGACCCATTGTCACTGGATGTGGCACCATATTTGAACCGTTGGGTCAATATATAGACCATTTCTTACAACCATTTGTGCAAAAATGGGGGTCGTATGTTAAGGATACCACGAATTTTCTTCAGAAACTACAATCAGTTACACTCAACAAAGAGATTATACTGTGTACGATAGATGTCAAATCTCTTTATACTTCAATCCTCCATTCAGGGGGCTTGGAAGCTGTGGAATGGGCCCTCTTGGAACAACCAGGAATAAAAGCGGATAAAGTTTTTTTGCTTGAACTGTTACATTTTTGTCTCAACCACAGCTATTTCCAGGGGGAAGATCAGTTCTACCTGCAGCTAACAGGTACATCCATGGGTTTCGCAGGGGCTCCTGCATATGCTAACAACTACATGGCCAAATTTGAGGAGGACTTTGTATACAAGGACAGAGAATGGACAGAAAATCTTTGTCATGACCCGTCTGGCCTTGATGCCTTGATTAGTCCCATTACACATCCAGCTAGCCCTGCTGCGTTTACTGTATCTTTTGACTTTGCCATATTCACACAGCGCACTATTCATAGCGCTATGCTCAGACTTTTCATGGCGCTATGGTCATGCATTGTGCACTTTAAAACTGAGACTGCATCTGTACATGAAGCGTCGGACTTGCATTGTGCACTCTAAAACTGAAACTGCATGTGTACATAAAGCATTGAACTTCGAACATTGTAGCATTGGATTTTTAACATTGTTTTCAAGCTTTCACAACAGTACATGGTGTGCTAAATGTTTCTTTTCTTTGTATTTATGTGCCTTTTATTTTTATTTTCGTCACGTTCGCTTACGGCCTCATTAGGTCGCTTTGCAGCCTCCGTAGCTTTACCGCAGCCTATAAAGGCAGCCACGCCTAGCCGCACCCTGCAGATTATTCAGGTAACATCGCTGGTGTTAGGAGGCCGCTTCCCGTCATGAACAGTAACGTCGTCATGGACGCGTCTTTGTTCCGCTTCCTGAAGTTCAACCCGGTGAGGTTTTTCTTAAGATTTTTGGCAGCAGGTAAGAGACGGCAGACTTGTCTTTAACTGTAGAACCCCCAGCATAATTATTTCCAGACTCGCGTTAAAGGGAAAAAGACGCTCCGGTTTTTTTTTCTTTTGAAAGGCACAGTTGTTCATTACTGCTCTCCGCTAACAGAAGCATGCAAGCGCATGAGATATTGACATTTTTATAAGAAATGGAGAGTGAGCTAGACATTGCTAGAGCAACCACGTAGAACAGTGTCATGTTATTTATTTATAGAGAGTGCAAATCCTTGGAGGAAGCAAATGTTTATGAAACATATCTGGTGGTAATAATTTGAGTAATAGGAACCCAGTATTTAATTACGAACTTCAAGGTTAAAGTTTGCTTTCAGGCTACGAAGGTACCAAAACTCTTCTTGCTGTTTAATTAACGAGTGCTTACAATTTGGAAACCAGACGTTCACATCTTATATGAACCTAATCTTTGAACTATTGTAAATCTTTGGACTTCCTTGCACTAAAAGACTATTTTAAAGCGTTATGGAGATACAAAAGCTTTACCTCTACAAAGACTTTACAGGAGCCATACTTTAAGTCTGATTGAAGACACCATTTGACATACTCCATATTTTTTATTTCAGGTAAGGTTAAACTGTTGTACTTAGCTTGTGTATGTGAATAATATATATATCCTAGGCAAGAAAGAAGAGTGGAACTCATTGTGCTCTGCTGTCGTTTCCAGATCTCCCTCCCCGCAGTACCCTCCCTAATTCCCTTCCCCTCATCTGGCCACTTTGATCCTCTGGTGTATTTTTTCAACTCAGAGTCAAAGCTGCCTGAAGGTGGGCCTCTTGAGGGTACTGCTCCTGAGGAACTACGACTCTTGACAATCTTCTACTTTATTGTAGATATATTCACAACATTTTCATAATGTGGACCAACAGTCGTGAAAGGCTAGAACGTAAGATCTCGGAATTAAACACATATGACGACCACATACAATTCACACATACCATCAGTGAAGTATCTATTGCCTTCCTCGATGTTCTCATCACAATAGATGACTTCGAATTCATACTGAAGTTTATCGGAAAGAAACGGATAAAAACAATGCGCTGAAGTTCAACAGTTTTCATCCCAACAATTTGATTCACAATCTACCATACTCTCAGTTTTTACGAGTTAAAAGGATCTGCTCACAAACCACCACTCTCAGGGAAAACATAAGCATTCAGAAACAGAAATATATTGACAGGGGATACCCAGAGAGTATTTTGGATGAAGCCATTGAACACATGGATAAGAAAGATCGAAATTCACTATTGATGAATCAACCCAAAAAAACACTACAACGACATGTGTTTGTGTCTACATTTTCTACAAGCACTCAGAAGATTAAGAGAATCATTAACAACAGATGGGAAATACTACAGAACAAAATGGATTTCAAAGATCTCTTTAAGGAGAAACCTCTGCATGCCTACAGTAGATCTAAAAATCTTAAAGAACTATTGATGACCACACCGCAAGGCACTAAGAAATGTTACAATTGCGTACATTGTAACAATGTAATAACTGGCAACAAGATTCAACATCCAATGACAGGAGCAACTATCATGCTGAAGCACAACTCAGATTGTAATTCTAAGAATTTGATTTATGGCTTTAAGTGTCCCTGCAAACTACTTTACATTGGGAAAACGGAGAGAAAAATTAAAACATGCATCTCTGAACATAAAAGTACAATTAGAACAATGAATACAATAAGTAGTCTAGCAGTACATTGGATTGAAGCTCGACATTCAATTGCCCAGATCAAGTTTCAGGTTATTGAGACAGTAGTACCCATTCCAGGTAAAGATCTCACGAGATCGTTATTATAAAGAGAGATATTTTGGATCAGAAGATTAGACACACAAGATCCTAAGGGATTAAATGAAAAAATAGGCATGGGTTGTTTTTCATAATTGTTTTTTACAATTGTATTATATTGTTAGATCGAGCAGTTTTCTTAACTGCATCACACTGTTAGATTGTGCATTTTTGTATGCAGATCTTCAACAACTAGACCACCTGGTTGACTGCCCAAGATTATGTATATAATTGACACAACTGATTTTTTTCTGATTGTTTTCAGATCTTCTTTCTTTCCTTCCTTTCACCTTTTCTCAGGTGGGGGTTGACACTATTGATTTTATCCGGTGGTTATATATATTGGAAAGCCTTTCACCAGGCTCAACTATTGTGACATCTGCAGTGAAGTTTCCTACGGCCGTTCATGTTGCATTTGACCATTCCCACTTGATGACTGGGTGTCTCCTTGATGCACCCAGTCATCTGGTTTTCGTTGAGTGAGTAGGCACCCGTATTTGTTCTAGAAGTTTTGCCCATTGCTCTCATAAGCATTATCTGGTAATTATTTATACATTTTCTCTCGGGCACCACTCCCTGGGCAGAGTTCACCATTCCAACATGGCGATTTTTATCGTAATATTGAGAGCTCCGCATTTTGCTGAGTCCGTTGTTGGTTTCAGGGCTCCGCACCCTACTGAGTCCGTTGTTGGTTTCAGTATATATTTGGAGAAAGCGGCTGAGAACGTTTACCCGATCGAGCCGACAGCAGAGAGTAACTTGAGCATTTTCGTCCGAAGTTTAAGAGGTGAGGAGGCTAGATTTTAGAACGGTTTATCTGTAGAGTTGAGTCAGCAGAGTCACTTGGTTACTTGGAAATTGGGTTGAACAGAGCGTTGTCGTTTCTGTTTTTTAGAGTCAGCTTTTCCACTGGATCGTTTTGTGAGAGGTAGTCCCTCCCATTGCCAATAAGGTTAGTAAGTTTGTGTCGGGTGTTTGCCACCATCTTGTGGCTGCTATTGAGCCTGTTAGAATAACACCATGACTGCTATTTTTTTACAGAGTGATTGTGGAGAGTCTGCTAAGTAAGTTGGTTGCCCGTGGTTTGTACAATTCGCACGTTTTATGGGACATCATGATCACTTTTTTAGAGACGCACACATTAATGAGGGTGACTTTGGGACCGTTTTGGTATCACCAACCTAGCAATCTTTTACTTGGTTTCTTTTCTTACTTGGTTCTTTTTTCCTTTCACCACTTGGACAGTTACCAGAGATAGACTTCGTGGCACTTATGCATGTGTTATAAGACCAGCATTATATCACCCAACCTCGTTAAGAGTTCCCTGCATATTGCATATATTAGATAATAGACAATGTTTTTGTTATTCATAGATCCAAGCCCCTGAAGAAGGGCCGAGTGGCCCGAAATGCATTGGGCATGAAAGTTGAAATTGAATATGTTCTGCATCGTCTGGATTAAATGAATTTTCTGTGATTTCAACAGAATAAATGATGTTATCATTGTGAAAATCTCATCTGTTTGTCATGAGCATTGTTTATGTTTATGTTTCTCAATATTGTTTTTCAAACTTTGTCATGTAAAAGGTTCATGTAAAAGAATTTAATGTGTTTCTTTTTGGATTATAACAAGCGGCAGCACACTGCCAAAGTGCACAGTGGTCAGGTTTAATTACTTGAAGTATGATGATAAAACATTACAGAAACATGTAACTTAAATCAGGTCATTTCATTGCCAGGTACCAGTACAGTCAACTGAGTTTCTTACTGACATACCCTTCCGTCACCCATGAGTATTAGTTCAAACAGATTGTCTGACATTAACCAGGGCTTCATTGCCCTGAATTCAGGGAATTTCAAATGTTCTCATTTTTCTTTTGCACCTGGTGTGCTTTATATACCAACTTCTCCAGCAGAGCACACTGTTTCATGTCACTGGTCCACTCAGTGATGGGGGGCTCAGGCTATGTCCCTCTATGCAACCAAATAGCCCATAGCTATTAGGACTCGAGTTGTGCTTGCACCCTCTAGGAAGTCCATGATTCCCAGCAGAACTATTTTAGGGTTTAATTTCAGATGGCCCCCCACAGTCCTGCCGAGGGCTCCGCTGACAGCCTGCCAAAATGCACGAATAATTGGGCATTCCCAAACAGTGTGGAAAAAAGTTTCCGGAGAGTAATTACATCAGAGGCAGTCATTAGCACACTTGTCCCATCTGCCAAAGACGAGTGGAAATAGTAGAATCAATGGAAATATTCAAACTGAATGAGGTGAAAGCACCCATATCCCCATGTGCCTAGGTGCCATCCTTGCCTCAGCCCACTCATCGTCGTCAAGGGATCCCAGGTCTGCCTCCCACTTGGCCCTGAGGCGGAGTAGGGGATCAGTCATGTGAGTTACAATGGATTGTACAGCCTAGAAATACTTCCCTTTCCCAAGGTGTCCATCATGAATTTACACTCTAGGGAGTTGTATTCGAGGCGCACCTGGAGCCTCTCTTTGTAAGTGTTGAGTTCGCAACTGTAAATAGCAGTAGAATTGGGAGGAATGAAGATGGAAATCTGTTGCCAAGTCTTGGTAAAACTTCAAGTGGTTTCCCTTCCAGACATTCGTAAGAATGGAGACACCAATTAAATCTCACTGGATAAACACAGTTTCAATCAACCACTGTGGCGTCACCGCCATGATTATGCCGTTCCATTTAATAAGCTGTAGCGCAGTGTACCAGCAGAAAATAGAGAGTTGTGTGATGGGGGACAGAGAGTGGGTGGTGGCCTTGCTGTATAATAGAGTGAGTTTGGGATAGTCTTAATTAAATTTGTTTTAGTTCACTCTCAAGTGTAGCTAGATAAACTGTAGAGAGACAGAAATGTAACTCTTTATATATGAGCTGCATAAGTTTTATTGTATCCTCAAGACATCAAGACAAGAAGGGATCATGTACAAACGAAATATTCATCTTGAACTTTAAAGACAATCAGAGTAAATATCTTCAAAAAATTAAAGGGAAGTAGTGGAACAAGATATAATAAAACTAGAGATATAATTTCTGGAAGCATTTAAGGAAAGCCCGGTGTGAACTCCATAAAATCACGGAGTAATATAAACCACCTTACTGAAGACTCACCAGAAGCGCTTTAGTCTGTCAAGCAAGGGTAAGTCAAAACGGGAAAAAGCTATAGAACCTATATAAATACTTATATAGTAGTAAGAAAAAACACCTGCACTATTGAAAAGTACGTGAAAACCTGAGGGACTGGAAGTAGTAATTCGCTATCTTGGAAGTATAAACTAGCTCATGAATCAAAACTAGAGCAGTTGGCAGTCTGAAATAAATCAAAGGGCAAATTGCTGTAAAAATATATAATCTTATATAAAATTGAATTTATAGAGTAATCACCATCTTGGCAGTATCTTAAAATGCGGAAGGACCTCCCTCCTGATTATGAGTTCAGGCAGACAGTTCTTTTGCCTTTCCCACGGCGGTGCCCTGAAAAAGGGCCCCGCAATGGGAATGGCAAAAATATTCCAGCACGGCATGGACTGTTAAGCCAGTCGTGCTCAGCATATTCCATTGCCCCTCCTCCACGGTCTCGGCCGGTTCCCTGGCGCAGCCGGCAATCCACCACCGGAACGACTCAGAGAGTCGTAATCTGGCGGATGGATCACCGCCATCACAAGTCTGGAGGTCCATGGACCGTCAGACTCATAATCAGGCCCTTAGTTCTTACTTTCTGCGTTAACTCTCATTTGTCACAAATGTAAATTGAAGTAAGGCAAGAAATTACATATTAAAAACAACCTCTAAGCAGATGATACTGTTTGAACCCTATTCTTGTTGTTCACTCTAATTTAGCACATGTTCAGACAGTAGGAAAGAAACTGCAGTGGTTGAAGAATGCAACAGAATTAATAAACATTTCTGTAGTCGTAGTTAGACATCTAATTACTGAAACACTAAATCAAATAATGTGCATTTATGATGAACAGACTCCACACAGGTATAACGGCATATTCATCACATTCTTAAAATGTTTCTACTAGAATGTGCTCAAGATTAAAACTGTATTGAGTGTTGCCATTGTTGTTCACGACCTTACAACTTTAATGACATTAGTGAATATAATTCACTGTCAACATTGAGCCTATGTTTACACTTTGCTGTTTATTGATCCATTTAGTTTTAATTTTTCTTTAAAACAGTTTGCTAACCCTTTCTCTTCTATCACATAATACCTGTTGCATACCAAATAATCTGATGGTGCCAAGGTCATTGATGTCATGTTGTGACCAAAAGTATTTGGAGACTAGGGGTCGATTCCGATTCGGGCCGGAAAAGCACCGACCGACTCGGATCCGGAAAAAATACCGACCGACACGTACCAGTGGCGCCCGACACGCCAAGTACGATGCAAGCCGCGATAAATCCGACCGACACGTCAGGAAACCAAGCCGACCGACCGACCCGCTCGGAAAATAGCAATCCGGCCGGAAAAACACGCGAATCCAACCGACCGACACGCACCCGGAACAAATCCGACCGAATCGTACCCGCCAACTCCAACCTGCAAAGTACGATGCAAGGCGCGAAAACACGACCGAGTCGGACGGAGGACAAGCCGTACGACCGACACGCATACAAAACCGAGCCGAAGCAACACAATACACCGCGACCGACGCGTACGCAGCATACAAAACTGCACAAACACAGCGTGAACGAAACGGAAAACACCGTACGAGACCAATGCAGGGTCCGACTCGGTCACAAGAACGTTTCCAACATACACAAACAGCACAAAGGAAAAATCAACCAAAAAAAGGCCAAACAAGCAATTACCAAGCCAATAAATACTGGGGGGTGGGGACAGAGAACAAAGACACACCAACAACTCCACCTATATAAAGGACACAAATCACTACCATGAGCCTTTGCAAATGCCATTCCACTGCCAGCACCCAAGAGAAAGCAACCACACACCCACAGCTCATCCCTCACACAAGCCACACACCAGCAGCACACCAACAAATACCTACCTCACATACACCCAGCACAACACACACCCACACACCCTCACCTGCACACCAACACACACAGCACCCACTATCACCACCCATCACCATGCCCCCCAAGAAGAATCCCAAGTTCCTAGATAGTGAATTGGAAGTCATGGTAGACGAGATCCTCAGGGTGGAGCCACAGCTGTTTGGCACTCTGGTCCAACAGACCCCCATGTCGCAGAAAACCAAGATGTGGGAGAGGATCATCAACAGGGTGAACGCCCAATCACCATGTCGGCGCACAAAGACCGACATCCAGAACAGGTGGTATGACGTGCGCAGGAGGGTCCGGGAGCTGCTCAAGAAAGACTACCACCTGAGCCAATACACCGGCAGTGGCCCTCCTGCCAAGCCAGTATACCTCAGGCCCTGGGAGGAGAAGGTGCGGGCCATCCTTCCGCCAGTGAGCGTATATGGACTAGAGGACATCCCAGAGCCTGGTGAGTACACAACAAATGTACACAATAAACTGCCACAAAACACACACATCACTGTCAAGGGGAGAGTCAAACCATGCACTCATAGCAATTACACAGCAACTAGAACAGAATCATCCCAAAATGTGTATGTCAGTCAGATAAACACAACACATGCCATCAAAAAAGTCACATCCAACTGTGCCAACACATGTACAAACACAACCACAACTACAGCTAGGCAGTGGCACAAATAGAACTAACACACACATCCACACATGTAGCCACCACAACAACACCAACACACAGTGAAGACCACTCAAAGGAAGGAATTCTGTGTATGCTGGCCAAGTCAGTGTAGCCAATAGCATCATGGGAGTCGCACTCACACATATTGCCCCCCCCCACAACTGTCCCATCAACACCACCCTGAACCATGCTCACATCACAGGGAGTGGAGAAGGACTCACAAGATGGCTGACACTGGCTACTGCTGTGGGGAGCACAAGGCTCTGCTGCCAACTGTGCACCAACAAACAGCAGGACACCACTGACTGACATCCTGAGAGACAACTTACACTCCCTGCAATGCAAGCACGTTCCATGGTGGGATATCTGGCTGGCTGGCTGGGTGGGAAGGGGGACTTGCAGCACTGACCATAGTCACCAGCACCTCCCCTCACACCCCCCCCCCCAACACAAACTCCACAGTACCCACCTGGTAGAATGCAATGCCCTCCATCCTAACACAAGATCCCACAAAGCACCACCACCCTGGGTTATGTTGTGTGAAGCACAGGGACACTCTTGGGACTCTTAGCCAAACAACTGCCAGGACAACACTCCCAGCCATCCTGTCAGCACAGCCAGCCCACCCCACAGGGAAGCAGAGTCAAAAGGAAGGAAGCATGGGCATGCTGGGAAGGGGGTGGAGGCAATAGCATGATGGGAGTCGTAGTCACAGACATTGCTCAGCCTCACAACTGGCCCATCAACACCACCCTGAACCATGCTCACATCACAGGGAGTGGAGAAGGACTCACAAGATGGCTGACACTGGCTACTGCTGTGGGGAGCACAAGGCCCTGCTGCCAACTGTGCACCAACAAACAGCAGGACACCACTGACTGACATCCTGAGAGACAACTTACACTCCCTGCAATGCAAGCACGTTCCATGGTGGGATATCCGGCTGGCTGGGTGGGAAGGGGGACTTGCAGCACTGACCATAGTCACCAGCACCTCCCCTCACACCCCCCCCCAACACAAACTCCACAGTACCCACCTGGTAGAATGCAATGCCCTCCATCCTAACACAAGATCCCACAAAGCACCACCACCCTGGGTTATGTTGTGTGAAGCACAGGGACACTCTTGGGACTCTTAGCCAAACAACTGCCAGGACAACACTCCCAGCCATCCTGTCAGCACAGCCAGCCCACCCCACAGGGAAGCAGAGTCAAAGGAAGGAAGCATGGGCATGCTGGGAAGGGGGGTGGAGGCAATAGCATGATGGGAGTCGTAGTCACAGACATTGCTCAGCCTCACAACTGGCCCATCAACACCACCCTGAACCATGCTCACATCACAGGGAGTGGAGAAGGACTCACAAGATGGCTGACACTGGCTACTGCTGCGGGGAGCACAAGGCCCTGCTGCCAACTGTGCACCAACAAACAGCAGGACACCTCTGACTGACATCCTGAGAGACAACTTACACTCCCTGCAATGCAAGCACGTTCCATGGTGGGATAACTGACTGGGTGGGTGGGTGGGTGGGAAGGAGGTCTGGCTGTCAACCAAACACAATCAATGCAGACCATGTTCACACCCCAGAGAATACATAGAAATGCCCAAATAATGCAGGACAATGTGCCACACCAATATCAACCCCTGACTGTGACGACTTAGGACAATACAATGTACAGGCCCGCACCCCGAGGCACAGTCACAACTGTCAGGTGTGTCAACCACTGATGCCTGCAGAAACATGACATACATTGTTTGTGTCTCCCAAAAACAGGTGATGATAGGGACACAGCAGCAGACGCTGAGGAGTCCCAGTCCCAGGCTCAAGAGGATGCCGAGCTCACTGGCGTCGTACAGCCTCTGTCCTCCTCGGACGATGAAGAACAACCTGGCACATCCGGTGCAAGTCAACATGCTGCACCAGCAGGACCACCAGCTGCAGCACCAGCAGGTCCACCAGCTGCACCCCCTGCACCCACCCCTCCAACGACTGTCACCACGAATACCATCCCTGCCGACATGGACAGAATAAGGAACAACACCAGCGCAGTGACCCTGGACCAACCTGGGGCCATGGACACCACCACCACCACCAACCCCCAAGGTGGACCAGGGTTATCTGTGCGTGCAACTGCACACACTGCACATGTCAGCAGGGGTGGTGGGAGGGGTGGGAGACAGAGGTCGCTGCTTGCAGACGTTGCTGGTGTGCATGAAGACCCACAACTGGTACGCATAGCTGATGCGTACCAGTCCAGCACCGGAGAGCTCAGCCAGGTAGTGGGGCTCCTCAGAGACATCAAACAGCAGCAGGCTGCCCATCATGCCCGCTTGGACTCCCACATGTCCCATGTGGAGTCACACATGTCACGTGTGGACTCCCACATGTCACGTGTGGACTCCCACATGACCCGCGTGGAGTCCAAGTGGGATGTACTACATGAGATGACGGCGGTGCACAGGGACATTTTACAATGCCTCCGCCAGATGAACAGCAACCAGTCCACACCTCCCTGTGTGCCAACAACATCTGGTACCGAACAAACTGCAACTGCCACAGGGAGGGAGGAGGACTCTGGCGGAGAGTCCCCTGCACCGCAGCAGCCTGCACTTGAGGGCCCCCCCCAAGAAGAGGGGTCGTCCGAGGAGGGGAAAGTGAGAGGCTGATGGCCAAGCGCAACTCCCAGGAAGCCTGAACCTGTTCTGGATTTTCGCCTTTGTGCACAGACTGTTCACCCTGTTGATGGCAACACTACTCCCACACATTGCATGGGGAGTACAAGTTGGAACAATGTGTCAGACAACTGTGGCCCCGATACTGGGGATCCTGTCTACCTGGACTTTCTATTCATCTAGGAACTTGGGATTGCAAGATTCATGTACAGCACAATCCATCCTATGCACTATTATCACAGATGTATCACAATAAACACAATAATACACCATACTTGCCTCTGTCGTGATTCCAACGTGGGTACTGTTATGGGGATGATGAACAACAAAATTACACTGTGTATGCGAACTGCAACAGCAAGGACAACACAGGCATGTGAGTACAGGCAACGTGACACATATGAGGGAGACACACCACCAGGGCTACACAACACATACACACCTAGGCCATCTGACTCATTGCCTACACTGATGTTGCCAGGGAAGACGGTGCAATGCACAGACACCACACCCATTCCCAGTTGTAGTCAAGTAGCCCACAGGTGCAGTAAGCAAATGGCAGTCAAATGTGTGACCACAGACAACGCACATCACTAAGTGAAGCACAGGTTTATTACACAGTAGCAACATGCCGTAACCACTACAGATGCAAGGTAACCCCACCTGGTAGCGGGCACACAGTCAACAACTGTAGACAGAAGGAAGTCCATGGGTGTGGCGCACATCACCTGTAGGGACACAACAGCTACCAGCCTGGATGTGCAATCACGTTGTCGGTGGACACAGTTGACCAAACGAATCTGAAAGTACCCTGTGAAGGACAGAAATGACACACAGTCAAAAGCAATGGAGTACAGGACAGAACAGCAAAACTCATGCACAATACATGTTACAAGATACCCACCCAGAACCAAGTTAGCATGTCAACACTGTTGGGGAGTACAGCCCACCTGTCACCACACATCGCAACACACATCCAGTCAAGTAGCCCATGGACACACTCCAACAGCACCAGAGCACCACCCACACATCATGCCAACTCACATCATTGACATGACACCTCAGGATACTCACATTCAGCTAAAGAAGTTGGTGATGAGCTGTGTGCGGACATCACCATCACCATCATCATCATCATCGTCACTGGCATCGTGGTCCAGGCCAGGATCCTCCACAGGTGGCGGATGTTGGTCATCGTCATCCTGGATGAGAGGCAACTCCTTCCGCACTGCCAGGTTGTGGAGCATGCAGCAGACGATGATAATCTTGCACACTTTCGCAGGGGCATATGGGAGGGACCCTCCGGTCTTGTCCAGGCAGCGGAAGCGGCTCTTCAGGAGACCAAAGGTCCGCTCAATCACTCTCCTGGTCCGACCATGTGCCTCATTGTAGCGCATCTGGGCAGGTGTCACAGGGTTCCTGAGGGGTGTCAGCAACCACGGCATGTTGGGGTATCCCGAGTCACCTACGGACAGACAAGTGCACATCAGCTGACTTGGAAAAGTGGGCGGAATACTACAGATCAGATCACACACAATGGCACAAAGTCAGTACACACCGACAAGCCAGGCACGCTGGTTCTGCATCTGTGCCATCAACCTGGGGATGCGACTACTCCTCATCACAAAGGCATCGTGTGCTGAACCAGGGAAACGGGCACACACGTGTGTGATGGTCATGTCTGCAAGACACACCACCAGTGCATTGACCGAGTGGTAGTGCTTGCGGTTCCTGTAGGCCTGCTCCTGGGCCTGTGGTGGTACCAAAGCCACATGTGTCCCATCAATGGAGCCAATGACATGCGGCATCCTCCCCAGGGCATAAAAGTCACTCTTCACGTCAGTGAGTCGTCGCAGTCTAGGGAAATAGATGTACCGGTTCAGGAAGAGCAACATTGCCGCCAAGAAATCGCGGAGCACACGGCTGAACATGGTCTGTGACATCCCACCAGCAGACGCCACAGTATGTTGGAAGGTACCGGTGGCAAAGAAGTGTAGGGCTGCCATCACCTTCACCTTGGGGGTCAGCGCTGTAGGATACGGCCGGCCAGGCTGCAAATGTGGGGACAACTGCACTGCAAAATCCTCAATCAGCTGCCTGGTGAAGCGGTACCGTCGGATGCTGTCCCGTTCCACCATCGTTGCCAGGTCTGGGAATGGCCGATGGACAGCAGGAGCCCTGCAGTGCAGAGGAGAAGTAAGCAAGATCGTCAGTCACCCCACATATGCGGCATTGAACACACTCAAGATCCCAACATACATCATCATGAGGCACAACTACATGAAGTGTGCAGTACCGGAACGACATGTATGGTACATACATGGCCAACATCTGTCAACACGGTCCTACAGGTGGCATCAATTTGTCCCAGGTTGGCCCATTGGATATCATGATGCTGTGTCACAGTCACCCCCCAGTGACATGTGAGGACAGATGTGCCCCAGGCACCACAGCTCAACGACAGGCACATTCCCAGGGACCCTGTAATGCCACATGGACACTGGCATCACCTGGAGTATCATGTGTACACCACAACAAAACAAACATGACCCCCACAGGTAGTGGCCACACTTGCCATGGCAGGAGAGCCATGGACGTCTGTGACACACACGCACAACATCAGAGTCCATGCACACACAACGTGGATGTGGAGACTGTCTCCCATTGTGCACATGAAATCAGAGACATTGTAAACACTACATGCACAAAGACTGTGGAGGGCCATCACTATTGTGCCACTGGGACACCCTGGCTCAAACATACCGTCCCACATGGGACTCACGGGGTATGTGACATGACATACACAAACACCACTGTGAAATGTGACCATGGCACATGCACAGATATGAACAGTTGCACATCACAGTGGTCACGTACACGTAACACCCAGGATCCTGTCCCCATTAACACGTGCACAGCCTGGGGGTGGCTGCCCACAGGTGACACCCACAGGACAACATGTACACCAACATACACACAATAGGAAATGCAGCCTTACATGCCTTATGATAAGGTTTGGACAGGCTGTCGTGATGTAGGTGTGCCCCTCACTCCCTGGGAGCTATCTGTGGCTGGCATATGTCCATCTGAGACAGGCATGCTGACATATGCCAGTCACATGTACAGTGATGCGTTGAACAGCAATGGACCGATCGGTGCCTCCGGCCGGCCCATTGCTTTCAATGTGTGCGGGTACGCGTTGTACCCCTGTGCGCGTTGTACTGCAATGGACCGATCGGTGCCTCCGGCCGGCCCATTGCTTTCAATGTGTGCGGGTACGCGTTGTACCCCTGTGCGCGTTGTACTGCAATGGACCGATCGGTGCCTCCGGCCGGCCCATTGCATTCAATGTGTGCGGGTACGCGTTGTACCCCTGTGCGCGTTGTACTGCAATGGACCGATCGGTGCCTCCGGCCGGCCCATTGCATTCAATGTGTGCGGGTACGCGTTGTACCCCTGTGCGCGTTGTACTGCAATGGACCGATCGGTGCCTCCGGCCGGCCCATTGCATTCAATGTGTGCGGGTACGCGTTGTACCCCTGTGCGCGTTGTACTGCAATGGACCGATCGGTGCCTCCGGCCGGCCCATTGCATTCAATGTGTGCGGGTACGCGTTGTACCCCTGTGCGCGTTGTACTGCAATGGACCGATCGGTGCCTCCGGCCGGCCCATTGCATTCAATGTGTGCGGGTACGCGTTGTACCCCTGTGCGCGTTGTACTGCAATGGACCGATCGGTGCCTCCGGCCGGCCCATTGCATTCAATGTGTGCGGGTACGCGTTGTACCCCTGTGCGCGTTGTACTGCAATGGACCGATCGGTGCCTCCGGCCGGCCCATTGCATTCAATGTGTGCGGGTACGCGTTGTACCCCTGTGCGCGTTGTACTGCAATGGACCGATCGGTGCCTCCGGCCGGCCCATTGCATTCAATGTGTGCGGGTACGCGTTGTACCCCTGTGCGCGTTGTACTGCAATGGACCGATCGGTGCCTCCGGCCGGCCCATTGCATTCAATGTGTGCGGGTACGCGTTGTACCCCTGTGCGCGTTGTACTGCAATGGACCGATCGGTGCCTCCGGCCGGCCCATTGCATTCAATGTGTGCGGGTACGCGTTGTACCCCTGTGCGCGTTGTACTGCAATGGACCGATCGGTGCCTCCGGCCGGCCCATTGCATTCAATGTGTGCGGGTACGCGTTGTACCCCTGTGCGCGTTGTACCTCAATGGACCGATCGGTGCGCACCCATTGACAATGGGCTTGCCTGGCAACGGACGCGTTTTCGAATATTCGAACGAGTCGGTTGCTGGAAAATCAGTTGGTCACCCACAACAATGTTGCAAAATCATGTATGTCATGAAGTTGAAATTTTGAAGGATGCTGTGGGCGTGTTTTGGTGCTGCTATTCCATGGATTGGCCAGATTCAGAAGATGCAAACGACTTGGACCTATCACTTTGGACACAAGGGACAGTATCTGCCTCTCCAGCACATATATATTGCTGCATGTTCCCCTGAGAGCCCACTTGCCTGCACTACATGCTCCAGGACGACATCTGCCACTGCACTGCTGCTGTCTCTGCCCCTCTGGACCCTGCAATGGCACGTACTGTGGAGAGAGCCCCAGCCTTCAGCCTTGAAGAGAACCAGGCCCTGCTGGACAGCCTACTTCCACAGTACAGCAAGCTGTATGGGACACCAGGGGAGCAGGTGAGTGTTCTGTGCACTGCCTTTCTGAATGTGCATTTTGTCTGACTAGCAAGGCTGAGAGTCAGCACACCACTGGCTAGCAGGCTCACTGAGTAGTTGTCACCCCCCATAGTGTGTAGTGACTTGCACTGGACAGGTATGGTGCAGTGACAGTGCTTCTGAACAGGGTTTTACTCCCCATGCTATGATACCATGTAGTGACTTCTGGAAAACTGTCCATGGGCAGCCGTGCACTGCCTGGGTACACCATGTGCCCCTGTGATTGCGACATGTATATGCAACTGTGTCATGCACGGATATGTTGCATGTGTAGTAATGGCCTTATCACTTTGTCATCCTGACAGGCTTCTGCCCATCGGAAGCATGAGATATGGAAGGACATCGTCCGGGCTGTCCGGTCCGTGGGGGTCTACAAGCGCCGGATCCGCAACTGCCAAAAGAGGTGGCAGGACCTTCGGGGCTGGACCCGGAGGATTGCACGGGTCCAGCTGAAGCTGTCGCCTCCTCGCAGGAGGGGCGGAACACGGACCCTGACCCCCCACATGCTCAGGATCCTGGCGGTGGTCTTTCCAGACCTGGATGGGCAGCTGAAGGCCAGAGAGCAGCAAGGAGGGGGTGAGTCAAAGACTGCACTGTGTACTCTGTCTAACATGTTATGTGCCCTCCTCGGGCCAGGTTGAACTGCCACAGTACAGCAGTCATGTTGTCCAGGAGCCATGTCCCTCTATTGTGCACTGCCCACTCCTCATCTGATACCCAGGTGTGGCCCTTACATGCAGGGAATTCTGTCACTTAGGACTGTGTCCTTGCAGTTTGCTTGACTCAAGGTGGGAGACAGCATCTGTTTCCCTGACTCTGTGGTGGGCATCATGGGTGGGTCCATTGCTTACACAATGCCTGTATTCTGACATGTATTCAGCGTGTTACTTTGATCTGTGGTCCAATTGCTGAGCTGATCCACCACATGTGGCTGGGGTACCTGGCACACACCCATGCTGCGGGTGGGAACAATGTTTGGGCCCCAGGAGTATGTATATGACGTGTGTCACACATACTTAGCCAGCTGCCTACAGTCCAGGGCTCATCCCTCATTCATGTGGGGCTGGACAGTCATGCCTACTCCAGGCCATACAATACACTCTGTACTCCCACTCCCGTGTATCAGAGGACACATTGTGCACAGTGATTTGACCCCTCAGGTGTCTGCCTCTGTGTCAGTGTGCTGTGGATTAGTCGCCAGGACTGCTGTGGAGTTTCTTGGTAGGGGCTCAGCATGCCACTGGAGATGTGACCATAGGAGACGATGCTTGTGTGACACATAGGTGTCTGATCAGCTGCCCATGCAGACTGGGGCATGTAAATGTGAAGTTCAGGCAGCTGTTCCCCATGCACAGCAGAGTGTGAGGGGCTCAGGTTCAGAGGGTAGTGTCACAGGTCTCCCATATGTCCAATAGGTATGACCTGGACAGATGAGGGTTAAGAGGATGTGTTGTGGGGGGGATGTACATGTGCACTTGTGCAGCTCCAGGACTTGCATTCCCCATGACCTACTATTGTGACACAGTGCAGAGTGTTGTTGTCTGGCTGCAAAGTCATACATCACTGAGACAGTGATGTATGACTTTGCAGTCATGCCTCCGCCATGGCATGTGTCTACTGATTGGTGATCCTGCAGGGGAGTGACATGTGCTACATGCACACCATAGTGGCGCTGGCTATCAGGACATGGGTGCATCATGGTGTCTGTCGCTGGAATGCATCACATGCATTTCCTATTTGACTCTGGGCATCCCTTACATCCGTGAACCTGTACTGACTCAGTGGCAAGAGCTGTGATGTGTCCACACCGTGTCCTCTGCACTGTCCAACTACTGTGTACTTGGTGCATGTGTCAACACTGGGGTGTTGCAATCCAACAGACACCAGACAGATGGGTGCAAGGCCATGTGGGATGTGAGTGCCATGCTTGGCATCAGACTGACAATTGACTTCTCCTGTTCAATTAGGGCACTTTTAGCAATGTACAACTAATGATGCCAGGGCTTGCTCTGTAATGTGCTGTGCTCACAGTGGTGTGTGCGTTTGGTGCAGGTGACTGATGTCTGTCTGTTTCCCCATTGTTTGCAGATACATCCACGGCCACGGAAGGGGACAGCTCCACGGACCAGGAGGAGCCAGAGAGCCAGACTGGGTCAGCAGCCGAGGAGTGGTCGGAGGGACCCAGTGGCACGGAGGGCGAGGGGAGCCACACCGAGGAGTCCTCAGCAGCATCCACCTCAGCTGAGGACCAGAGCAACTCGGAGGATGACTCCCTTGTGGAGGCGGGTGTCAGCAGCCACCACACCCCAGCTAGTGTTGCTGTCCCCGCCACCACCAGCACCACCACCGCCCTCCCATCGGCTCCCATTCCCCAGGTCCGTGGAGGCTCCCATGTCCGGGAGCGTGTCTCCTTTGGGCCAGGCACCGCACCCCCTGCCCCTGTGTCCCCTGCTGCCCTGAGTGAGGAGTCTGTGTACCTCCTTCGCCAGCTCCATGTAGGGCAGACAGCCATGCTGAGTGTCCTCCATGCGCACACCGCGCTGTTGACTCAGCTGGTGTCGTTCATGGAGGGCATCTCATCGGGCATGTCTGACCTACAGAGGGGCAATAGGTCCATGGACTCCTCCCTGACGGCAGCAGTGTCCCTCCTCAAACGGTCCCTCACCCCTCCTGCCTCTGCTCCATCCACACTCCCCAGCACCTTACCCATCCCAGGCACACACACACTGGCACAGGCACACACCAGCACACACACATCCAGCACACTGACACACACGCCAATGACAAAACGCACACGCACGCACATTCAGGGGACTGAAGCCAGACTCACAGGGGATGGGGCCCTGGAACACACACACGCATCCACATGCACTGCGCAGTCCTCAGTTCCCTCTCCCTCCAAAGCACCCTCCCTTGCCTCACCTGCAACCCCAAAGTCACAGCAGCTCTTCCTCTGTGACCTCGGCCTCTTCCCCACCGATGAAGCTGCTCCAGCATCCCGGGGGAAGAGGAAGCCCACCCACACGGAGCAGAGTGCCCCTCGCCCCCGGACACCCTCCCCCAGGCGCAGACGGACTGAGGCCCCCACCCGCAAGTCCCCCCGGAGTGCTAAGAGCAAGACCCCGCCACCACCCTGCAGCTCAGGCACAAGGTCTCCGTCCTCCATCCCTCAGGCCCCCACTGCACAGGTGCCCCCACCACACCCTGCCCCAGGTTCCCCCACCCACAGATATACCATCCCCAAGATGCTCCGGCCTTCTCCCCCTGCCACTTGCTCTCCCAGCACCACACCCCCGCTGCGCTTGTCTGTGCCACTGATGTGGTGAGGGTGTCCCCCCTCTGTCCAACCCACCTTGCCTGTTCCCCATTCTCCTCCCCTGGAGGTAGGCACTGCAGTGGAGTCCACTACCGCCCTGTCTGACTTGGGCACTGCAGTGGCGGACCTGTCCACCCCATCTGCAGGGTCCACTGCAGTTGTGCCGGCACCCACGACATCTGTGTCATGCCCCCCAGTTGTGCCGGCACACACCATGTCAGACACCTCCACTGCAGTTGTCAGTGGCTCTCCTGCACCCACCACCCCTTCCCTGACTCCCCCTGGTGAGCCCTGATCCTGTCCCTGCGGTGCCTGGCCTGCCCCCCGGTTGCCCCTCCTAGTGGATTGTCCCTGGTATTGTGCAGGCATGCGTAGGGTGACATCTGCCAGTGTCACCCTGTTTGAACTTTGACAATGGACTGGCCATTGGCCTTTGCTCTTTTTTCAGGACTTCGTTTGGCCTCAACACATATGCTGAATAAAGCAACTTTCTTTTCTCTAGTGCTCATGCTTCAGATGTACATGTTGTTGGTGCAGCTAACCATGCCCTTGCTGCAGTGATGGTGATATCTGGTCTCATGATTATGAAGTGTTACTGTGCAGGAACCCATGTGGTCCAGGGGGAATGTGTCCTATCATGTGGTGTATCCATGTCATCAATAGCAGCATCTGAGGGTGTCATGTGTTCAGTATTTGGCAATGGGTTTCCTACTTACATTGGCAATTTCATATCTGTGGCTTCCACCCCTGCACATCTGTTGTGCCTGCCATCGTTGCATTTGTCTACTTCCCTGACCGTGTTGCCATCTCCAGTGGACATGCAGGTTTGGGCATCAATGGGGAGGGACTCATCCGTGTAGTCAGTGCAACATTGCTATACAAGTGTGTTGGATCTGTGCTGATGATTCCGTTGGCACATCCATGACCAGGCTGATGTGATGGGAGCCCTCATTTGGTGCTAATTGTTGATTGTGTGACCAAGTGCTCAGCTGACATGATGGGGCCCTACTGAGGCAACATATGGCACAGCTTTCCTCACACAGGAGTGGAGTCCCCTCATGGCAGTGTGTACACGTGTGACATTGCCTGCACCCAAGGTGTGTGTTGTATGTGCATGTCTGTGTGTTCACTTCCATTCATCTGCGCATGCTGTGATCCCTAGTGTTGTACCTGTTTGTGATGCTTGCTGACTTGAGCTATGTTCCCCCAAAGTCTTCTCCCTGTGTTCTCTGTGATGTGGGTGCATGGCACATTACTGGTCATCAGGGTGTCACCCATAGGTGTGTTTGCTGTCAGGGCTGAGTTTGTGTGCAGACGCAGATGGGTCACAGTCAGGTTTCCCCTTGGCACTTGTTGTTTGCCCCTGTCATGTGATTTCCAGTTTGTGTTATCTTTCAGTGATTGTGACATGTTGTGTGTGTGACTGCTGCCACTCCTCAGGGTCAGAGCTGCAATGTTGGAAGTTGTCTATGTGTGTTCTTTGTGGGTGACCTTGGCTTCTTCATTGGTGTGTGACTGTGGCTGGGATCCCATTGGTCGGTGTGGTATTGCCGTCATGTCCATGTACAGCGTAGTGTGCAGTGTGTCAGACATTCAGGAGTCTTGTTGAGTGTCCATGTGTGATGTGTTTCTACACCTTGGTTCCCACCCACCACCCTGGAATAGTCATGGGTGCATGTGCAATGTCACCAGTGCATGTGTACTTCACTGCTGCACATTGTTGGAGGTCGAGGGGTGTGGTGTTGAGTGTGTGCAGATGAGAGTTGTTGCCCGGCTAGGCCCCTGCCTCCATGTTGGCCTTGGCTTACTGGCCATGCTGATTGATTTGTGCTTGTGTAGGTGTGATGGTAGTTTGTTGCTCAGGACACCTGACTGTGGTTCATAGTGTGAACGACATTTAGCTTTGTCATCACAGTGGTATTTTTATTCAGCCCAGGGTCACCACATTGTGGGGGCCCTGGGGGTGGTGCTGTGGTGTGTCTGTGACTTGCTGTGTCAGTTGTTGTTCCTACGTGCCTGTGTGACATGTGTGTTTTGTGCTCCCTCTCACCTGACAATGCCTGCTTGCCCACATAGGGGATTTGGATCCATGAGTTACCTTAGTGTGGCAGTGTATGCACATCTGTATGATTGGTATTCAGCTCTCCTCATGTGTTGTGTGGTTGCCTGGGGACACTGGCACCCCCACCCCTCACCTGCTGTGTATGATGACAGTGTTGGTCTGCCTGTTTGTGTTTGTGCATCTGCACCACTGCATTGGCATATCTTGGGTGTGCCATTGGCTGTATGTTGTTTGGTGTGTTTCCCCTGCTGTCCCTGGGACTCCTAGGTCATCGGTCAGCACAGTGATCATGGTTTGTGTGTCCCATTGCTGCCATGGTATGGTATCTGTTCACCTCACATCTGCTGTCTCCACAGGGTATCTGCATTTGTGTGCCCATTGGTGCAAATATGTGGTTCTGCATTCTGATGGTCACTTCTGTCATTGTGTCATTGATGACTGTTGACGGTCTCAGCCCCCATGGGTGTTGTTTGTCTGCACATGGCCAAAGGAATGTTACATTTGCACTGCAGTATTTGGCTCCCCCAATTTATGTTGCAATGGGACACATACACTACTTTGCCACAGATGAGTTTTTGGTTCTGTGAGCAGGAATGATCCATGCAGTTTGGCAGTTGCAGCTCTTTCTTTGTCAACAATTACCTTTTGGTCACTGTGATGATGAGGGTGTAGACCCCATTGCCACAATGGTCAAAATGTGCTTCAGCTATGGACCCCACACTTGCCTTTTGGTCACTGTGATGATGGGGGTTTAGACCCCATTGCCACAATGGTCAAAATGTGCTTCAGCTATGGACCCCACACTTACCTTTTGGTCACTGTGATGATGGGGGTTTAGGCCCCATTGCCACAATGGTCATGGGCTGCTTGCATTGTGGGTGCCACACACATATATGTGTGGCACATGTGCTAGGGGGTCACATTGTATGTTGAAAGTCATGTTCGGTGTTGTAGGCATTTGACACAGCCTACACACGCTTGTCATGGTGGTGGGGGGATGTCTTAATCTTGCATTCCCTAGGTTGTGGTGTGCTTGTTGTGTCATGCATTGTCCATCCTATGAGTGGGGGTGGTAGTAGTGGTAGGCATCCAGCCCCCCTGGGTGAGGGTGGTAGTAGTGGTAGGCATCCTGCCCCCCTGGGTGAGGGTGGTAGTAGTGGTGGGCATCCTGCCCCCCGTGGGTGAGGGTGGTAGTAGTGGTGGGCATCCTGCCCCCTGGCTAAGGGTGGTAGTAGTGGTGGGCATCCTGCCCCCCTGGCTAAGGGTGGTAGTAGTGGTAGGCATCCTGCCCCCCGTGGGTGAGGGTGGTAGTAGTGGTGGGCATCCTGCCCCCTGGCTAAGGGTGGTAGTAGTGGTAGGCATCCAGCCCCCCTGGGTTGGGGTGGTAGTAGTGGTAGGCATCCAGCCCCCCTGGCTAAGGGTGGTAGTAGTGGTAGGCATCCTGCCCCCCTGGGTGAGGGTGGTAGTAGTGGTAGGCATCCTGCCCCCCTGGGTGAGGGTGGTAGTAGTGGTAGGCATCCAGCCCCCCTGGGTGAGGGTGGTAGTAGTGGTGGGCATCCTGCCCCCTGGCTAAGGGTGGTAGTAGTGGTAGGCATCCAGCCCCCTGGCTAAGGGTGGTAGTAGTGGTAGGCATCCAGCCCCCCTGGCTAAGGGTGGTAGTAGTGGTAGGCATCCAGCCCCCCTGGGTTGGGGTGGTAGTAGTGGTAGGCATCCTGCCCCCCTGGCTAAGGGTGGTAGTAGTGGTAGGCATCCTGCCACCCTGGCTAAGGGTGGTAGTAGTGGTAGGCATCCTGCCCCCCGTGGGTGAGGGTGGTAGTAGTGGTGGGCATCCTGCCCCCTGGCTAAGGGTGGTAGTAGTGGTAGGCATCCAGCCCCCCTGGGTGAGGGTGGTAGTAGTGGTAGGCATCCTGCCCCCTGGCTAAGGGTGGTAGTAGTGGTAGGCATCCTGCCACCCTGGCTAAGGGTGGTAGTAGTGGTAGGCATCCTGCCCCCCGTGGGTGAGGGTGGTAGTAGTGGTGGGCATCCTGCCCCCTGGCTAAGGGTGGTAGTAGTGGTAGGCATCCAGCCCCCCTGGGTTGGGGTGGTAGTAGTGGTAGGCATCCAGCCCCCCTGGCTAAGGGTGGTAGTAGTGGTAGGCATCCTGCCCCCCTGGGTGAGGGTGGTAGTAGTGGTAGGCATCCTGCCCCCCTGGGTGAGGGTGGTAGTAGTGGTAGGCATCCAGCCCCCCTGGGTGAGGGTGGTAGTAGTGGTGGGCATCCTGCCCCCTGGCTAAGGGTGGTAGTAGTGGTAGGCATCCAGCCCCCCTGGCTAAGGGTGGTAGTAGTGGTAGGCATCCAGCCCCCCTGGCTAAGGGTGGTAGTAGTGGTGGGCATCCTGCCCCCCGTGGGTGAGGGTGGTAGTAGTGGTGGGCATCCTGCCCCCCTGGCTAAGGGTGGTAGTAGTGGTAGGCATCCAGCCCCCCCTGGGTGAGGGTGGTAGTAGTGGTAGGCATCCTGCCCCCCCTGGCTAAGGGTGGTAGTAGTGGTAGGCATCCTGCCCCCCTGGCTAAGGGTGGTAGTAGTGGTAGGCATCCTGCCACCCTGGCTAAGGGTGGTAGTAGTGGTAGGCATCCTGCCCCCCTGGCTAAGGGTGGTAGTAGTGGTAGGCATCCTGCCACCCTGGCTAAGGGTGGTAGTAGTGGTAGGCATCCTGCCACCCCTGGGTGAGGGTGGTAGTAGTGGTAGGCATCCAGCCCCCCTGGGTGAGGGTGGTAGTAGTGGTGGGCATCCTGCCCCCCTGGCTAAGGGTGGTAGTAGTGGTAGGCATCCAGCCCCCCTGGCTAAGGGTGGTAGTAGTGGTGGGCATCCTGCCCCCCTGGCTAAGGGTGGTAGTAGTGGTGGGCATCCTGCCCCCTGGCTAAGGGTGGTAGTAGTGGTAGGCATCCTGCCCCCTGGCTAAGGGTGGTAGTAGTGGTAGGCATCCTGCCACCCTGGCTAAGGGTGGTAGTAGTGGTAGGCATCCTGCCACCCCTGGGTGAGGGTGGTAGTAGTGGTAGGCATCCAGCCCCCCTGGGTGAGGGTGGTAGTAGTGGTGGGCATCCTGCCCCCCTGGCTAAGGGTGGTAGTAGTGGTAGGCATCCAGCCGCCCCTGGGTTGGGGTGGTAGTAGTGGTAGGCATCCTGCCCCCTGGCTAAGGGTGGTAGTAGTGGTAGGCATCCTGCCACCCTGGCTAAGGGTGGTAGTAGTGGTAGGCATCCTGCCCCCCGTGGGTGAGGGTGGTAGTAGTGGTGGGCATCCTGCCCCCTGGCTAAGGGTGGTAGTAGTGGTAGGCATCCAGCCCCCCTGGGTGAGGGTGGTAGTAGTGGTAGGCATCCTGCCCCCCTGGCTAAGGGTGGTAGTAGTGGTAGGCATCCTGCCCCCTGGCTAAGGGTGGTAGTAGTGGTAGGCATCCTGCCACCCTGGCTAAGGGTGGTAGTAGTGGTAGGCATCCTGCCCCCCTGGGTGAGGGTGGTAGTAGTGGTAGGCATCCTGCCCCCCTGGTTGAGGGTGGTTGGCATCCAGCCCCCCTGGGTTGGGGTGGTGGCGCGCATTCAGGCCCCTGTGTGCATATGTGGCATTGGTGATGGGCATCCCGCCCCTATGGTGCTGCTGTTGCAAGTATATTCATATTCCCAGTGTATGTGTGTGATGTGTCGTGTACGTGTTGTATGTGTTTTGTGGTTGGTGTCTGACTTACCTTCTGCGCCGTACGCGTCCGTGCCTGTTCCGGTAGTAGATGTAGAATATTGGTATGATCGGGACGAAGGGATTCATGGTTGGTTCGTGTCGTTCGTCCTTCTCGTTGCTTCGCGTCGTCCTCGTCGCTTGGCTTCGTCCTCGTCGCTTCGCTTCGTCCTCGTCGCTTCGCGTCGTCCTCGTCTGTGCTGTGTTCGTCTCGTAGCCGTGGATCGTGTTGTGGCGCGATTCGGAGCTTATGTGCGCCTCTCCCGGATGCTTTGACGTGCCGTGCGTAGCGACGGGTTCGGCGCGTACGGAAAGCGCATCGTACTTGTCCGGCCGGACGGGGCTGCATTTTCCCTTCCGTGCGACTCGATTCGGCGTTTCCGGATTCGCCTCGGTCGGAGAACAGGACCTGGTTTGGGTGAGTACGGCTCGGCCGGAATTTTTGCTGTTGTGCGCATCGTACTTGCTCGTTCGGTGTGCTGTACGGATCGGTCGGGAAACTGGCTTTCGCATGGCTTTTTTCCCGACCGAATGGTATTGGGTGCGCCTCCGACCGAGATCGGAATCGGCCCCTAGGTATGAGCAGTCTTTGCTAATAAGTGGTCGTATATGTTCTTTCCAACTGGAATTCAACACCCTTTTTGTTGAACCCATATTTATTTTACTACGTATACAATACACAATATATACCATAAATTGTATTACAGTTAATGCGAGGTTATAATAATTAACAATAAATCTTCTATAGAAATTAAATTGACAATGCCAAGTAAACTTTAGATTATAAAATTCTTTATTTCTTAATCACTAACCAAACATTGACATTTGTTCAAACTTGATCCTTACTTACATAAGGCTCTACCATCTAAACTTAAAATTACATATAGGAAAGTAAATTCTATTGCAAGGACACTAATCCAAGTGACAAAAAAACCTTTACCTTTACTAGGCTAAAAAGGTATGGCTCCTCATGACTCCTGATGGTTTTTATAAATGGGGCATATGCACATGTTGCAAATATATAATAAACAAATATAAAACCTTTAATAATCATGAAAGTTCATGATAGAAAAAAGAACTTTGCCATTAAAACCAGTTACCCGATTGATCAGAAAAGATGTATGGTGTCAATGAAAGGTAAAGAGCATTGTGCAAGCACAATTAGAGGTGTCACGTGGCATCATTCCAATGACTTTAAAGGGAAGGAGACACAGGATGAAGTCAGTTTATTTACCATGCATTTGAGAAAGTGCTGGAAAGCCTGGCAGAACTTACAGGTTATATACCTTAATGCACCATGCAAAGGATAACATCTGGCTATAATAATTAATTGGCTGGAGATCCTTGTTATTTCACTTGTGTGAATTGGTGAGCTATGCATTCCAGTTAAACACAATTTTGTGTGCACGCAGGATGTGATCCCTTCGCCTTAGGATCGAATGGACTTTTTTTAATAATCAAATTTTATTGATTTTCTTACAAACGAGGAAGACTATGCAGAAACATAAGAACAGTATGACACATTTTGTAGCCAGTTAAACAGAGTGGGGATTCAACAGAAAAGCATTGGAGAGGGGGCTGGGAACGTGCCCCCAGCCGCTAAGGCACCAATATATTAGAATAGGTTCACCATCTTCCCCAAATCTTCTCGTACTTGTGCGGGCAACCTGTGCTCGGTACACTGGTTCCTCTTGTTTAGCACACCAGTCCATTGCTGCTCTCCAAGCAGTTTGTGATGGACTTCCAATTCTTGGCAATGTCCCATATTGCCATAGTGACTCCAGTACCTACCAATAGGCATTCCCACCCCCGTGGCCATCCACATCTTCGATAATCCCTAGTATAGCAATATGCAGGGAGCAGTCAGTCTGGCGTCCAATTATCTTAGAGAGCATGGAAAAAAATGTTGCCCTGTAGCGGGTAATAACAGGGCAGTCCCAGACCATAAGAAAGAAGCTGCAATCAGCAGCAACGCATTTGGGGCTAGTAGCCTCTGCGTGCCTCCTCATCATGCACGTCATCGGGGTGATATAGAAAATGTGTAGATACATCAGTACTATAAGACAAAGGCGGGAAGAGATGGCCAGTTCTCTCACGGCCATCTTTGCATCCAGCCAGGCGCTTTATGCCAAAGGGCCCATGCAGTCCTCCCATTTCTCCCTGAGGGGCCCCAGGGGCTCCAGGGCGTTCAGTGCAAGAGATCTGTAAAATGTTGAGGTAGCTCCCTGGCCCAATGGGCCAAAGCTGATTCTAGATTCTAGGGGGTTGTATTCCAGTAGTTTTGTTAGTGTTTGTCAGTAGGTCATCAACGCATGCTGCAATTGGAGATATTTGTAAAATTGAGATTTGTGGAGTGTGAAATCGGCCCGCAGCCCAGCTGGGTAGTGTGTCAAAGCTAAGTGCCCTGCCATAGGGGGGTCTCCTGCATGGGTTGACGGTCCCATCCGGTCCACGGAAGGACAGCCCACCAGCATAAAAGTGGGACTTTCATCACCTCTGGGAGCGAGCCTGGGTAGGATCATCATTTTTAAAAGGGAGACGTACTCCAGGACAATAAGGGGCAAGTTCAACCATCTATCCAAGTCTCTCGCTGATTGTGTTCGTAGTGGGTGGAGGTTGAGACTCCAAATGACCTCTGGTAGTAAGGCTATATGACACCCTAGGTATTAGAAGTTCCGGGGGCTTCCTGGTCTTATGAATAACAGTAATACTAGCTAGGTCAAGTTCTGGGGGGACTGGCCCCTCTCATCGGTCTTGAGGTATAGTTTATAGAGATGCAAGGCGAGCAAAGCCTTACATTTGGCATAGCATTCTGCTAGAAAGCCATCAGGACCCGGTGTCTTACCTGTGGGCATGTCTGTCATAGCTGCTTCAACTTTGCACAAAGTTTTTCGGCTGATCAAGCATCTCTCTATCCGGTGTTGAGAGGACAGCGATGTGTAGGCCATTGATAAGCAATTTGGAGATTTCGGACTGAGCATGTTGACACCGTTGATAAAGGTTACTATAGTAGGAAGCAAATGCAGCTTCTATTTCTGTAGATGTATCTAGCAGGCTCCCCCTCCCACCCCACGGTTGCAGATCTGTGGAATTATTCTCGTAGACATATACCAGGTCACCAACAAGTGCAGCAGTTTACTATCGCCCCATTCATAGACTCTAGCTTAAGAGGCGATCCAGCACTTTTTGGTTTCTTCTAGCCAGAGTTGGCATAGGGAAGCCTTATGCGCTGTGAGGCAATGTTTCATACGGTATTGAGACTCGCATTGGCGGAGAGCTGCCTCCAGGTCAACAATTTCTGGAGTCTACTTTTAGTTGGTACTCGTACATAAGCTTTTGCCTTACCATAAAATATCGCTTTTCCTGCAGTCCAAAGACTCCCTTGGGCTGATAAAGAGCCCTGGTTCAATTCAACATATTCAGTAAGTTCCTGTAGCATATTTTGAAAGCAGAGTAAGTTCGTTAAATACCAGGCATTTAGGCACCATATGGGCCTGAGGCTGTTTTTGACTGTACCCAAGTGTAGCAAGACTGGGGCATGGTCAGATATCCCTCTTAGTAGAATTCTCGCCCCATGGTAATCGCGAAGTCTGTTGCTGGCATGAAAAGATAGTCAAGTCTGGAAAAGCAGCTGTGCTGCTGAGATGTGCATGTAGCCTACCTTCTGAGGGTGCCACGTTCACCAGACATTACGAAGACCAAGGGCTTTGACCCATTCCGCCAGGAGGGAAGGTCTATGTTGGGTTGTCACTCTAGCCCCAGTGGAGTCCAACAGTGGATCAAGCACTGCATTGAAATCCCACCTATTACCATGTGACTTGGGGGAAGGTTAAAGTTCAATCTCTGCAGAGCAGTCAGGGAAGCCTGTGAGATGCGGTGGGACATAGGCAGAAATGATGTTGTGGTGAACACCCTCCAGGATACCCCATAGGACTGTATATCTACCAGCACTGTGTGTGAAGGAGTGGGCAACTGAGAGGGGAAACCTACGATGAAGGAGAATCACAGCCCTTTGTGAGCCCCTGGTGCAGCCAGCATGGAAAACCCTGTCATAGCCCGCTCGGGCCAAGACAATGCATACAGGGGAGATGTGTCTCCTGGAGTAGTATGACCATCTACAAGTCATACGCTTCATGAAGTGAAAGACCGTACTCTGTTTATTGTGACTGTTCAGCCAGTTGACATTCCAGGTCAAAATCGCAAAGTCAGCCATGGGGAAAATGCTTAAACTTCAAACGTAGAGGAGAGAGTCTCCTCAGTGCACTAGCGGGGATGCCTGTGTGGGGTCCAAGTCCTAGAGTCAACTGTGCGCCTAACGTTAGAGTAGTACAGTGCATGTGACATGTAGAGAGTACCAAACAAGTAAAAAATTTGAAACACAAGAAATCAAAACAATCCCCCATACCTCCCAACTTTGCCCCACCCCACACTACCACCCTAGAAGTATTGGTCGCCCCAAAGAAACCCTCTCAACATGGTTGCAAAACAACAGTACAGGGCACGTGTGATTGGTCTCTGCACATTTAACAGGATACAATGCTGCAGGTGGGGAGATACGAACTGAGAGACTCTGTCCAAATTAAGTTACCTTTCGGATGAACAATGCAAAGGGACTTAATATTTTTTAGGTGGAACCACGATTGGGGATGGGTGCTTGGAGTAGGGGCCTGGGCCATGGTATTTTCACCAAGTGAGCTGATGGCCATGGACTCTTCTCGCTCGCCATTTCCCTCTTCCTCTCTGGAGGACTTCGGGGAACCAGTGCACCAGTCCCTGCATTTCTGAGATCAGGGCCTGCAGTGGGGTCTTACCCCTAGGTCTGCTTCTGACACCCTTTTGTGACTGAGAAGGATCCTGTGTGGGGCTGGTCAGAGTAGGCACCTGCAGAGCCCTCTCCTTCATTGCCCACTCCCAAGCCTGTTCAGAGATGTCAAAAAGAGGGAGCAGGCATTATGCTGCACCTTGAGGCAGCTGAAAACATAAGCATATAGGTGAGACCATACCCCTGCAGTTTCTGATTGACAGTGTTGAGTGATTTCCTTTGCTTCTGGACCACTGGGTGTAGTCTGGAAGAAGATTGGAATGGCATCTCTGTCCTTGTAGTTTATGATTTTGGCAATGAGGACATGAGGTGGGGCTCCCAAAAGGGACTTATGCACCAAAGCCTGGTGAGCCCTCTCAAGGATGACACACAGGGAAGGTTGATCAGATCGAAGCCAAGAGGAGATCCATGATTCAAGAAATTTCTCCGGGGAGGAGCCCTCCATGCCCTCCGGGAAGCCCGCGAATAGCAGGTTATTCCGATGTGCTCTGTTCTCAGCATCCTCCACTCGCTCCTCCAATATTTTGATGGAGGAGGAGAGGTGGGACACTGTCATCTTGAGTTCCCCATACATGTCCTCCAGCATGGAAACTCACCCCTCTATCGCCATCACCCTATTAGTGATGTTTCACAAGTCCTGGCGCAGGAGGGCAACATCTATCTCAACCTCTTCAATCGTGGTCTTGAGTGTGGCATGGAACTCCTTGATTGCTTGGGTGAAGTAGTCTGTTCCCTGGGGTCAGTGACCAGCAGGGCCGAGGCAGGCTTGTTTCCCGAGGAGGAGTGTGCAAAGCGCTCCATTTTAGTCTGTGTCTGTGATGAGAATGGACAATCTGACCCCATTCTGGTAGTCCGACAGTAAATCCTAACCTTGCAAGGCAGGGGTGGAAGTATGCAGGCAATCCACTTGCAGCAAGATCCTAGGGCAGCACGAGCAGTCAGCTGACCTGCAGAAGGATTAGTGGTCCCAGTGGGCGAACATGGTGGCGCCTCTGCCACAGTGATGTTGCAGCAAGGCCACCTGCTGAGGCCTGGTGGTAGGCCAGAGAGAGAGGCCGGGCCAAGTCACAGAAAGGAGTCAATCCGGTTGCCAAGAAGACTTATGCAGGAGGTTGAAGAGTGGGTGATGTTCCCATTCTACACTGAAAACAACATATACGGAGGCACTTGTGGCTCCGCCTTCACCCAAAGGCATTGCAGAGGTCAGGAGCAATGGGCCTGGCCAGCACAGGGTCCACTGCAGCAGTCTTCACAGCAGAGTGTCTCCAGGTGCCAGCAGCTTTAAACACAGAAGGGTGCCCTCTGCTTCAAGAGTCCGGGGTTTGTCTCAATGAGTGTCTGTGCAGCAGAAAGTGTAGGCCTGGCTTCAAAAGAAAAACCACCACCAGTCCCGCAGTCATCAGTAGGCAGGACACTACCACAGTAGTGCCTCTGCAGCTCAATGTAGGGTAGGCCCCTGGTATGCTCCGATGTCCCAGTTCTCTCCAGTGTGGCTGGCTTTGCACAGCCCAGCAGGCAGGGGCCCCACCCAAGGAAGTCAGTGTGGGTGGTGCTTTGTATATCCAGCTGGGTGGCAGTGCAACTACAGCCCAGCGTTCCGATCCGATGCCCTTGCAGAACACCATAGCCCGGGCATCCACTCCCAGGCCCAGCCACAGGTATCCCTTCCCACAGCATAGGGTTGGACAATTACACCTTCCTCAGAGCACAAGCATCAGGGCCGCTCTAGGATAACAGCCTGGGCGGTGAGGCCACAATCTTGAGGACTCAGCACCACCAGTGCCTCACGGACAAAGAAGCCCCCAAAGGGCCCGTCAGCCAGTCAGCCATCCCAAAGGCGTATGCAGGACCTGAGTGACACGGCAGGGCAGGGGCTGCCAGCAGCAGGATAGGGCTGGATGGAGGGCTGGGTTGCGGAGCCCGTCAAAGAGCATTCGCCATGTTGGCCAGTCAGGCCACGCCTACCAAAATCTAATGAACTTTTAATAGAGCATTAGATAGTTAATGTAATCCCAAAGCAAGAGTAGTTCTGGCTAAAGACAGCTGCACAGATGCTAGTTCCACAAAATAATAGTGGTCTGCACTCACCCTCTAATGGTTAAACTGCTCCAAAACCATAAATACATTAAAACAGAAAAATTCACAAAAGGGAGTGCCTCAAGAGTCCAGCAATTGTATTGTAGAGTTTGTTCTCTTTGTTTCTTCTCTCCTTCTTTCATGAACTACACATAGTTCAATGGTGTCAATATCAATGTACTCTTCTCCAATATCAAAATAACATGGGAGCCGTGGTATGAAGTCTCAAAACTATTCTCTTTATTATTCTTCAACACATCAAAGAAACAGCCCGGCCAACGCGTTTCGTCTTCCGAGAGGACTTCATCAGGGCTGAAAGAAAATTTACATATGTACATTTACAAACATATCGAAATACACACGATACTAACTAAATCATTAATTCATTACCCTGTATAGACAATGTTACAACTTACAAACACATGCTCCCACCCAACCATCTCTACAAACAAAACAAATTTTAAAACAATACTATGAATCATTTATTACATGCACATTGTTTTCCTATAACATAATAACACATATCTCCACCATTAAAAAGATATACATCCACCAATCCCCAATTTTATTGAAAAAATAAGCTTCCATCATTTACCCTACCTAATCAAAGTGTTATATGCAACACCTTTCTAGTGAAAAGTACATTAATAAATTACCACATTCTCAATTCAGATATCTTATCCAATAAACTTACTCAGTGTATGTCTTTACAGCAATGTCACATCGAAGTCTAAGAGTAAAATGGATCAGTTCTCCCCGAAATTCCTAGATTAAAAAGACATGCAAAGTTCTACAATATTCCTATTAACATAAAAAAATATTAAAAAAAATTAAAAAACAGATTATTCCAATTGGAAAAAGACCTAGGGGCCCATTAGGATGTCGGGCGGAAGCACTACCGCCGTGCTGTCGGAGGCAAAAACCACCAGTTACCGTCCGCCCGCCGCGGCCCACACGCCCGCACAATTAGGATGTGTAAAAGCAGCCAAACACCGCCCGTAAGCCCGCGACGCCGTCCGCCATCAAAGTGCGCCCGTTCACGTAGCGGCGCCAGCCAATGGAGGCACACCGTCCGACGAAATCACGTACCGCCCGGCGTACAAATTACGATGCCGCAAACAAACAGCTCCCCCGGCTAAGAGACACCGTACGAGACACCAAGGCGGAAATTCGACCGCACGAGTACGGACACCAAAAAGGCGGCCCACCCCGACATGAATCCTGCACTCCAGGCCATCCCCATGCTGTACCTGATGCAGCACCTAGGAGTCAACGCGCCGCGGCGACGCAGGTAGGCAGACACACAACAAGGGCACGCAAACACCGCACACAGTGCAAGGGAGGAAAAACTGAACATGGCCCCCCAGACAGCCCTGTGTGGACAGGACACATCCACCACTGCACCCACAAATGTCACACCGTGCTGAATGACAACTCGCAACTACCGGGCACACACTACCCAGGACCAGGAACTGACGTCCCCGTCACGGCAACGCAGCGCAGCGGCGATGACGCAGCTACACATGCGCACAACGCAGAGGCCAACTACAGCGCCATGCATGGGCCGCACACAAATAACACAGGCACACAACTACACACACCACACACCAGCCCCACCCTGAACGCACATGTCACGTGGCATACCTGCATCAGTCATGTCCCCAACCGGCAACTCACAGGTGCCAACATGACGCCACACAAGTGTACCGAACAGGGCAGTGATGTCACGCCAAAATAGGACACACCCTTGTGTGCATAACATGGCGAAGCACACAGCGGCTGCGACATCACGCCGCAGAATATGTACCGCGTCCGCAAAAGGCACGCCATTACCATACAAAAATAATAATACCATCCGGCACCCAATACCAATGCATGCAATACGTAACATGAAAAAACCCGGGTGCCTGACAACAGGTGTTACCAATTACAACACACACACACAAGGCCGAACGTATAGCGGAAACGCAGCGTGCCGCCCACATACGGGAAAGCAGATAGCACTGAATGGCCTTCCATTTCCACTCTGAAACCACATTTCGACTAAACAAGCCGGAGAATACAGCTATTGTCCCAACAACAAGCCAAACAGAGGCATGCCGAGGAAACAGTCCAATGTGCGGATAGCGCACAACATGAAAGAACTTCTGACCACAAAAAAGAAATAAGAGCACTCCTCCATGTGGTTCCCATGCAAGTAATCTGGAAGGAGTCAGACACCACTGACCTTGACCATTCATAGAAGCATGTGGGATGAGGACCTGTGTCCTCCGCACAAGCTACTATAACCCAAACCCTGCCTCCGTACGACTATTCCAGATTTCCCAGCATCGTCGGAGGGTGCACCCTGCTGACTGCACAGCCGGCTGGAGCACGCCATCACATCGCCCTGTAGCAAAATGGCAGTCGCACCACAGCTACCCAACTACGCCGGACAGATGAGGCTGTACAACCAGAGCCTGCTACAGATATTGGGCTGTGAAAATCTGGCCTTGCTGAACGTAAGTTACCGAGTAACTTACCACATCTCAATGTTCAGCTGCGTCATCCCCGTCTTCTACTGTCGGAGGTGTCCCTTCCACTGTCCTGTGGATTTATGTCTCTCCAACCCGGCATGTCCAAAGGCGGACCTGGTACAACTGTTCAACCCCCTGGACGTCCACGACAGGATCTGTTCAGTCTATGGGGGAATGGCGTATGTGGCTGCAATCGGACCCACACTGCAATGGGACCACTGTGCCTACACACAACGTATTCTGGAGCACAGTTTCATCGAATGTCATCCAACATGTCCCATCAGGCTCCTACAAGGGACAACATACGATGAACACATTGACAGCCACCATCCGCTTCATTGGATGGCATCCATGTTTACCACCAATGCCATGGAAGCCCTGCTGGAAGGTATCGCATACCTGACAACCTGTCAATTCGTCGGGCCCCGACGCAACACCCCCAATTGAACAATGATGTCCTACACCGTACCCATGCTTGGCTTTCGCACGGACTGGGCAGTCAGCTGTACAACAACTATACCATACAACCTGCAACTAACACCACACCATCAACTACACTTCCATGATATCGGACATTTCGGGGACATGCACTCTGTTCCCCACCAGATCCAGTAACTCTGCATGAACAGGGGGAGGCAGAGGTATGGGATTTGTGTATGGCAACCACATGGACAAAACTGCACGTACAACTATACCATTAAATGTATCCTGCGCCCATGAACATATGCACCGGTCAGTGGACAGTAATCGGTCTGCTGTAGTATGTGAGAGCTGCCACCTCACCTTCCTCTGTACTTCCGTGCCAGGACTGTTGCATGGACAACAAATGCATCCCCCAACAACATGACCCCAGTGACTGTGACATGTCCAGTAGCCACCACATTGCAACAACAAGTGAGACGCTGTTGCATGCACGTAGGCACATGCCCTGATGTCACCTCACACGCAGGTGTGTCGGAGTAACTATTGCAGCAAACCTGTAACATGGAACTGAGATGTACTGTGCCCATGATGTCAAGCGGTCTGGTAGGCAAAATGAATACTGTCTGTGTCAAAGTCAACAGCTCCTCAGTAATTAGCAAATGTACATTAGCACAGCAACGGCTAAGCAGTTGTAACTCTGAAGCCCACATCCCATAGTCAACAACTAATCACATGTACCCCTACACCCTATGCTATGTGTAATCATGCTGAGTATATCCTCCACATGCATTTCGCTGCCAGTAGTGTCCACTATACTGCATCACGGAGGACATAAGTCCTAATACATGGCTTGAAGTAAATATGTGTCTCTGCTGAATCATTTCACAAACACAAGTACGAATGAGAGAGGATGAGAGTGTGTGAAGTACACGACAGTCGTGAGATGACCATGTAGTCCACTGTCACTGGATGTCAACGCAAATGAGTAGCCGCAACAGTGGCCACAGTGCAATACCACAGCTCCTGGAGCAGGACATGTCAGACTCTGAAGGTGCCAGATAGATCATCACATCAACACTGACGGCCTGGTCAATACAAAGCACAGTCCTACACATGTCTACAATTTCCCACACAGTCTGACCACACACTCAGCAACAAAAAGTAGGAGCCACGCAAAAGCATGCCACAGCAATGCCTGTCAAAACACACACACAACATCAGTTTGCACAATGAGTAAGAACTGCAGAAAATCTGACATGCACAATTGAACTAGGCACAATCTTGACAGTGACACACCCTGCACACACACAACGTCTGAACCATAACAAGTAGGAGTCATCCTGAACTGCAAGGACACACCCACACACTGCATTCCGTGCAACATACAACACACACATCTCATCATATACACAGACCTCAACACGGTTACAAACATCCACCATGGGCCTGGGAAACATATGTGTGTAGTCGACATGGCCACAACACACACACACACCAACGCCACCACAAACTCATCTACCCCAGGGACAGTGCCCAGTTCGATGTGCCGAGTAGTGACACGTAGTGCCGCGGATGCAATGTGTGTTAGTGTGCCTTTCCATGGCCAGCCAACACTGCCATGGCAGTCACAATATCCATCACAGCCACCACTGTGTCAGAAGGAGATGTGTGAGTGTGCCTACCAATCTAACAGGATGCCAGTACGACTCGGTGCTGTGTGTGTGCTACGGGACAGTTGCAGGTCCGGCCCAGAGAGAGTAGCACAACTGTGGAAGACACACATGTGTCATGTGAAGCGGGAGTTACGCTTGGCCCAGGTGGGTGGGTGTGACGGGTAGGTGCGCACATGCAATGTTGAAACACACTGTGTCGGGAGGATTCGGGAGGACTAGATTACCGCTGTCTTGGGCATTTGTAAAGACCACCTGTCTGGGGATGAATGTGAACACGTGTGTGCACAACAGGCGGCCACACGAAAGATGCTGCATCAGGTGTAGACGTCAGCCCACCCTCTGGGGACATGCTGGATACTGCTGTGCGTCCACCAGGCCCTTGCCAAGGCACGCACATCCCCTGTTGACCAGGTGTACCCCCAACATCGTCCACCTGCACGGGCTATCCAGGGCACGGGATGGCAGTGAAGCATGGTGGGTGAGAGGTCATGGCGCGCTCCTCCTGGGCACATCACGCAGGCAACACATCCTCATTGTGCAGCATGGCACAAGTCAAATATAAGTAGTGGGGGGACGCACACATCGCGCCCGGGAGTGACGTCACGGAAGGTGGCTCGCACCATCGCACTCATTGCCTATTTCCCCACACACGTTACATGCCATTGCAACAGAGAAGCCAGCGCGTGCACAAGCAGCTCCAAGCTCGCCCCAGAGAGGTCAAAGAGTGAATGTGTGGGTCCATTAGCTCCAGTTGGATGCGTCCTGGGCCGCTAGGGCAGCTACAGCCTCTGTGTGTTGCAGGTGGTGTATCCAGACTGCGGAGCCTGTCATACATTGTCAATGTTGTCCAGGTCTCGAGTCGGGGTACCACGCAGGTGGACGGCGTCCCGCCACTGATTATACCGCGAGACAGACAACTCGTTCAGATGGACCCACACATACACTCTTTGGCCTCTCTGGTGCGAGCTCGGAGCTGCCTGTGCACGCGCTGGCTTCTCAGATGCAAACGCATATTGGGGTGAGCGAGGGGAGGCCATAAGTCTGACGGTGCAAGCCACCTTCCAACATGTCACATCCGGTCGGGACGTCAGCGTCCCCCACTCCTCCGATTTAGGACTCGTGCACTGCTGCCGTCAGATGTGCCACTCCCCAGGGGGTGGGGAAAGGGTCAGGAATGTCAGACTGAGATTGGCGCAGTTGAAGGCACACCTTCACTGGGGGTGACAACCATTGGACGGTCTGGTGTAGTCCACCCACGCGTACATGTGGGCCCTCCACCATCCATGTCTCCTGCGGCTAAATGATGTCAAGGGCAATGACGTAAGTGAGGAGAGCTGACTGCCCCACGCACAGATGGCGCATCAGCTCAACAGACCCAGCACTGGGGCAGCAGGGGTCACATGTGCAGGGGCAGCTGTGCCTGGTGTGAAGGACACCCTATCCTTCATCCCTGTGCCGACACGTGTTGCACCAGTGGAAGAGGATGGGAGGGCGGTCATTCGCCTCCGCGTGGCTGAAGAAGACCCAGAGTCCACGTCCCCTGTGTCATACAACATGGATGCATCACCTCAGTCCTCAGATAACGCCGAAATTGCACACTGGGCCTGTGGTTCATCCAGCACACGTCTAGCCCCTCCGAGGCGCAGGTCACAACTGTCTCACTCAGCAGCTGTGCAGCTGCTACATCCGAAGCCACCCCACTGTTGAGCGTCCCCTGTCCCTCAGCACCCAGGGGAGATGCCACATGAGAGAGAGCGAGGTGGTCCTACTCATCTGGCATCAATGACACAGACATGTGCAAGGGAAGCAGCACAGAACATACCCAAATCCACATGTTGCACGATACCTGTGCAATAGTATACAGCCACCACAATCAACACCCAATGGCTGGCGTACAGAAAAGGAATCCGCGAATTAGTGCCACGAATGTAGTGCACATCGCACTACATACGGCCTGTGTCACCCTGCGACCATGGCCCCAACTCGCGTTGTGCACAACCACTATCCTGATGGTGGCAAGGATGTCCACTATGTAATTAGGCCAAACACATACCTGCATGGAGCAGAATGGGAAACTACTCACACAGACTGCAACCTGACAGCCCACAATGGCCATGAGCCCATGCCATCCACCTGTCGTTCACACGAGCACAACTGTTGTTGCACGGTGTGCCGGATGTGCAAGTACCAGAGACACTTTTCCGGAGGGTCCTGAACAGGAGACACATGTAACCCACTGGGCAGTCTGTGTTGTCACCTACTGGCATTGTGCAGTCAATGTGCAGCCCAGGCCTGCTGGGACTGAGAAGGGCAGCATGGCCCCAGCCTGCCATACTCACGAGCAACAAGTGCTCTGAGACCTGCATTGCCAATTGGCTGTGTCACTGGATGTCTGACATGAAGTTGCCATGTACCACCACTCGGGAGGGACAGACATGGCAAAGCGCCCGGGAGCTCACATACCCCTGCTACCTGCAGTAAGCATGGTGAGCAGTGCATGTTGGAACCCCACAGGCTCTGACTCCTGGTGCTGCGGATCAACGACATGTGTGTCCCCCACATGCACTCCCACACACACTGTGGTTGTCTCACACACACAACTTTTGCAAGGGATAGCCATGTGCAGTGTGCGTGGAGCTCGGAATCCAGGATCTCCAGCTCCTCGCTGGTGAGTGGACCTGGACATATCTTCAGCGTCATCGACGTTAAGGTGGACAGGTGGCAGCAGCAGGTGTTGTTGAGGGATGCCAGGCTGCAGTCCCTGGTAGCTGTGGTAATGCCGGTCTCACTCCCACAGTCATATAGCCCCCTGGGGCAGTTTCAGTGGGTCCAAGCCGCTGCAATTGGTGTACCGTGTCTGCCTGCTTAAATTGCAGACAATGGCCTCCTTCCAGCTGGCCCGTGACGCTTTCCTCCATTGCGGGACATGCAGGGTGCAACCGCGAGGGCCATTGGAGTTGGCCGTAAGGGCCTGGCCCATGGCGGGTACAGTCCGCTGATGCCATGTGCACTACACAGTATTATGTGCGCAATGCATCTGCAGGTGTGGCCATGACTTGTGTGTTGGAGCAGGTCCACACTGGACAGGGCCACAACATGCTGTGCGCATGGGCAGGGACGGCCAGTGCTCAGCCTTCACATGTCTGTTGGCACATCATCATGTACACATTGGCATGGGAGCATGGGACATGCATATGCACACACATGCCATCTTTCACTATGCACATCTCCCACTTGGCACGTGCTACGTTACATGTCACTTGTGATGTGTATTTGCAATCACACAGCTGTGTTGTCATGGAGCTGTCAATGTGTACACCTGTCAATGTGTTTTGGAGGTGTGATCCGTACAGTGTTGTACATAGGGTGAAGTAGGGACATCAATGACTGTCTCATATCCCCTCGTGCAACAGGACCCACTTGTTTTTGCCGCTCAGCCTGTGTCCATTGCGTTGTTGGTGTGTGCCATACTCACCCAGCCGCGGAAGCTGTGTCAGGCACAGCAGCTAGTTATATTGCCGTGGTGTTGCCGCTTCCCAAATATGCAGTCTGATATCATCGTCATGCCTTACAAGTTGTTAAGGCCTAAATCCCCATGTGCATGCTCATAGCAATGGTTTGTGTCACTGCTCATTGCTATTGGTAAGGGGACCTGTGTAAGTGTATTGTGGCTGTGCTGTCCCTACTTGTCAGCTGTTCTGTGATTCAATTGCTTGGTCAGTCATTTTGTTTTGTGTTTGTGGAAATGCCATGTGGCGTGTTGCTTTGACATGTGTCCACTTCCATCTTTCCTAGGAGGAGACCAAACATACATCGCCCCTACCAATTGCTGTCAGACATGGAGGACGTGGAGGTAATCCGGAAATTCCGACTGGACCGACCCACCCTGCATCCCCTATGTGCCTTGTTGGAACCCCACCTCCGTCCTCGCAGGGTGTATCCGACTGCATTTACCCCCATGGCTAAGGTGATGGCTGCACTACATTTCTTCGCCACTGGGTTATTCCAACACACAGTGGGCAGTGGAAGTGGGATGTCCCAGCCCATGTTCAGCATGGTGCTACGTGATGTACTGTCAGCTATGATGCTGTACAGGAACAGGTACATACGATTCCCCAGGGCTCGTGAATTGGCGGCAGTGAAGGGTGATTTCTATGCCCTTGGACGGATCACCCACGTTGTTGGTGCAATAGATTGCACCCATATTGGCCTTGTAGCACCACAGGCCCTGGAGCACATATATAGGAATCGGAAGCACTTCCACTCCCTGAATGTGCAAGTGGTGTGCCTTGCGGACATGGTCATTACACACGTGTGTGCGAAGTTTCCAGGATCGGCCCATGACTCGCACATCATGCGCAACAGCATCCTACCACGTCTGATGACCAATCTGCAACCGGACCGTGCTTGGATTGTTGGTGAGTATGTGTACTCGTGTAGCGTGGCTGTTGTGCGATGCTGTCTTAGGGACAGTTGGAATTGCAACTAATCTCGGTATTCCTCACACCCAGGGGACTCTGCTTATCCGAATGGGCCTTGGCTGCTCAGCCCATTACGTAATCCTCAGACACCAGCTGATGTCCGCTACAATGAGGCACATGGCAGGGCCAGACGTGTGGTGGAGCGGACTTTTGGCCTCCTGAAGTCAGCAGCTCATCGCCCGCTACTTCACTTGAAGGTGAGTGACCATGTACGACGGCTGATGTAGCTGTAGTTGTGCAGGTGTATGTGTGCATTGTGACGGAGGCCTTTTGTTCACTGAGTGCTGTGTGGCAATGGTCCATGTCCAGGGTAGTATGCCACTGACAGTGGCTGTGGCATTGTGCCCCGTTGCTCTGTGAGATGTGTGTACATTGCATGTAGTTGGTGACAAGTACTGTGTGATGGGTGTGTGACACACTAATTGAATGGAATCTTGTTCTGATTTTCACCCCTAGGTCCCTACAACATCTCCTGGCCTATCTACATGCCACACAGCAGAGGCATTCCTGCTCATGTTGGCGGTTGCACATCATTGATTAAACCCAGGGCACATGAAGCAGATTGTGATCAAGGTGTATTTATTTACAGCGGTGAAATGTGATTGTGTGCAAGGTGATGACAGAAGTGGTGCATGCTGTGACAATGAGTTGACGGACATGGCTGCGTGATGGTCAAGGTGTACCCATGAAGTTCTATGTCCACAGTCCAAAAGACACATGCCATTCACATGGCAGTGTGGGGTAGGATCGTAGTCAAAGTCAGTGCAGTAGGTGGTCAGGGTGGCTGGCTGACTCACTGGTGTTTGGAGCGTGCGTAGTCCTCTCTGGACACTTGTTTCCTCTTCGGACGGCCCCTTCCATGTTTGGTAGGGGGGGGTTGTATTGGTGGGCTGCTGGTGGTGGCTGAGGACTGCTCACTCGCTGTGGACGCAGGGGAACTAGATGTTGCACGACCCTGCGCCACAGCACGTGGTGGCGGCGGTGGTGTGGCTGGCCTTGCTTGAGCCCTCCCCCCCAACACCTGCTGGGCCATGAGGTCCACAAGTTTGTCCATACGGGTCGCGATTTGGCCCATATGGGCGTCCATGGACCTCAACACCACAAGGACCTCCCGCGTGTCGGCAGCCGACCTGGCCCATTGTCCTTGGGCCTCTTCATAGGCCCCAAGGACTCTTGAGATTTGCGGCAGGGCTTGGCTCACAGGCTCAGATGGCGTTGGCCTGACCCTGCTCCTCCCACCGGTACTGCTGCCACCGACCTGCCCACTCGCCACATTGGTCACCACGGTCCTCTGTCTGGCTCCCAGGGTCGAGCACGACGGGCGTGCCACCCCTTGCGCAGGTGCTGTGGCCAGGGATGGCGTGGTGGTGGTGGTGGTGGTTGTTGCGGCGGTGGTGGTGGCCGCAACGACCGTGGCAGCAGGGGTCTGTGACTGGTCAGCAGCCCTGGGTGATGTGTTGGTGGGTAGGAGGGGCCCTGGGGAGAGGTTGGGCCCTGCCACTCCAGACGGGCCTGCTAGGTGGTCCTCGTCCGAAGAGGTGTCCAGGTCTTCTACATCCGTGAGTCCGGGTCGGGGGCTTGCGGACTGGCTGTGCTGGCTGCTGTCTCCCTCTCCAGCATCCAGCTGTTCGGCACCTGTGGGGAGAATGAGATAGGTTATTGTGTTGCACCTTGCAAAGTTTGTAGTGGTTGTCTGACATTCACAGTTCGTGCACTGTCGTGCACAGGTTTGCCAGTGGCGTGTGTGTGGATGTACGATGTGTGTATGCGTGAGCAAGGCAATGGAACTGTGTGTTGTGTTCATGTGGCATGGGGCGGATTAGCGATGACAATCAGTGTGTGTTGCTGTACTCCTACATTTTGTGGCTTGGGTGTATGCGGGCTCCAGACCCATCGACGCTTTTGAGGTGAAATATGGTTTTGGTGTTCAAATGGAACGCTTAGAAACGCAGATGGCAAAGGGGTACAGCCCCTCAACGCTTTTGAGGTGAAATATGGTTTTGGGGTTCAAATGGAACGCTTAGAAACGCAGATGGCAAAAGGGGTACAGCCCCCTCAACGCTTTTGAGGTGAAATATGGTTTTGGGGTTCAAATGGAACGCTTAGAAACGCAGATGGCAAAGGGGGTACAGCCCCCTCAACGCTTTTGAGGTGCAATATGGTTTTGGGGTACATACTGTGACATATGTGTGCAGAACGGGACATGTGTTTTGGCAACATGACAGTGCAGAGACAAAGGTGTGTGTATGTCTGACATCCCCAGCATGTCTGCTCACTGTTATCATTTATGGACATTACACTGCAAGCATTGTAGTGAGTGAGTGATGGTTGTGTGCCACACGACGTATTGCAGATGGGCCAATTCCTTGGTGTGCGTGCTACCCTCGGCCATGTGCAGCAATGCAGTGCTCTTGGGGTGTTGACTATATTATGTATGTTGTAAATCAGTGTGATGTGCGCTTTAGTCACTGCAGACACATTATTTGTGATGGGCAGGTATCTTTGCAGAACTACTGTGTGAGGGCCAGCTGTTCCGATGACATACCTTTCATGACACTGGGGCTGACAGATGAGATGGATGGTATGTTGGATGTGCATTGTGTGGCTGTGTGTTTCATGGGTCCAGTGGTGTTTATGTGCATTACTGGGGTTCCACACTGTTAGTTCTAGACAGGTTAGACTTACATGGGCGATGTTGTACGTTTTGTGGGGAACAGGCAGTAAGGACTACATGGACAGGACTTCGATGGTATTGCTGATGTGTGTGATGAGTGGCACAGTGCCCGCCGTGTGGGTCAGTGCTCCAGTGGGACTTGTGCATGCAGACGTGGCTCCATGGGTGTTGCTGTATTTGTGATGGCTCATGTGGGCTATGACTCTGTAATACATGTCCGTGTGCACATTGGTCACATGATTATGACAGGGAGCAGTGCTGCGTGTTCCTCTGCTACGTGACATTTCCCAAATGTTAGTCGTAATACTGTCCTCATGCCTACAGACACCCCGCCCTGTACAGTACTCTAACTACTTGTTGGTTTGGAGGGCGCAATGCAATGGATGCCATATGGTACTGGGAGGGAGGGGTGCTCCATCTTGCTGGTCTGTGGGAGTGGGGGCGGTGTTGTGTGTTGTGGTGATGGCTTACCACCCACAGAAACCCCTCCATGTATGGTAAGATTTCTACCTGTCGGCTGAAGGTGTGCACTGCAGTGGCTGATACATGGGTGTGGGCTGTGCTCCACCTTGCTGTGCTGTAGGACTAGGGGCCTGGTGGGTGTTGTACTTCAGCTGTCCCCCCTCCGACCCACTGACTTTGTGTTCAGGCTACTTACCTGTTACTTGTCGGTTGGTGCAGCTATGGCTGACACATGAGTGTGGGTGTGGGGAGTGCTCCTTCTGGCGCATCTGGAGTACAAGGGGACCTGGTGGGAGTTGCGGTGCTGGCTGACTGTACACATGCCCCCATGGTTTTGTTAGTTAGTCTGTTGCATGTGTGAGTGATGTCTTGTGTATTGTGTACTTGACATGGGGGTGTTTGTCCCTCGGAGCTATGGCATAGTGGTAGTGCATGTGAGTACATAGCGGTGTGCTGGTATACATTTGTTTGTACTTACCAGCCTCCACTCCCCCTGGTATTCCGGTGAGACTCTCCGGATGTAGGATGCCTCGCACCTTCTCCTCCCACGCCTTGAAGGTCTTAAATAGCGCGGGATTTCCTCCGCCAGTCCTGTCAGCCAGCTGCCGATTCTTGGCCTCCTTCTTTTTGACCACTCTTTTCATGTCGTGCCACCTCTTGGTGATTTCGGCTCTGTTGCGTGGCACGTTCCCGACTGCAGTGACCTGGTCTATGATCCTGCTCCACATCCGGTTTCTGGTGGATAGTGGTGTCTGTTGGACCTGGTTCCCATAGATTTGTGGGTGCACCTTGATGATCTCGTTGACCATGACCGTCAGCTCAGTGGAAGTGAACTTGGGCATTCTCTGTGCTGCCATGGTGTGTGGTTTTGTGTTTGTGGTGCTGGTGCGGTGTGTGTGTGTGGTGTGTGATGTGCAGGGGGTTTGTGGGGCCGGTGTTTGGTGGTGGTGGTGGTGGTGGATGCGTGTCTGTGGTGTGCTCCTGTCCTTTCTGTCTCGCTGTGTTCTGTGCTCTCGTCCTCAGTTTGTAGTGTTGCAAGGGATTGTGGTCTGTGAAGGGGCTGCATTTGTACTTACCTATGTGGGTGTGTCATGATGTGCTGTTGTTTTCAGGTGTGTTGTGGCTGATGTTCTGGGATTTGTTGTTTATTTGTTTGTCCAGGGGGGATGTGTTTTTGGGATGTGTACGGTGTTTGGGTATTTGTGCGTGGCTTGCTGTGTGGACTTGTTGGCCATGTTGTGTGTGTTTCTTTGGTCCGCAGATGGTTTCTGTGCAGGGACGTGGCCGCCAGGGCTTCCGCCGTGTCCATTTTCATCACTGTAGTTTACGATGGCGGGCGGTGTATTTGTGGATTTGCCGCGCTCATGTCGGGAAGATCCTAATTTCACGGCCGGTGTCTCGGTAGTCAGGGCGGGCGGTTTTGGGTTGTCGTGCGGGTTTGCGTCATTGGCGGACGGATGGACTTCGACTCGGACATGGACGGGCGGTATTTTGTGTGTTTTTTCCGCCGCGGGCGGTGTTCGCTTCGCGACATCGTGATTGCTCGGTCGGTATTCAGAAGGTGTAGGCGGGCGTTTTTTTACCGCTATGGTAGATGGCGGATTTTATTCCGCCCGGTATCGTAATGGACACCATAGTGACTACAAATCCTATCAATATATAACCGAACAATTGATATAATTCTTTTGTTTTTTATAAGGGCAAAATATTTACTACTACTCACTTGGAACACTTGTACTGCTCCTATATTGTTGTAGGGAAATACCAGGTAACCATATATAATTATCACAGCTTAATATCCACATCCCTTTGGGTTCTGAAAAATAAGAATCAGGTAAAAGATTTTTACCCTCCAAAAACATTTCATTACTCCAAATCTTAACTTGCTATCTATCATACAGTCACTTAGAAAATCATAACATGCTATGACACAATAAAATTATCTGCTGAAATCTTACAAGCAAAGAACTACATATGAGTTAATCCTCTCAAAAATCACTAATCTTGACCTATCAGTGTCAAAAAGGGGCAACCCCAGTCACATAATATCCCAACACTACAAACAGATCCAACTACTAGCCAATAAATTGGCAAAAAGCACCCAAGCCACAAAGCAAGCAAAATATAATTCACTCTATTCGCCACTGACCTGTAAACTCGGACTGGAAAATACAACACACCACCACTGTTACTGACCTTCTTCTTAATCTTTTGCAGACAACACTGATCCTATATAGACATTTTACACCAATCGCCATCCAACTCGGTTAAAATAACCAATCACCCCCCATCAGCAACTTTATGGTCCAAAAACAAAATTGGACCAGAAAGGAACAACCCTTTCCTGTGAATTCATTGGTTATTACGATAATCCAATGACAATATTAAAAAATCTATGACCAGAAAGGAACAACCCATTCCTGTGAATTCATTTGTTGTTAGGACAGTCCAATCACAATAGTAAAAAATCTAAGGCCACTCCTACCAGTATTGCGGTCCAAAAACACAGTAGGACCAAAAAGGAACAACCATTTCCTGTGAACTCATTGGGTGTTAGGATAGTCCAATCACAATAGTCAAATATCTATGATCAATTCTACTACTACTGCGGTCCAAAAACACGGTTGGACCAGAAAATAACAACCCTTTCCTATAAATTAATTGGTTGTTAGGAAAGTCCAATCACAATAGTCAAAAATCTACAATACAATTGCTGGACTCTTGAGGCACTCCCTTTTGTGTGTTTTTTTTCCATTAGATAGTTTGTGATCCACATCTCCTTTTGCACAGCATACATAGATGTATCCTTATCCTTTAATCAATCATCATTTTCAATATGTCAATCAAAAAAGTATATTTTCTTGGATTTTGTTTTATTCATTCCTCTTTGTTTGTTAACCATAAACTTAGTATCATGTTGCTGGATTACTTAGAGAACTGCACCAGGGGCATGGGGGTCAATGCATTTCGGGTGAACCATTCAACCATGTACTTAAATTGATCAAATGAAACTAAGCCAAACATAAAACCATTACTCACTCAAAATGAATTGATATTAAGGTGCAGCAGGCTCATTTGGACATTATATAGGTGCAGTACTTGCAGAGATCATAATGGAAAGTAATTTCATTAAAGATCAGCATTGAGGGTGTGTAATAGTGGCAATGAGCACCTTATTGCTAGTAGATTTGCCAACTGTAAAACTGACTCCAAGTGGGTGCCGGGCAGCATTCCAGTGAGTGTGCATACTTTGGTTTGCAGGCTAACAGGATCAAAGGTGAATACAGTTGACTTACCAAAAGGCAAGAGCGGTATCATGCGGTCACTAGATGGCGTCTCTGGTGGAACGATGACCAGTAGAAAAAGCATAGGTTTAAGAAAGCAGAAGGTACTGGCCTGCTGGATTGCAGGCTTGTCTGGACAGGCATAAGACATCAACCGTGCTGGGGAAACCATGGAAACTGAAGCAAGTGGATGTCCAGGCAGCACTGCGGAACTAGGTCAGGGGTGGTGGGTTGGATTGCTTAGGCATGTTGGGAAAGCCAGGGATAATGAAAGACTGACGTTTGGGAAAGAGGAAAAATGTCAGCCATGTTGAATGCGGTAAGTGCATGTAAAGAAGAATAAACCAGCAGTAACAACTTAATTAAGTTCAAAGAAAAAAGTAAAAGAAAACTGTACAATTCAATGTATATGTAATGATGAAATAAACAAGCAATAACACTAAACAGGGATAATACAAAACAGAATATTTCAATACTTTAGGCTTTTTGCTGAAACGATTTTTTTAAGCATAATGTTTCCCATTCTAAAATGGTTTAATTATTGTCTTTTTCCTTGATTTTTTTCCCCAACCTGAAAACTAAACGAATTTTAAGGTGCTTTTAATTAAAGTGTTTTGCAACTGACGACTTGTCAGACTTATTTCTTATGCTGCTTTTATATTTATACGGTAGCGTTTTTTAGATTTTTAGCTTTTGCATTCCATTTTGTCCACATATATTTTTCCAAAGGGACATCTCGGAAATTAAAGGCAGTTACTGGTATCACAAGTAAACCTGAATTTGATTTTGAATATGTGATCAGTGTTAGGGTGTTTTATTTCCAATCCTTTACGACAGTTCTGCCTTTGGCACAATGAAAGCAGGAAAAAGTGTCTGTTATGATCTTTTCTGCCTTAGTTGCAGGCTACATGCCTTTGTGAATCAGCCCCTCTGTTTTTATACCATGAAGACATAGGAGTTTCTGCTACAACCAGTCGTTAATATGTGCCAGTGGTTGCAGCTGATGGGCTCCATAACCCATTTTTTGGGGGACCTGGAATTAATTTTTATTAACAGAGTATTTTTCATCCCTCCATTAGTAGTACTTGCCATATTCATAAATGCTTTTGAGGATCGACCCTAGTGTTTCAGGTGTTGGTAGCCTTCGCAAACAGCAACATCCCATTTGGGAGCTTTATGCTCTGTGGTCCTCCCTAGAACTTATGCCGGAATATTAAACAATTGTGTGTAATCTTCCCTAACTGACTGCAACAGTCAGGAGTCATAATTTTCAATCAATCAATCATTTGTAGAGTACCGCAAATCACCCGTGAGGGTCTCGAGGCACTGGAGATGTTGGCTGCTGCGTGGTGTTTTCACCCCTTCGATCATCCATGTCTTGAGATCTTTCCTAAATTACTGGAATGACGGGGCGGTCCTGAGGTGCCGGGGAAGGTTGTTCCATGCCTTGGCCACCTGGTGCGAAAAAGAATGACCTCCTCTGTTGGATTGGAGGATGGCGGGGTGTCTGCGAGGAAGAGGGGGGCAGATTTGAGGTGTCTGGTTGGCTGGTGGAAGGTCCGGCGTTTGTTGATGTATGTTGGTCCTTCGTTGTGCAGGGCTTTGCATGCGTGGATCAGCATCTTAAACTGGCGTTTCTTCACGATCGGGAGCCAGTGTAGATTCTTGAGGTGGGATGTGATGTGGGTCCTTCTGGGGAGGTCAAGGATGAGTCTTTCTGCTGAGTTTTGGATTACCTGAAGTCTCTTCCGGAGGCGTGCAGTGATTCCTACGTTGAGTGTGTTTCCGTAGTCCAGTCTGCTGGTGATTAGGGCCTGCATGATGGTCTTTCTGGTGTTGATTGGGAGCCACCTGAAAATCTTGCGCAGCATGCGAGGGGTGTGGAAGCAGGCGGATGAGACTTCATTGACCTGCCCTAGATGATGCCGAAGGAAGTTGCGGGCATGGTCTGACGGGTGGGGGTGACCAAAGTTCCACGGGCCACCATGTGTCATTCCATGTTGAGGTGTTGTTCCCGAAGAGGAGGACTGTCCTTGTTGAGTTTGAGACAGTTGTCCTTCATCCAGTCAACAATGTTTAACATGCATCTTTGGAAGTTGGCTCTGGTGTTGGAGAGGTCTTTGGGCAACGAGATGATAAGCTGGGTATCGTCGGCGTAGGAGAAGATATTGAATCCGTGTGATCTTACAGTGTCAGCCAGGGGGTCATATAGATGTTGAAGAGGGTAGGGCTGAAGGACGATCCTTGCGGTACTCCGCAGATGATTTCCTTGGGTTCTAAGTTGAACAGTGGGATGCAGATCCTCTGAGTTCTACCGGTGAGGTATGAGGTGATCCATTTGAGGGCTTCTTCCTGGATTCCGATGTGGCGGAGTCTGTTGATCAGGGTGTGGTGGGAGACGGTATCGAAGGCAGCTCACAGGTCCAGGAGGATGAGGTTTGTCCAGGATTGTTCTGATGTTGTCTGTGGCTGCGATCAGTGCTGTCTCGGTGCTATGGTTGGCTCAAAATCTGGATTGCGAAAGGTCCAGGAGTTTGTGGTGTTCTAGGTGTTGGGAGAGTTGCTGTTTGATCGCTTTCTTGAGGACCTTTGCTGGGTAGTGCAATAGAAAGATGCGCAGTAGTTCTTTGGTTCTTTTGGGTCAGTGGATGGTTTTTTCAGGAGGGGCCTTACTTCAGCATGTTTCTGGTCTTCTGAGAAGGAGGCCGAGGTGATGGAAGTGTTCAGGACTTTCCTGAGTTTGTCGCCGATTGTCTTGCTTCTGAGGTTGAAGCAATTTTCAACTACCCGGGATTCTTTTTGGATTAGAAAAGTACAAGTAGAAAAGTTTTGGAGACTGGTTTCTTGTATTTTATTGACCTAGAAAGCTCTCAAATAATCAGTAGCGGTCCGTGGTAGGAGTGCCGGCCGGGCGGTGAGTGGGGTGGGGGAGGGGCAGGGTGGGGGGTAGTAAATTCGTTTTATTTATTTAAATGTTTACTTACCTGTATTCGGCCGTAATCCGTGGTTTACTACCCCCCACCCTGCCCCTCCCCACGTCACCACCCGGCCGGCACTCCTACCACGGACCGCTACTGCAAATAATCCTCGAGTGCACAGCCATATTATCTGCTTATTATCAGATTTTGATGACCGAGTTGTTCAATCATGGCCCTCATTATAGGTGCGCCTAGTCCAGGGGTGGGGAATAATGTGCAGAAATTGGTGTTTCTGTTCCAATTCCTGTATATTTTTCCCTGGAGTTTCACATGGGGATTTTGAGAGTTTTGAGTAGCCGAAATCTCTGTGTGAAAAACAGTGGTGGCAGAGACCGCCACGGGCGCCCATAGGGCTAGCTACGCCACTGGTGAAAAATAAAACAAGTATAATTCCGATAGGCCCAGTAACTCCTGATGCAGGGCACATCGGCCTTTACAAACACTTGTAATGAGGGTGTAAGGCTTCAACTGATTTCTAGCAGCAAGCCGGTTAAGGGACGCTGCTCAACTCTGGGAGTGAATCAAATTGGGCTTCAATTACAAGTATTACGGTAGTCAGTTTCACATACGATATCAGTGACACAACGAGTATCTTTTGTTTGCGCACACATCTGGATTACCCGCCAGAAAACAACGAGGGCCTGAATATGCATTTCTTATAAGCCATCCTTATTAACACCACATTCCGTTCTGTTCACGATATTAGCCCGTGTCCTCCATGCCCCTACCTTAGCAATAGGCACAAGAGAAGATGCGGGTGTCCAATAAATCTGCCAACGCCCCTCCCCCAGGCTCATTAAGTGATTGCACAAACCTGTCTGTAACACCCGGGCCTGCATTGCCGACAAGGCGCTGTGTAAAACACTGCAAAATAATACATTGGTAATACATGAGACTACTTGCATTGTGTTCTGTACGTCTCTGATGAGTAAGTGAAAAACGAAATAAATTATGATTGAGCGAAGGTAAGTGTCGGTGTTAAATTGCACTTTTAAATGCCTCCTTTTCCCGAGGAGAACAATACAATTGCTGAAAAAATGGTGTATATGCCATTTTTGGTGGCCGTGGCTGCTGTAAGTTAGCCACTAACATGTACGAGTGTGTCAAACACTGGCTGCTGAATCTTTTGTGATATGCAGATTACGGGTTCGAATCACGACAAAATGACCCGGTGAAGTGAATACGTCATTAAATCTTATTACAGTATTACCTTTCCTTTGCTGACGTCCCTTAACACCGGTAGAATCGATGTATGAAGCACTATACAAAGAAAACAAATGTAAGTCGGTATTGAAAAAGAGTAACCCGCAGATTTAGGCGACACCGAATGCCTTCTCGTAGCCCGACATCTGCAGAAGCTTTGCACAGGTAAACGCCACTTTGATAGACGGGTATTACTACAAGCTGAAAACTGCATTTGCATTAATTTTATTCGTCCTAACTCGCCAGTGTAAAGGAGATTTGCAATAATTATTTAGCAAGCTCCCGATTTCTTTAGTGGCGAATGTAGTCGCAGGGTAGCCACCGAATTCCTACAGCTTCTTTGTGTATTCCTGGCTTAACCTAATGCGCCGCGCCAACGGCGGGATTCCATTATCATTAAGTAAAGGCTATTAAAACGTTAGCCAAGCTACGCTAGCATAATATTCCCCTCGTAATAACTTGGAAGCATCTAAAGATGAAATGTAATCTAAGAGCGAGCGTGTTAAATCTTTTAATTTCCCTCAGTATGTGTTGTGTTGGGCGCTCATTGTCGTGTTTAAGGACAGCTGTAGACTGCTAATGACTTGAATGCAGTGTGACTGTTTTTATGAAGTGCTCTGTGGGATGTCAGAATATTTAATTCAGGATGCTAAAAAGATCCCAAAATGTCACAATAATTATATCACAGCAGGCAATTAAAACACTGGAAAATGCCAACTGACTAAGTGTGTTCCTTGTTATTTAGGGAGCTAATGAGTGACTGACACGCAGGGCATTTACAAATTAGAACGTGTGCTTAAATGTGGCCTGACACCTGCATACTCTAGTACTGCATGGCTGCATTATCTGTGTCAGCCCATGTGTGAGATCTCACAGTTCCACCATGTAATTGGGCATTCTTTTCCAAATTAGAAGCAGGCTGCACTTTTGTCTTCAAATTAGCTGTGCATATGTGCGTTGTTCAGCTTGTGTTCAATAAAGAATATGCAAACAAACCGAGGATGAATTAAGGAGAGTTTCTTGTATTGTAAATGTTTCGGCTCATTGTTTGCTTCATGGCTGGCCAATTATAAATACTATCATAAAGGGCTACTTCCTTATTTATCGAAGTTTGATTAATGTAACCAAATAGGCAGTTTCGTTTTAGTGAGAGGGACGGTGTATTTCTATATCGAGCTATTCATTGTTTAACATTTGAATGCATCGCTTTCCTTTCGATTTATTTAATCCGACTTTTTTTGTCTCACTTTTTGGCATGCCAGTTTATCTCTGTGACATTGTGACAATGTTACTTAAGGTCTCTGACATTTTGACGCCTATACAATTTACATGTATGTATATGATATTGTGAAAATTGTATGGAAGTATGTTTGGCCCAGGCACTATAATACAAATGTTGAGGCGTTCCATACATAAGAGATGTGAACTCCCCTTTGGTACTTGTATGTGTTTCCTAGTTTGTGTATACATCCATTTAGCCTTTTAAATTTCCTAACTTTCTGTTGAATGGTCGAGAAGACATATGGCGATATGCTTTAGATTTTGCAGTATCGGAGGAGAGATAGAGAAATATATATTCTAAGATTTTGCAATGCTAGATGATAAGATAGTTGCTCTAGCAGAGATCTGGTGATGGCTCTCAGACTTTGTACTGTGACAATGAACTTAGAAAAGGTATAATCAACTTGCTAAATATGCAAGGAAGGAAGCATATTTGCTGTTAGAATGGGATTTTTGGTAGGCTAGGGCGTGGGCCCAAGTCAGGCAAAAACCACCACTCTAGTCAGGATAAGGGAGTTACACGTCTAAAATAACCCCTGCTCACCCCCTTGGTAGCTTGGCACGAGCAGCCAGGCTTATTATAGAGGCAGTGTGTAAAGCATTTGCACATAATCAACAGTAATACAGTGTACGCACTACAAAAGGACACCACACCAGTCTAGAAAAATATCCAATATTTTTAAAACAAGACCAAAAACGATAAAAAGCCACAATGCTATACTTAAAAGTTCACAGTTCAAAAATACGCTGATTAAAAAGAGTTCCTTGTGTGGACAGCTCCGTCCGGGCTACCCCGGTGTCGTCAACACACAAATCCAAAAACAGTTCTGGCTGACCGTGGGGTCGCAGGCCAGCTACGGTGTCGGGAAGACCCGCAAACAGTACCTTTCAGAGATGCAGGGCGATGGGGCCCTTAAAGACACTCACGTCGCAGGTCGAGCTCCTTTCTGATGGGATCAGGAGCGCTGGCGCCAACAGGCGTCGGGTGCTGCGGGGCGAAGGGCAGCGGTGCGGCGTGCGGTGCCCCCAGGTCGCGGTGCGAGCAGCGGCTCGGTGGCGGCGTCAGATGGCGTCGTCGGTGAGACCAGGGTCGTGGTGCGAGATGGAGGCGGTGCTCGTCACGGTGCTAGCAGGTCACGGTGCAAGCAGCGGCGTTGTTGTTGCTGAAGCGCTGTCGTCGGTTGATGAGCGGGAGTCGATGGCACCGGCGTCGGTGGGCCAAGGCTGCGGTGTGGGATGAGGGCGGTGCGTCGTGTAACTTACGAGCGGTGCCCCCGAACCACGGTGCAAGCAGCAGCGTCGATCTCGGCAGGAAGTGGTGGCGTCAGGAAGGCCACGGCGTCGCCGTGTAGCGAGGCGGTGCAGAGTGCGGTGCCCACAGGTCGCGGTGCGAGCAGCGGCTCGGTGATGGCATCAGCAGGCGTCGTCGGTGAGACCAGGGTCGTGGTGCGGCGTTGCGGTGGTGCCCTCTGCGGTGCCAAAGCTTCGGCATGAAGCAAGGCGGTGCGGAGTGCAGTGCCCACAGGTCGCGGTGCAAGCATCGGCTCAGTGGCGGCGTCAACAGGCGTCGTCGGTGAGACCAGGGTTGCGGTGCGGCATTGCGGCGGTGCCCTCTGCGGTGCCAAAGCTTTGGCGTGAAGCGAGGCGGTGCGGAGTGCGGTGCCCACAGGTCACGGTGCAAGCAGCGGCGTCAACGGGCGTCGTCGGTGAGACCAGGGTTGCGGTGCGGCGTTGCGGCGGTGCACTCTGCAGTGCCAAAGCTTCAGCGTGAAGCGAGGCGGTGCGGAGTGCCCACAGGTCGCGGTGCAAGCAGCGGCTCGGTGGCGGCGTCATCAGGCGGCGTCGGTGAGACCAGGGTTGTGGTGCGGCATTGCGGCGGTGCCCTCTGCAGTGCCTTCAGGACACTGAGTCGGCAGTGGCATCGTAGACGTCGTCGAGTTGGTGTTCTTCTGGTGGCAGCACAAAACACACAGTCCCCAGTGCTGTGGGTCGAAGAACTTGAAGTCTTTGCTGTTCCTGAGACTTCGTGAACAGGGGGCAAGCTCTACCTCAAGCCCTTGGAGAGACTCACAAATTAGGTTGCAGAAAGTCCAGTCCAGGCCTTTCACTGCCCAAGACAGAAGCAGCCACTGCAGGTCAGCCCAGCAAAGCACCCAGCAAAGCAGTCGTTCCATTTCGCAGCTTCTCCGGCTCTTCTTCTTGGCAGTCTTCTTGTTCCAGATGAGTTCTAAAGTTCAGGGGTCTGGGACCCAGCATTTATGTCCAAAAATCCTGTGATCTCTTAGGCAGAGAGGGCCTGTGCCCGGTCAGGTCCAGTTCTGCCTTCTCTGGTGTGAATTCCTGGCAGGAGGTGGAGACGGCATTTGTCAGAGGCAGAGCAGGCCCTTTGAGGTGCAAGGAAATCTCCTCCCCCTTCCCCCATCGTAACCCAGGTCTCTTCAGCACTTTCCTGACCTACCTAGACCATCTGGCGCCCCTCCTGCTCCACCAGCCTTCTGTCATCCAGAACCCAGACAGGCAATCCACATTCCAGCAGAGGCACACGGGATGACTGAGCAAGAAAATACCTACTTTCTAAAAGTGGTATTTTCAAACACAGAATGTAAAAATCACCTTCACTAAAAGATGCATCTTTAGATTCTGAGTTCAGGCATACTAAATTCTATTTTATTACCGAATTCCCTTGGCCAGTTATGTTTATAAGATGTTATAAACAAACCTCCCATTCTATCCTATGGGGAACTGGTAGCCTTGCAATAGTGAAAAACGAAATTGGCTGTAATTCACTATCAGGACATGCCACACACACCAGGGCATGTCCCACCTTTCACATACACTGCACCTTCCCACAGGGGTACCTTGGGCCTACCTGAGGGGTGTCTGACATGTAAAAAAAGGGAAGGTTAGGGACCGGCCAGTGTGTGCACTGGCCAAGTCGACATGGCAGTTACAAATTGCGTGCAGACTTCTGCAATGGCAGGTCTGAGTTACCGTTTTCAGGGCTACTCACGGGGGTGGCATAACCAGTGCTGCAGGCCCCCGAGTAGCATTTGATTCACCAGCCCTGGCACACGCAGTGCACTTTACTAGGGGCTAACAGGTAAATCAAATATCCAATCATGGAAACACCCATCCATAACACAATTTACACAGAGAGCATATGCACTTTAGCACTGATTAACAGTGGTAAAGTGCCCAGAGTCCTAGAACCAACACAAACAGGTCAGGGAAAAATAGGAGGAAAAAGCAAAAAGTTTGGGGATAACCCTACAAAAGGGCCATTTCCAACACAACCCCCTTCCAGCCTAAGGCCAGGGGAGACCAATCCATACCTCGATGGACTTCCCTGCTTGGGGCGATAGAACATGGGACCTGGCCCGCAACAGCAGGGTTTTCTTCCCGTTCTACGCCTTCCTGAACCTAGTTGGATCCCTCTATCCATACTCTCAGGGCCCACTAAGCTGACCCATGGGGAACCCTTCTCCTCACCTGTGGACCCCATCTGTGCAGCACCTAAACTTACTTTGCTCACAGATGTGTCCCAACAGGCAGACAGTACCCACATGGCCAACACAATGGTGTGGCCCAGTCCACCCCCGGGGTGTGACTCCTGTCCCCCTCCCAGGGGCAACTCTGTCCACCAGGACAGCCAGCCACAATGGCCACTGTCAAATGTCAGTGATGAGAGCCAGGCCTTAGGCCGTTCAGGCCACTCCAACCGCTGTGGCGTCAGAGAGTGGGGGGCGGTAGCCCCAGGTGCCTGGCACCCTTTCTCCACTCGCCCTCCTGCCAAGTCCGGTATGGCATCCTGACACTGGCCCCCAGCCCAAGGACTGTACCCTGCGGCTGGACAGGAGACTGGGGTGGGCTCTCCCACACCCTCTCCTTCTCCCTGGGGCTCTGTACCCTCCCACTTGGAGCGGTACCCCCTTCCAGAATTGTCAGGGCACCTGTGGCAGGTGTCCTGCACAACTCGCCCACCAGTTCAGGGGTGCTATCCGGCAACTGGTACACCAGCCCAGGGTCTGTACCCTGAGGCTGACCAGAGGTCTCGGGCGAGGCTCTCCTCCCAGGAGAAACACCCTCAGAACCGAAGACTGTCAGGACACTGGAACCAGTCCTCCCAAACAATTCTTCCACCAGCTCAGGGCCTCGACCCTGCAACTGATCCACCACCCTCGGATCAAAACCCCCAGGTTGAACAGGGGTCAGAGGCGAGGACTCCCTCCCTCTGCACCCCCTTCCAGAGTTCTGCACCCTCCCCCCGGGAGTGGTACCCCTAGAAGACAAACCGGTCAGGACACTGCTTACAGTCGTCCTTCCCTCCAGGTCAGGCAGGACCTGAACATGGCCTCCCAACCCAGGGACTAACCCCTGCGGCTGAGCACCTGCCCGGCACACCAGGACTTCCTTGGGAGCACGCATGCCCCCCCTGAGGGTAACACAGGACTCCTGTGTTGTGTGACAGTCTGCCTGGCACAGATCTCCCGACCCCTGTCCATCCGACAGTGCGCGAAGATCCCCCAGGACAGCAGTGGTGTCACCATGGTCACTCCTAGGAGGCTCAGCCCTTCTGGCTGGCCCCTGACCCACTGGTTTTCCCACTGGGGAACGCATCCCCCTCTCACCCCACCATCCGGACTTCTGCACCCTCCACTTAGGAGCGGCACCGCCAGACACCAGAACCGCTGGAGCTCTGTTTACAGACACTCCACGTTCTCCTGACAGTAGGAGATCCCCCTGAACGGACGGCCTACCAGTACAGCCTAGGCTCCCCACCTGGTGTTCCCTCCTGGAACCACCCAGGCTCTGGGACCGGGTTTTGGGCACCTTGGGCCACAGCCCATTCCCACTCCTTCTCCGCGGAGACAGGACGTGAGTCCCTGCACCCTTCTCACGACACCGGGACCTATCTGGGCTACCACAAGCCTTTCCCACCACCCTTGGTTGGGAAATACCTAAGCCGCTTCCTTCCGGGTCACCCCCAGATGCTTCTCCAGACCCTCTGGAATCCACCAAAGGGACTGCCTCCAGTGCAAGCTCCCTGGGGTCAGAGAACTCACAATCAACTGGGTGTTGGCATAGCTCTGGAAACCAGGGACTCAAAATATGCTCTCCAACAATTGAATCACACCGCCCCACACATGTGTTAACCAAACCACCCTTCACCCATCCATCCAGTGCCTCAGGCAAGTACCCCACATCATTCTCACAAGACTGGTGAGACAGTGTCTGACTGTTGCTGTCTCTTAGCCCATACTCTTCTGGCTGGTCTCCATACTCACTTACTAGGGCTTCTATCATGGGGGAACCCCTCTCCCTGCACCTCTCATCTAGAGTCAGTAGAGTGTCCCTCCCACTACCAGCAAAATGATCCCCTGTGCCAGTTCCCCAATCCACCTCAGGGACACTGCGCACCACTGGAGTACCCTCACAATCCTGAACCCCTGGTGTATGTCAACCCCTCCTTGAAGCAGGGCCCCAAATCTGTGTGTGTGTGTACCTCATCCTATGTACTGGACCTAACACTTTTGCTGCCACCATTTGGGCGGGGCCTAGCCCTACTGGCTTCCCAGTCCAGCTCTCTCATTTTAAACTCATGGTCTAACATCATCCTTTTCTCTTCCATGGCTAACTTAAGCTTCTCCAGTTCTACAGCAACTCTCCTTGCTTTCCGCCTGTCCTCCAGCTCCTCTGGGGACAAACGGCTGCTGCCTGGTTTAGAGGGCGCCCCCCTTCCCAAAAGCACATCCACCCTTGGAATAGGCACCTCTGCCTCCATGCCAAGATCCCCAGACAGCTCACCAGCATGTCTGGCTGCTACCCAGGCCCTCAGCGCCTTTTGTAGCTCCTCTCTTCTGGTGAGGCCCCTGATTTGGATTTTGAGGTTTTTGCAGATCGCCTTCAATTCCTTCACATTGTAGGTTTCTAACCTCCCCTCCTCAAAGGCCACTTCCAAGGGTGCAACAGATGATGCAATTGATTCAGGCATGTTGTACTGGAAAGTTCAAGTTCAAAACCAATGGAAAGGCAAAAATAGACCCAAAAAAAACAGTACGTGGTACGTATTGGTCTGCGATATGGTAGTAGTGCCCACCAATCACTGTAAGTCAAGTGCAAACGCAAGTCCTATCCTCACCGCTGACAACCAATGTTAGAAATGGGATTTTTGGTAGGCTAGGGCGTGGGCCCAAGTCAGGCAAAAACCACCACTCTAGTCAGGATAAGGGAGTTACACGTCTAAAATAACCCCTGCTCACCCCCTTGGTAGCTTGGCACGAGCAGCCAGGCTTATCTTAGAGGCAGTGTGTAAAGCATTTGCACATAACCAACAGTAATACAGTGTATGCACTACAAAAGGACACCACACCAGTCTAGAAAAATATCCAATATTTTTATATAATTAAAACAAGACCAAAAACGATAAAAAGCCACAATACTATACTTAAAAGTTCACAGTTCAAAAATACGCTGATTAAAAAGAGTTCCTTGTGTGGATAGCTCCGTCCGGGCTACCCCGGCGTCGTCAACACACAAATCCAAAAACAGTTCTGGCTGACCGCGGGGTCGCAGGCCAGCTATGGTGTCGGGAAGACCCGCAAACAGTACCTGTTGGACTTGGCCCTTTTTGGCAGGTTCACCCCTAAACTTTTTGCCTTATATGTAACTTGGTGTTAGTAGTTTTAAGTCTCTGGGCACTTTAGCACTGTGGTCCAGTGTAAAGTGCGTGCGCGCTGTGTGCGTGTGTGGTGAGACTGGCCTGCGCTCCCATAGGAATGCATTGAGGATGAGTCTGTCAGTGGTAATTCCTGTTATGAGAGGAGCAGTGTGGTCAAGTCTGGTATGTATGAAATTGTGTGAATAAATGCTGCGCAATGGTGTGCGCAGATTTATTATGACTGGTGTAGAAATGCCACTTTTAGAAGTTGGCATTTCTGTGTGCTCTGTGTCTGCCTGCCTGATGTGAATTGCATGTCTGGCTTGTGAGTGACAGGGACTGGGAGGTGTGTGTGGCTCCAGGAGGGGCAGGGTGAGTCAGCACAGTGCTGAATAGAGAGATCTGCATGCAGATGGGAGGGAGGAGTTGCACCTGGGACCTGAATAGGGCTGTACCTTCCCTCCACAATGCTGGCTCCGCCCCCTATGGTGCGTCTAATCCCTGAGCCCCCACCTGACAAAGGAGAGAGGAGCTGAGCAAAACAAAGTGCTCCAAATCCCCCCTAAACCAGTTCTCACTGGTATCCCAAAGCCCTGTGCTGTGACACAAAGGGATTTAGTGATATAAATATAGGGGCTGTGACCCCATGAAAATGTTCAGTGTTCCTGTTCTGTTCCTGACGGAGGGGGCTTGCTGCTGCCCAGGAGGGACCGCCATGGGGGCTGCCTCCCTGCTGGAGGGCCCTGTGTGCTGGCCCCTGGGCCCAGCTATGCCCCTTCCTCTCTAAGGACTTACTCTCTTTACTTCTGGACTTTTGCCTCATCTAGCGCCTGGGAGCGCTATCTTTTAAAATGCCCAGCTGATGGAGAACGCTTTATTTATTCTAGGAGCGCTAGTTCCCTTTTGCTGAACCCCTGGCTCTTGTCTGCCAGGAGCGTGGGCTGCGCAGCGCTGTGCTGCCGCCCCTTTTTCGAGGTAATCCCAGTGTGAGGGATTCCCCCAGTGATGCTTGATTAAGGAGCGGGTGCCCACCCCGCTTATGGGTTTAAATAGCGGGTGCCCACCCCGCTTCTTGTTTTATTTAATTTAAATGCGGGTGCCTACCCCGCGTCGTCTGCCTTTGCGGGTGCCCACCCCGCGTTCTACTTTTTGAAATCACCGCCGCAGCCCCGGGGCCGCCGAAGAAATCTGTTCCTGGCCGCTGCAGCGCGACCAGGAAGTCAGGCACGTCTGCCTGGGACATGGGCGGAGCGAGGAGAGGAAGTCCCGCCCCGCCGCCAGAGATCCGGCCGGAGCCTCGCAGGCTCGGTGATGAAGTCCCGGGTCCCAGGAGGGGGCCCGGGTGAAGTGCAGAGAGGTGGCCGAGGCCGCCGTTGGTAGCGCGGGGCTCCCGTGACCGAGGGAAGCCCCGCTTGCAGACAGAAGGAAGTGGCAGCCATGAAGAGACCGGGGCTCCCCTGCGTAAGGGAGAGCCCCGCGTGCTGCCGCATTTGATGATTATGGCAAAGGGGGCCCGAGGCACATTGCCGGTGCCTGCCTCCGCCGCCTTGGAGAAGTCCCGGCCCCCAGGAGAGGGACCGGGTGAAGAGGAGACCGGGAGAAGTGGTGCCGGTCCCGCCGCGAGGAAGAGCCCGGTGAGTGAGGGCTGATCTCGGGCGGGAGGTCGCAAAGAGTGAACAAAGTCCCCGTGGGGGGCTTGGGGGCATTTCACGGCACCCGGTTGGTGCTGTTCAGGGTACAGTGGACCATGCCTAGTTCCTGAGCGGACCCGCCATTGCGGGCCGCTCCAACGGGGGCCAGCTTTGTTTAACGGCCCCAGGGGGGTTCTGAGGGCCAGTGGGGCCCGTACTTGTGCTCAGTTGTGGCCATGATTGTTTTTAGAGCCCCGTGTGGCTCCAACGTTGGCACATTGCATTAAAGGGGCACAGTGGTGCCAGGCCTCATTTTGAGATTCACAGCTGCCCAGCAAGTAGTGGGTAGCTGCACCGTTTAGGTTATTCTTTCTTTGGGGGCATGTTTGAAGTTAGGAGTGTGATGCACTCCTGCGCCCCATACTTTCCCAGCTGCGTAGCAATTAGTGCCAGCTGCAACGTTTAGGCCTGCGCAGAGTGCGCACCCTTGACTTTCCGCTGCCTTGGCAGCGCGCCCTTACTCTTGGCCATAGGGCATTTGAGCCCCTTTTGAGATGGCCAGTTGGCCAGGGGGACTGTTAGGTTTGTAGGACGCCAGGCCCTAATGTGATTTATGCCTCTGCTATGGTTTCTACTGTGAGGTTATGTGCTAATGTGATTTCTGTCCTAAAATGTGGTGCTAGGAAATGTGATGCATTTACTGTGACTTACGCACCCTGTTTTATGCCTCTAAATGTACTTTTATGATTATGAGGTTTTGCATAATGTGTTTATGCTGGTGAGGTTGGCGTATAAGGTTTTGCGCCTAATGTGATACTGTGCATAATGTGGTTTATGTTACAGGAGGATGCTGAGTACAGTGGTTACCAGTGATTACTGGTTGTACGTTTATGATATGTCCTACATTTATGATATGTCCACTAAGTGATGGTTCTGACCGTGGTCCACGTGGCCCTGTCATGTGTAAATAATCCCTTGTAGATATTGCCCAGTGCCAGTTGGCACCATGTGTATTATGTGATTACTATTCTAATGTGTTATGAGAATACAAAGGCTATTTTTGATATAACCTTGTGTGGAGTTCCTTTTGTGGTGTGCCTGGGATGTTGTTGCTGTGCGCATGCGCAAACGCTTTACACATTGCCTCCGGGATAAGCTTGACTGCTCGTGCCATGCTACCAAGGGGGTGAGTAGGGGTTATCTTCGGCGTGTAACTCCCTTGCCCTGACTAGAGTGGTGGTCTCTGCCTGGCTTTGGCACAAGCCTTAGCCAACCAGAGATCCCATTTCTAACTTTGGTTGTCAGCGGTGGGGATAGGACTTGCGTTTGCACAGTACCACAGCGACAACTGGCTGCACTACAAAACTCTGCATTTTAGATAGTCACATGTATGGGGATTATTGTTTCTGAGTTTGTTCTAAGTATCATTTCTTTGGAAATGTGTGTTCTTGTTGCACTATGAGTTGAGTGTCCTGCCAAGGACAGAAACCAGAGAATCTGGAGGAGTGACTGCCCTTGTGCAGACTGCTATTGGGTTGGCCTAAAGCTGGAGGAGGGACTGCCCTTGAGCCATTGTGCTGGTTCTTGGGTTGGCCTGCAGCTGAGGGAAGGACTGCCCCTGTGCTGTCTGCTGGTTCTAGGGTTGGCCTACAGTGGGGACTTAATTGGCATGGAGTCACTAGCTCGGGAGGGTAGATTATCCCCTAAGTGCAGTGTGAGTTTTCTGGATTCCCCAGTAAGGGTGGGATCCAGTGGTGGCAGCAATATGAAGTCCAGTGCAGAAAGTCCCGGTCCCCAGACGGTGGTACCTGGTTCCCGGTTAAGAGGGGGGCAGGTTGAGATTCAGGGGCAGTAAGATACTGTCTCACCAGTCCGGGGGGGCGCCTGTGGATGAGTGGTGTGTTGCACTGGACGATTGGGTGTGAGTGCTCTGAAATAAGGAGCTTGCATGGGGGATCTCCCCGTGGTAGGGGAGCTGAAAGTGGTTCCAATAAGAGTGGCTCGGGTAACTTCCAGTCCTGTGTGGTGGAAGAGGTTCAGTGTAGCCCAGCTAGGTCCCAGTAGAATGGGAGGGGTGTAGGGGCTCACGTCCGGTCTCAGAGGAGACGGAGTGAGTGTGAGACGGTGTGTCCCACGGTAGCCTGAAACCCAGTCTCAGGGCCTGGAGGGTTCCCTAAGGGAGCGCCAGGTTGGGGGCTTAGGCTGTAATTGTAGGCCATTTGAGGAGGATCTTCTAGTCTCTAGAGGACGTGGAGCGTCTGTAACCAGAGCTCCAGCAGTCCTGGTGCTAGGCAGCACCGCTCCTAAGTGGAGGGTGCAGAAGTCCTGAGTGAGGGGTGAGAGGGGGAAAGAGTCCCCAGTGGAAGAACCAGTGGGTCAGGGGCCAGCCAGAAGGGCTGAGTCGCCAATGATTGGCCATGGTGGCACCACTTCTGTCCTGGGGGATCTGCACGCACTGTCAGAGGGACAGGAGGTCGTGAGATCTGCGCCAGGCAGACTGTCACACAACACATGAGGACTGTGTTACCCTCGGGGGGGCATGCGTGCTCCCCCATGAAGTCCTGGTTCGCCGGGCATCTGACCAAAGGGTACCGTCCCTGGGTTGGGGAGCCAGGTTCCGGTGTTTGCCTGTCCTGGACAGCAGGGCGACTGTAATCAGTGTCCTGGCCGGTTTGCCTTCTAGTGGGTACCACTCCAGTTGGGAGGGTATCGGACTCTGGAAGGGGGTGCAGAGGGAGGGAGTACCTGCCTCTGACCCCGGTGCATCCGGTGAATGTGGATTCCAGGTGGTAGACCAGTTGATGGAGAGAGGTCCTGAACTGGTGTTAGAGTTGTGTTCTGGTGGGTGCTTCCCCTGGGAGGGTGCGGAACCCCAGAAGTAGAGGTAGGGCGAGGAGACGCTTCACCCGTGACCTCTGGTCAGCCTGAGGGTGCGGACCCTAGGTTGGAGGATCAGTGGTAGTTTGGAACTACACTGAGAGGGAGAGTGGAGAATGGCTATTGGATGCCAGGGGTTACTGCCCCCCACTCTGTGGTTCAGAGTGGCGTAGAACCGGAGGGTGTCCCTGCAGTGCAGGCCCGCGTCCGTGTTCTATCGCCCCAAGCAGGGAAGCCCATCACTGTGGTGATTGGTCTGCCCTGCGTTTTGGCTGGAAGGGGGTTGTGTTGGACTTGGCCCTTTTTGGCAGGTTCACCCCTAAACTTTTTGCCTTATATGTAACTTGGTGTTAGTAGTTTTAAGTCTCTGGGCACTTTAGCACTGTGGTCCAGTGTAAAGTGCGTGCGCGCTGTGTGCGTGTGTGGTGAGACTGGCCTGCCCTCCCATAGGAATGCATTGAGGCTGAGTGTGTCAGTGGTAATTCCTGTTATGAGAGGAGCAGTGTGGTCAAGTCTGGTATGTATGAAATTGTGTGAATAAATGCTGCGCAATGGTGTTCGCAGATTTATTATGACTGGTGTAGAAATGCCACTTTTAGAAGTTGGCATTTCTGTGTGCTCTGTGTCTGCCTGCCTGATGTGAATTGCATGTCTGGCTTGTGAGTGACAGGGACTGGGAGGTGTGTGTGGCTCCACGAGGGGCAGGGTGAGTCAGCACAGTGCTGAATAGAGAGATCTGCATGCAGATGGGAGGGAGGAGTTGCACCTGGGACCTGAATAGGGCTGTGCCTTCCCTCCACAATGCTGGCTCCGCCCCCTGTGGTGCGTCTAATCCCTGAGCCCCCACCTGACAAAGGAGAGAGGAGCTGAGCAAAACAAAGTGCTCCAAATCCCCCCTAAACCAGTTCTCACTGGTATCCCAAAGCCCTGTGCTGTGACACAAAGGGATTTAGTGATATAAATATAGGGGCTGTGACCCCATGAAAATGTTCAGTGTTCCTGTTCTGTTCCTGACTGAGGGGGCTTGCTGCTGCTGGGGCCCAGGAGGGACCGCCATGGGGGCTGCCTCCCTGCTGGAGGGCCCTGTGTGCTGGCCCCTGGGCCCAGCTATGCCCCTTCCTCTCTAAGGACTTACTCTCTTTACTTCTGGACTTTTGCCTCATCTAGCGGCTGGGAGCGCTATCTTTTAAAATGCCCAGCTGATGGAGAACGCTTTATTTATTCTAGGAGCGCTAGTTCCCTTTTGCAGAACCCCTGGCTCTTGTCTGCCAGGAGCGTGGGCTGCCCAGCGCTGTGCTGCCGCCCCTTTTTCGAGGGAATCCCAGTGTGAGGGATTCCCCCAGTGATGCTGGATTAAGGAGCGGGTGCCCACCCCGCTTATGGGTTTAAATAGCGGGTGCCCACCCCGCTTCTTGTATTATTTAATTTAAATGCGGGTGCCTACCCCGCGTCGTCTGCCTTTGTGGGTGCCCACCCCACGTTCTACTTTTTGAAATCACCGCCGCAGCCCCGGGGCCGCCGAAGAAATCTGTTCCCGGCCGCTGCAGCGCAACTAGGAAGTCAGGCACGTCTGCCTGGGACATGGGCGGAGCGAGGAGAGGAAGTCCCGCCCCACCGCCAGAGATCCGGCCGGAGCCTCGCAGGCTCGGTGATGAAGTCCCGGGTCCCAGGAGGGGGCCCGGGTGAAGTGCAGAGAGGTGGCCGAGGCCGCCGTTGGTAGCGCGGGGCTCCCGTGACAGAGGGAAGCCCCGCTTGCAGACAGAAGGAAGTGGCAGCCATGAAGAGACCCGGGCTCCCCTGCGTAAGGGAGAGCCCCGCGTGCTGCCGCATTTGATGATTATGGCGAAGGGGGCCCCAGGCACATTGCCGGTGCCTGCCCCCGCCGCCTTGGAGAAGTCCCGGCCCCCAGGAGAGGGACCGGGTGAAGAGGAGACCGGGAGAAGTGGTGCCGGTCCCGCCGCGAGGAAGAGCCCGGTGAGTGAGGGCTGATCTCGGGCGGGAGGTCGCAAAGAGTGAACAAATTCCCCGTGGGGGGCTTGGGGGCATTTCACGGCACCCGGTTGGTGCTGTTCAGGGTACAGTGGACCATGCCTAGTTCCTGAGCGGACCCGCCATTGCGGGCCGCTCCAACTGGGGCCATCTTTGTTTAACGGCCCCAGGGGGGGCCCTGAGGGCCAGTGGGGCCCGTACTTGTGCTCAGTTGTGGCCATGATTGTTTTTAGAGCCCCGTGTGGCTCCAACGTTGGCACATTGCATTAAAGGGGCACAGTGGTGCCAGGCCTCATTTTGAGATTCACAGCTGCCCAGCAAGAGGTGGGCAGCTGCACCGTTTAGGTTATTCTTTCTTTGGGAGCATGTTTGAAGTTAGGAGTGTGATGCACTCCTGCGCCCCATACTTTCCCAGCTACGCAGCAATTAGTGCCAGCTGCAACGTTTAAGCCTGCGCAGAGTGCGCACCCTTGACTTTCCGCTGCCTTGGCAGCGCGCCCTGACTCTTGGACATAGGGCATTTGAGCCCCTTTTGAGATGGCCAGTTGGCCAGGGGGACTGTTAGGTTTGTAGGGCGCCAGGCCCTAATGTGATTTATGCCTCTGCTATGGTTTCTACTGTGAGGTTATGTGCTAATGTGATTTCTGTCCTAAAATGTGGTGCTAGGAAATGTGATGCATTTACTGTGACTTACGCACCCTGTTTTATGCCTCTAAATGTACTTTTATGATTATGAGGTTTTGCATAATGTGTTTATGCTGGTGAGGTTGGCGTATAAGGTTTTGCGCCTAATGTGATACTGTGCATAATGTGGTTTATGTTACAGGAGGATGCTGAGTACAGTGGTTACCAGTGATTACTGGTTGTACGTTTATGATATGTCCTACATTTATGATATGTCCACTAAGTGATGGTTCTGACCGTGGTCCACGTGGCCCTGTCATGTGTAAATAATCCCTTGTAGATATTGCCCAGTGCCAGTTGGCACCATGTGTATTATGTGATTACTATTCTAATGTGTTATGAGAATACAAAGGCTATTTTTGATATAACCTTGTGTGGAGTTCCTTTTGTGGTGTGCCTGGGATGTTGTTGCTGTGCGCGTGCGCAAACGCTTTACACATTGCCTCCGGGATAAGCCTGACTGCTCGTGCCATGCTACCAAGGGGGTGAGCAGGGGTTATCTTCGGCGTGTAACTCCCTTGCCCTGACTAGAGTGGTGGTCTCTGCCTGGCTTTGGCACAAGCCTTAGCCAACCAGAGATCCCATTTCTAACAGTACCTTTCAGAGATGCAGGGCGATGGGGCCCTTGAAGTCACTCGCGTCGCAGGTCGAGCTCCTTTCTGCTGGGATCAGGAGCGCTGGCGCCAACAGGCGTCGGGTGCTGCGGGGCGAAGGGCAGCGGTGCGGCTTGCGTTGCCCCCAGGTCGCGGTGCGAGCAGCGGCTCGGTGGCGGCGTCAGATGGCGTCGTCGGTGATACCAGGGTCGCGGTGCGAGATGTAGGCGGTGCTCGTCACGGTGCTAGCAGGTCAAGGTGCAAGCAGCGGCGTCGTCGTTGCTGAAGCGCTGTCGTCGGTTGACGAGCGGGAGTCGATGGCTCCGGCATCGGTGGGCCAAGGCTGCGGTGTGGGATGAGGGTGGTGCGTCGTGTAACTTACGAGCGGTGCCCCCGAACCACGGTGCAAGCAGCGGCGTCGATCTCGGCAGGAAGTGGCGGCGTCGGGAAGGCCATGGCGTTGCCGTGTAGCGAGGCGGTGCAGAGTGCGGTGCCCACAGGTCGTGGTGCGAGCAGCGGCTCGGTGATGGCATCAGCAGGCGTCGTCGGTGAGGCCAGGGTCGCGGTGCGGCGTTGCGGCGGTGCCCTCTGCGGTGCCAAAGCTTCGGCGTGAAGCAAGGCGGTGCGGAGTGCGGTGCCCACTGGTCACGGTGCAAGAAGCGGGTCGGTGGCGGCATCAACAGGCGTTGTCGGTGAGACCAGGGTTGCGATGCGGCGTTGCGGCAGTGCCCTCTGCGGTGCCAAAGCTTCGGCGTGAAGCGAGGCGGTGCGGAGTGCGGTGCCCACAGGTCGCGGTGGAAGCAGCGGCTCGGTGGCGGCGTCAACGGGCATCGTCGGTGAGACCAGGGTTGCGGTGCGGCGTTGCAGCGGTGCCATCTGCAGTGCCAAAGCTTCGGCGTGAAGCGAGGCGGTACCCACAGGTCGCGGTGCAAGCAGTGGCTCGGTGGCGGCATCAACAGGCATCGTCGGTGAGACCAGGGTTGCGGTGCGACATTGCGGCGGTGCCCTCTGCAGTGCCTTCAGGACACGGAGTCGGCAGTGGTGTCGTAGACATCGTCGAGTTGGTGTTCTTCGGGTTGCAGCACAAAACACACAGTCCCCAGAGCTGCGGGTCGAAAAACTTGAAGTCTTTGCTGTTCCTGAGACTTCATGAACAGGGGGCAAGCTCTACCTCAAGCCCTTGGAGAGACTCACAAATTAGGTTGCAGAAAGTCCAGTCCAGGCCTTTCACTGCCCAAGACAGAAGCAGCCACTGCAGGTCAGCCCAGCAAAGCAAAGCACCCAGCAAAGCAGTCGTTCCTTTTCGCAGCTTCTCCGGCTCTTCTTCTTGGCAGTCTTCTTGTTCCAGATGAGTTCTAAAGTTCAGGGGTCTGGGACCCAGCATTTATGTCCAAAAATCCTTTGATCTCCTAGGTAGAGAGGGCCTGTGCCCGGTCAGGACCAGTTCTGCCTTCTCTGGTGTGAATTCCTGGCAGGAGGTGGAGACGGCATTTGTCAGAGGCAGAGCAGGCCCTTTGAGGTGCAAGGAAATCTCCTCCCCCTTCCCCCGTCGTAACCCAGGTCTCTTCAGCCCTTTCCTGACCTACCTAGGCCATCTGGCACCCCTCCTGCTCCCCCAGCCTTCTGTCATCCAAAACCCAGACAGGCAATCCACATTCCAGCAGAGGCACACGGGATGACTGAGCAAGAAAATACCTACTTTCTAAAAGTGGTATTTTCAAACACAGAATGTAAAAATCACCTTCACTAAAAGATGCATCTTTAGATTCTGAGTTCAGGCATACTAAATTCTATTTTCTTACCGAATTCCCTGGGCCAGTTATGTTTATAAGATGTTATAAACAAACCTCCCATTCTATCCTATGGGGAACTGGTAGCCTTGCAATAGTGAAAAACGAAATTGGCTGTAATTCACTATCAGGACATGCCACACACACCAGGGCATGTCCCACCTTTCACATACACTGCACCCTGCCCACAGGGGTACCTTGGGCCTACCTGAGGGGTGTCTGACATGTAAGAAAAGGGAAGGTTATGGACCGGCCAGTGTGTACACTGGCCAAGTCGACATGGCAGTTACAAACTGCGCGCAGACTTCTGCAATGGCAGGTCTGAGTTACCGTTTTCAGGGCTACTCACGGGGTGGCACCACCAGTGCTGCAGGCCCCCGAGTAGCATTTGATTCACCAGCCCTGGCACACGCAGTGCACTTTACTAGGGGCTAACAGGTAAATCAAATATCCAATCATGGAAACACCCATCCATAACACAATTTACACAGAGAGCATATGCACTTTAGCACTGATTAGCAGTGGTAAAGTGCCCAGAGTCCTAGAACCAACACAAACAGGTCAGGGAAAAATAGGAGGAAAAAAGCAAAAAGTTTGGGGGCAAAAAGGGCCATTTCCAACATTTGCCTAATCTGATGATGTGTTAATCAAACACTTAAATGACTTATTTTGGACTCAAATGATGGGAATTTTAATTTTTGCTGACAAATTACGAAAACACAGGATTTGAGATGTGAGATTTGTACAGGAAGTGCATAAAATTAAAATAAAAGAGTAATTGCATACATTGAAGGTAAACCAACATTAAAATGTGATTACAACCAAAAATATATATAAAGGGTGGAGCAGCAGGTGGGTCATGCTGTAGAATGGACCCACGTTCCACAATTGAAAAAAGGACTATTTAGAATTCCGAAAGTGAGATGATGGTCCGGAGATGCGTGGGGAGGCTGTTCCAGGTCTTTGCTGCGATTTAGGAGAAGGGGAGAGGCTGTAGCCTAACGGCTAGGGTGGTCAACCTCAAATCTGGGGAACAGGGTTCGAGGCTTGGCAACGACGCTCAACATCCTGTGATTCTGCGCAAATCACTTAATCTCTCCGCGGCTAACAAAAATGAATGTGTCCTTATGTAAAGCAACTGGTGCTCATGTAAAGTGCTCTGATACCCAATACCGTCGGGTCAAGTTCACACTATATAAAACTTCGAAGAAAAAAAAAGGATGGTCTTCTGCTTTGTAGTATTCTCAATGGTTGTTGGAAGTTCAGGCGGTGGTTAATGTAAGGAGGTCCTTGATTGTGTAAAGCCTTGTGCGCATGGGTCAGCAGCTTAAATTGACATCTCTTTTGTATGGGAAGCCAGTGGAGTTTCCTGAGGTGGGGTGTGTTGTGGGTTCATCGGGGAAAGCTGAGGATGAGTCTGGCTGCAGCGTTCTGTATGATCTGAAGTCTCTGTAGGAGGTGTGTGGCGTGTCCTACATAGAGGGCATTGTCATAGTCCAGTCGGCCTCATGATGAGGGCTTGTGTCACTGTGCGTCTCATGTGTAGGGGTAGCCATTTGAAGATCTTACATAGCATGTGCAATGTGAGGATGCAGGCAAAGGAGATGGCTCTGATCTGTGATTTCATGGTGAGCTTGTTGTCAATGATGATTCTGAGGTTTCTGGCGTGGTTATTTTTATTTATTTAGAGAGTTTTATATAGCGCTGACAAGACCCAAGGGTATCAGAGCGCTTTACAACATGTACACAATGTAAACAAGAGAGAGCAGAACAGATGGGGCAAAGTAAAAAGGAAAGTCTTCGGGAAGGTACTACGGTGTGTTGGTCCGAAGGTTAGAGGTGTTGGGTGAGGAGGAGATCCTTAAGTTTTTTTTTGAAGGTCACGAAGGAGTGGTTGGTTCTAAGATCTGCTGGAAGGGAGTTCCAGATTTTGGGGGCATTTCCCGAAAAGGAGCACGCCAAGGCTTTTTGTTTGTGTCTCTTTGGGGGAATGAGAAGTAGGTTGTTGGTGCTCCTCAGGTTTCTTGCCTGGCCTGCCTTGGTGAGCTTGGCTGCAAGGTAGACTGGTTTGCCAGTGTGTAGGACTTTGTGGGTGAGACAGGCAGTTTTGAACTGGCAGCAAGCTTCAATGGGGAGCCATTTGAGGATTTTCAGGGAGGGTGAGATATGATCGTGTCTTTTAGCTCCAGTGACCATCCTTGCTGCTGCGTTTAGAGTTGTTCTCATGGGGGCTAGGTGAGATTTTGCTGTGCCTGTGAGGGTAGCATTACCGTAGTCTAGTCTGGATAGAACCAGGGCTTATGTTGCGGTCTTGAGATCATTAGGCGGGAGGAAAGGCTTGATTTTGTTGAGTAGTTTTAGTTTATAGTGGGCGCTCCTAGCGGTAGCCTTTATGTGCGAGCTCATGTTCAGGTTAGGGTCCAGTAAGATGCCCAGTGACTTGGCGGGGCCGTTCAGGATACGGTCGAAGTTTAGGGAGTCCATAAGCTTCATCCATTCTTGGATCTGGTTGGTTTGTCCGTCGTTAGAGAGGAGAAGGATTTCTGTCTTATTTTGATTAAGTTTTAGGTGGTTGTGTGATAGCCAGTTTTGAATTTTTGTTAGGGTATCGTTGAGACGGCGAATGTCTTCTGGGGAGGCGACTTCCAGGTATAGCTGGATGTCATCTGCGTATAGGTGGTAGGTGATGTTGGCTTGATTGATTATGGTGGTGCGGGGTTCCATGTAGATATTGAAGAGAGTGGGTGAGAGGACTGAGCCCTGAGGGACGCCTCTGGTTATGGTGGATGAATTGGAGATTGCGTTGTTTATTTTGATTTGTTGCGATCTGTTTTGGAAGAAAGAGGTGAACCATTTTAGCACCATGCCATCTGCTCCGATCCGTTGTTTTAGTGTGTTGAGAAGAAGTCTGTGGTCGACCGTGTCGAAAGCCGCGGATAGGTCTAGGAGGATGAGCAGGCAGCAACGACCGGCATCCATACATTTGTGGATGTCGTCTGCTATAGTTAGAAGGGCTGTCTCTGTGCTGCAGCCCTTTCTGAAGCCTGATTGGTGGGAGTCCAAGAGATTGTTTGTGTTGATGTGCTGGTTGAGTTGGAGTAGGACACATTTCTCGAGGATTTGGGCCAGGAAGGGCAGGTTTGAGATTGGCCTGAAGTTGTTAAGGTCCTCGGGGTCTAAGCCTGTTTTTTTTAGTAGTGGAGAGACTTGGCCAAGTTTTAGGCAGTCTGGCATGACCCCCGTGTTTAGCGAGCTGTTTATTATCATTGTCCAGGGGGGTGAAATTACATTACTGAGGTTTTTTGCCATGGTGGCCGGGAGGGGGTCTGCGAAGTGGGAGGAGGGTTTTGCGTTTGCAATTAGTTTGGAGATGTCCATTTCTGAGAGTGGCTTGAATGATTTCCAGCAATTAGGGGTAGATGGAGAGCATGGGGTTTGGATGCCCTCATTTGCTTCAGGGAGGGGGATTCCTGCTTCGGAGTCCGGCGTTTGTATGTGGCTAACGAGGGAGGACTCGATCAACGTGATTTTTTCATCAAAGAATTTGGCGAAATTATCGCATCGTTCTTTTGAGCCCTGAGGGGCTTTAGCGAGGGGTTTCAAAGTCTGTTTTTTTATGATGTTGAAAAGGATTTGTGGGCGATTTCTCGCATTGTCAAGGGCGTTGCGGAAGAAGGTTGTTTTTTCTTTGGTGATGTGGTTTTTGTATGTTCTGCGTTCTGCTCTGAGTCGGTGGAGGTGAGTTGCGGAAGAGTTTACTCGCCAGAGTCTTTCTGCGGCTCTGAGTTGTCGTCTTTCTGAGTTGAGATCCTTGGTGAACAAGGATCTCGAAAGGGTGTCTCTAATCTTTTTTAGTTTCAGAGGTGCTACTTGGTCTAGGACGGCTGTCATCGTAGAGTTAAAGTGGGTTGTGAGTTCGATTGTTGAGAGGTCGCCTGATTTAGGTGGAAGGCTAGAGATCATTATTTTTTCCAGCTCAGCTAGGGGAGCTTGGCTTAGGTTTCTGGACCATTGAAGGGTTTTCTTAGTATGGATGGGGTATGATTCTTCCAGGTGTAGGTGAAACAGGATGATGCGGTGGTCAGACCAATCAACTGGGAGGATGTTGTTGATGGTTATCGTCTTCTCTTGGGCTATGATGGCGACAAGGGTTGCGCCTTTTTTGTGGGTTTGTTCTTTGCAGTTGATCCAGCGCAATATTAGCCAACAACATTCATACACCATATACTCACTTGGGCCCATACATTCACACTACACTAATACTTACGCTGGGTGTCAGATGTACTCTTTTATCAAAGTCCCTGCTACCAATTACCTTCTGATTGAAGAGTAATAACTTACCAATGGATCCTTTGCTAATTGGGAAGTTTAAAATGAGTGACATTCATTATAGTACATAATCCTGAAATAACCACTGAGTCAGGAAGTTTTAAAATGTTTATCTAAAGTTTTAGCAGAGTAAAATACAGAAAACACGGTACTTGATTGAAATACCCAAGAAAAAGCATAGAAATGATGTTGCTAATAAATGACGGTGTTTAAGGAAAGGAAGAGGATAGAGACAGCAGCGCAACTAAAGGTTGCAGTATAGTTACCTAAATGCGAGAACCAGCCCCTTGGCCAAGGAGTTGGAAAAGATAGGACCCAGGAAGGATGAAGAGCAAAGACTTCTTCCAGGATCAAGACAGGACCGGTGACCTCTCTACAACGACGCCAGCGCCGTTCCCTTCTCCGATACTCGACTTCTCTCGATTCTCCCGTGCCTTCCTTCTAATGGACTCCGCCGCCCCCTCCTCAGGACCTCTTCTGGACAGGGATTCAGTCAGCAACCGATCAGCATGGCAGTCTGGAGGTAAGAGCTCTCTCACAGCATGGACGCCTGTTCTTCGTGAAAGCATGCTCCGACTAATTAACTAATGCTATATTCTATTATACCCTTCTACGCACATGTACCTCCCCTTAATGTTGCTAAAATATGGGACCACTACTTCTGATTGGACAGGGACAGGGGGTGGATTCTCGCACCATATTGATTTGGCCTAAATTGTAAAGCCTATTGTCTTCACGTTCCCGCCCCTTCAAATTAATACATTCGCTTTATTTCCCACCCGTCTCACGACAAATGTTATACATTTTACAGGGGAAAAGTATCATTTTGTCCTCCGGAAACATAAAGTACAGCATCTTCGGCCAATGGGTCATGGCTTTGGGAGACATCCAAGTTGACTTCACTTGGCAGGCACACAGGACACATGCGCAGAACCATCTGTCTCTCGAGTTTCAAGTCACCAACCCAGGCCCAAGTTTACGAATTACTAAAAGTGCAAGAAGAAAATATTAAAATCACAAATAAAAAGTTTCACTGTATACCCACTTTCCCTACTCTATTCCCAATTAATTATAATACTATCCTGCATTAGTAGCATTAAGAAAACGACAATTTAATAATGACATGAGAGCAAGCTGAAGCATGTGAAAACATTTAGCGGCCATTTTAGTGCACACTGCGCAGAAGCAGAAGTTTCCCACCAAGCAAAGAAAGACGTCACACCATGTGATCAGGTTTCGACATGCGCATTGAGGTTCCCGCGCTTTAGCGGACATTTTGGATTACAGACAAGCGTTATTCATTAGTAAAACACATAGGCAAGCTTCTGTCCCTCTTGTGTTTGTGAATGCAAAGGTTAGTTTTGACAATACAGGTTTAATAAATACTATGAAGAGGATTGCGTACAAGCAAGTTTCATTTTGAAACCTTGCTCCATCAATCCCCTCTCTGATGGCGTTTCTGAGCCATCAAAAATACTACCCTCAATCAGATGCCAACTTCTAGCAATTCGTTTCATTCTCATTTTTACATTTTCTGTTTTTCACATCCCCTTTCAACTTTTTGTATAAATCACTTCTCCATTCTTCAAGTTCTATTTCATCTAGTTTTCTCTTCTCTTCTTTCCTTTTCCTGTCACTTTATATGTTCCATTCTTTCTACAGCATTTGCACCATATTGTTATTGCCAATATTATTATTGCTATCCCTGCTAGGGGTACTAATATTTGACCTATAAGTCCTTTCCCTACATTAGCAAACCAGGTTCCAATTGACGAAATACTATTTGTCAATCTTTCCCATACACTATCATCTTCCAGTGGTTTAAGTTCTTTCTCAAGTTTAGTTATGTTCTTAATATACGTTCCAATTTCTGCACTCTTATCAGGAATATAAGTGCAACAATGTTTTGTCTTCAATAATTTACAGACTCCTCCCTCTTTTGCCAATAGAATGTCAAGAGCAAGTCGATTTTGCATCACCATAGATCTAATCGCAACCATCTCCGTATTAATCATTAGAAATCCTCCAGCAGTATCCGTTGATAAACGATCAACTACTGTAGACAATTTACATATTTTCCTTGAGTTCAGAATTATTCCCACTGAAGGTATCAATGAACCAAATATATCACCTACAATTTCTGAAAAACTAGCTCTTTTACTACATATTAATTTCTTATTGTTTTCATTGCTTCCAGTGTTTCTTTTTACGTGGTATATCTTTGGAAAAACTATTCCAAAATAACAACTTCCATACCACCGTGCAGGAAGCCTAAAGTAAGCCTTATTCCCGCATACATAATAAATTCCAGGAAAAACTGAATCTGTTCCTCCTTTGAGTCCCCAACCTCCAAGAATTAAAAAATTGTGTTCACATTCACTGGTACCGATGAAAACATTGTTATAATCAGTCTTTAACCTATGAAGACAAATTTTCCCTGTCTTTACGAAATCCAGAGCCATTGCAGCTTGAGCTTTACCAGGTGTATAACTCCCTTCTTTCTCCACCCAAGGTGGCAACTGAGCCTTATGCTCTGAAGCTTTCTTTTGAAAATCATGTCTTCTATCTTCTACTAAATTCAAAAATATCTTTTCTTCTTCTAGTAAAGAACATGTTAGATTGTGTCTATGTGCATGTGTTATGTCTATCGATTTCATTGTTAAGAAAAATTCTCCCATAAACTGTGCGTCTTGACTACTAAGCACTGGGTTCATACTCTTACGAATCGGAACCTCAGAAAATATCACATCTAAGTTTGAATAATAATACTGCAGTCTACCTGTTCTATAAAATAAACTTGTTAATACACTACATGAGATGCCATATGTCAGTGGTAAATGATGGTATGTTAATCCTTCCGCTACTGATTCAGGTAACTTCATACAGACATAACAATTACTAACTTCCATTGTGTCTACATATTGAAACAATAATTTTGTGAAAACATTTAAGCTAGTGTCGTTGTCAGCTATTTCATGATGAATTTCTGCCTCATCTTCTGCCATTAATTCTACTCTATTGCCCTTCATGTTTGCTGTCCTCCCTTTAGTTTCATTATTAATCTTCTTATCTATTATCATAAGGTAAGGAACTGCTACAATCAGGACTAACCATACTATAAGCACCAATACTAGACTACATATGCAGATTGCACAGCATCTCCTACAACAATTTCGTTTTGGTCTCCCAGTAACTCTATCATCAGACATTTTTCGACAAGGAAGATTGCTCTTCTTATCTCTTCTTCTTTTCTTTAGAGTATTCTTTTGTTTAGTCAGGGTGGTCTTGTTTCTTCTTCGTATGTTAGTTCTGCACTTGTTCCTTCGCCACCACTGTCACTTGACTCTGAGCTTTCAAAATCTTCAAGAATGATATAAGTCCAGTCAGGACCCTTGAATTTGTTATTCACAAGTCTCAGTCTTTTACTTTTTCTTTTTCCTGACTTTTTCTCTTGTTCAGTTTGACTTGTCACTTCAGGTACTTGTTCTGGATCTTCACTTCTGGTTGTTATGTGGTATTTTACTCTTTTAATGACACTTGGCCAATGATCTCCTTTTCTTGTCTTCTTGGTTGGCACTGTTTCTCTGTTTACGTCTTCAGAGATCTCGTTATTTTTACTGCTCAATACTGTTTTCTTTTCTTTTATTACTGCTTCTTTTGTTTGTTCTTTTTCAGGTCTGATTGGTTTCTCTTCAGTAGCTCCACTATGACTTTCAAGATGTTGACCTTGTTCCTTTTTTATTTCTTTATGTTCATTTGTATCAACCCCTTTTTCTTTAGTGAATTCTTCTTGCTCTAACTGCTTCTGATCAGGGCTTATTGCACTGTGAACTTCTGCAGCCTGACCGGATTCTTCTAAACCTGTCTTTCCCTGTGTAAAGTCAATTAAATCTTCACTGTTTTGAGTCCAATTTTCTTTCCCTATCTTATTTTGTTCAGGATCTTTTACTGTCTTTTCTTCTTGATCCTGAACTGCTTCTTCTTCACCTATCTGATCTTCTTCAATTTCTTCCAATTTAGTTTGATTTCTCGTTCTGTGGTATATTTCAGGAACTTCTACCACTGGTATCCAATCCTGACTTGTGCTCGGTTGTTCTCCGTCAGCTTCCCTCGAACCTCGATCCTGAAATTCCTCTGCTGGGCAACCTTCAGCTTCTTCAGTGATTGGTGTTTTCTGTGAATTCTCCTCTTCAGGTTCTGGTACTCTCTTTGTGTGGCTTACGTGAATCCAATTAGGAAATCTTGCACACTTCACTGCTGTATTGGTGGTCAATATAACTTGACAAGGTCTGCTCCACCTGGGTGATAGACACGTTTCTCTGGTGTGATTCTTCACTACCACCCAATCACCAGGATTCAGATCATGTTCTAGTTCAGGCTGCCTGGAAACTGCGTCTTCTCCAACCTGATGAGAGACAGAACGCACTAGATCAGCCAATCCTTTGCAATAATCCAGAACCATATCATCAGATATATTTACTAATTTGTTTGTGGGAACATGTGTTTGTCTCATTGCTCTTCCCATCATTATTTCATGGGGGCTCAATCCTGTCGTTCTGTCAGGTATGCTTCTTATTCCCATCAAGACAAGTGGCAATGTGTCTGGCCACTCTAATGATGTTGATGCACACATTTTTCCCAATCTTGACTTTATAGTGCCATTCAATTGTTCAACCACTCCGAAGCCTCTGGGCGATATGCACAGTGCAATTTCTGTTTGATTTGAAATGCTTCACAGATTATCTGGATCACTTCGCTATTAAAGTGTTTTCCTCTATCTTATTCCAAAGATACTGGGAAACCAAACCTAGGTATGAGCTCACGTAACAACAGTTTTGCAACTGTAATACTGTCATTACTCCTAGTAGGGTAAGCCTCCACCCACTTTGAAAACAGACATACTATGACTAGTACATATTTTAGTCCTCTGCATGGTGGTAACTGTATGAAGTCGAACTGGAGTCTTATAAATGGGCCCTCTGCCTTTCCAATCTTTCCAAACCCAATTATCATTTTCCTGCCTGGATTATGCATTTGGCAAGTTAGACATCTCTGGCAAAGGCTCTCTGCAACAGCCCTGAATTTGGGATTGTACCAATTTTGTCTGAACAGCCTAATCATTGCATCTCTCCCTATGTGTGTGTCTCCATGATGCATTCTGGCCATTTGTGAGAGTAAACAGTCTGGCATGACTGGTCTACCATCTGCGCTGATCCACACTTCATCATCTCCTCTTTGTGAACAACCTACTTTAATCCACAAATTCTTCTCACTTTCCTCAACTTCATCTTGCAATTTCTTCACCTCATTCCAAGTTTCTGGTGGCATATACAGCATAAGTTGGCAGCTGATTCCCATTCTTTCCACCCTCTTATTGACTGACGTTCTGGTTTTGGCACAATGTTGAGCCACCAGGTCTGCATATCTGTTGCCGACTACCACCCAGTCATCTCCTGACTGGTGTGCAGCACATTTCACCACAGCCAATTCTTTTGGTGATTGTATTGCTTCTAGCAATTCCCTTACAAATTGTCCATTTTTAATGGGGGATCCTGAAGAAGTCATGAAATCCCTCTGCATCCACAGTTGGCAAAAATCATGCACAACCCCGTAACCATATTGACTGTCTGTAAATATGGTCACTCTCTAATTCCTCCCAATTTTGCAAGCTTTTATCAAAGCAATCAATTCAGCTACTTGTGCAGATTTTACTCCTGGTAAATAGGATGCTTCGACTATTCCAGTTAATTCACATACCGCATAGGCAGCAGTTAATTTACCATCTTCATGTCTTTGACATGAACCATCGACAAATAGCTCCCTGTCTGGCTTTTTAAGAGGCTGTTCCTCTATGTCTGGGCGTGGTTTTGTACATAATTCTGTAATTTGTACACAATCATGTTCATCTTCTTCGTCATCTTTATTTGTTTCATGATATGGGTCCGGCAATAAAGTTGCTGGATTTATTATTGTACACCTTACCATGGTCACATTTTCAGCACCCATTATTATCCTTTCATATTTAGTCAGCCTACTAGGAGTAAGATGCTGAGTTCGGGTTCTTGTCAACAGAATGACAACTGCATGTGGAACATACACTTTTACAGGATGTCCCATCACAATTGACTCGCTTTGTTCAATGCTCAAACAAGTTGCTGCCACTGCTTTTAAGCATCCTGGCAACGCGGCTGCTACTGGGTCCAATGTAGCAGAAAAGTACGCTATAGGACTTCTGTCTAGTCCATGTCTCTGAGTTAGGACAGAAAGTGCACAATTTTCTCTCTCTTGACAGAATAATGCGAATTCTCTTTTATAATCAGGCATGCCTAAGGCAGGTGCTGAACAAAGTGCGTTTCTCAATTTTACAAAAGCTTCTACACTTTCATTCTCCCACTCGACAGGGTCCTTTGCTTTCTTTTTCGTCATGTTAATTAAGGGCTTAGCTAACATGGAAAAATTTGGTATCCATTGTCGTCAGTAGCCTACTATTCCTAGGAACATTCGCACTTGTCTTTGGGTTACAGGCATTTGCATTCTCTTTATTAATTCTACTCTTTCAGAGGTTACTCTTCTTTTTCCCCTCTCAATTTGATGTCCCAGATATTTAACAGCTGTCCTGCAAAACTGTAACTTTTCAGGTGAGACTTTATGCCCTTCCTCAGCCAAAAGATTTAATAATGCTATGGAGTCAACAACACAGTCTTCTCTGGTGGTCGACGCCACCAATAAGTCGTCGATATATTGGACTAAGACTGAGCTTCCTGGCATCACTAGTTTTTCCAGGCACTTTTTCAGTATCTGGTTGAAGATGGAAGGACTTTCTGTGTACCCCTGAGGAACACGATTCCACACATAGACCTTGTTCTCAAATTTAAATGAGAAAAGATACTGGCTGTCTGGATGCAATGGTATTGAAAAGAATGCTTGACACAAATCAATTACTGTGAACCATCCTGCATTCCAAGGGATCTGGTATAGAATTACTGCAGGATTTGGTACTATGGGACAACATGGTTCCACAATCTTGTTTATTTTACGCAGGTCCTGAACAATCCTATATTTTCCACTAGGTTTCTTTAGTCCAATGATTGGTGAATTACATGGGCTACTCATTACTTCTTTTAGGATGTTTTGTTCTACCATTCGTTTTATTTCTTCAATGACTCCTGCTTTTACTTCTGCACTCATTTTGTACTGTCTGGTATTTGGGAAAATTGCACCTTCTTTTACCGTAATTTGAACTGGATCTATTTTTGCCATAAGTCCTACTTCTTTTCCGGTGAAATCCCATACTATTGGGTTTACTGTACCTTTTAATTCTTCTGGTAACTCATCTCTTGTTATTAACGAAAACATTTCGTCTATTTCTGTACCTTGTTTTGCAACCATAATTTTATATACATGGTCCTCATCTGGTGTCTGAACTGCCACACCATCTGGCGTGCAGAAAATTGTACAGTTCATTTTGCACAATAAATCCCTACCTAATAAATTTACTGGGCTAGAATCGCACACTACAAATTGGTGCATTTCTCTGAAGTTTCCTATTTTGACTTCCATTGGTTCTGTAAGAGGTGTTCTAATTCTTTGATTAGCTACCCCTACTACTTGGATATCTTCACCCGAGAGAGGAAGGTCTGGGATATCTGCTGATCTCACCGTAGACCTGGTAGCACCAGTGTCCAAAAGGAAAGTAATATCATTACCTTTCACATTTCCATCAACATATGGACCAGACTGATCTACCTGTAAGGATGCGCCAAGTACGCACTCCTTCTTCCCCTCTCCTAGGCACCGTCATGAGTTGAATTCACAGTAATTGTCCTGCAAAAGAAATTGTGATGTCATATAATCATTCTTACCACTCCCTCCTGGGTATCCAATGTCTGTACCGTGCTTTGCTCTGCTTACATTACCCTGAACAGGTGGAGGTGGTAATTGACTCTGGGGATTTATACCCTGCTGTGAGTCATTCTGCGTCTGTGGATTTAAGTTTTGATTTGGGCCATTATTATTCCGAATCTTTTTACATTCGTCCTTCCAATGCCCCAATTTTCCGCATCCATGACAAGGAAATTTCTTTTTAGCTTCTTCTCTACTTATTCGTCCTCTAAATTTTCCACCATTTCCCGTATCACCACTCGTTCCAGAATCTTTTCCTTGATTTTCACTCGGATTTTCCAAATTAATTCCCTGCTTCTCTGCCATTTTCACCTGTGCCCACATCACCTTTTCTTGTAATTTCTTGTGTCTATCCTCAATATCGTCTCCACAATATTTCGCATATTTCAGAATCTCATCTATGGGCTTTCCCTGCCAACACAACATGTGTTGTTTAATCATCTGGCAAATCTCTGGCTTCAGACCGTAAACAAACTGATACACAAACTGACTCATGTTTTTGTCTCCAATGTCCTCAAATCCACTATACTGTTTAAATACCTGCAATAAACGCTCATAATAGGAATGTACTGTTTCACTGGCTTCTTGGGTGGTTCGATCTATTTTTACCCAATCTGTTTCTTTCGGTGGTACTTTCCCTTTCAGGTAAGTTATCACTTGCTGATACTTTTTCATTACATCATTTGACGGGGCACCTGTTTTCGGATCTCTGGGATACTCATCACTTGGCCAATCCACTGTGATCTTACAATCTGTCCATAAATCGGCAGGTACCACTATGTCAAACAGACCATCTAAATCCTTCAACAATACCTTTGACACCTTCACAAACCTTTCAACCTGCTTGTACCATTCAATTGGTTTTTCTCTCAATTTTGGAAAATCATTCGTAAATGATAAAATATCCTGTCTGCTCCATGGGACATGTACATATCCTCCTCCCGCAACTTCTCGCATTGGATACATCTGGTCTGCTTTCCCTGTTTCCTTCATCACATATTCTGATGCTGTTCTACTTGTTCGTGCTTCTTCCTTTTTCTTGGCCCACCTAGTTTTCCATTTATCTAGGTCTCCCCATTTTTGCAAAACTAACATTAATTCTCTTATTTGTAATCTTCTTCCAGAGGCATTCATATTTTCTAAGTCTTTGTCTGAAAATTCTGCTCTATAGGGTTTCTGTAGTACCTTTGATCTCCCTATTTCTATTCCCATCTGTAATGCTAAATTGGATAATTTTTCATGAAATATCCTTACATTTCTGGTGATACTCCTACACAGGAACAATAATTCTTCTTCATCATAGGTATTTAAGCGTTCTAGTCCTACATTTCCTGCTATTATTTCTTCTAATTCGACTTTTAATTTATGAATGTCCATTATTTTCGGAGGTGTGCACTGTTTAACTGACCCTTGCACCCATCTTTCTAGATCTTCAGGTGTTACTATGGTAGCACTTTTTGCTCCTGATGAAGTTACTAAACTTACATCTTTTGAACCTCCAGGTACATCTTTTCTTGGAGTACTATTTATAGAACCTCGAATGGGCAAGTCCATAAGTGATATTGTGGATTCACAGTCACTAAATTGATCCTCAATTATAACTGGAGCTTCAGGTTTGGGGTTATTCACAGGAGTAGGTGCAAGTATGGGTGGAGGACAATTTCCCTGAGTACCATATAATGGAACTACTGGACCAATTGTTACAGGTATGGTCAACGAATCAGGATGTACTTTTATCTGAGTTATTTTCTGTATTAATTCTGCTCTGGTTTTTTCTATGGCTTCTTTTTCTTTATCATGTAGTATTCTATTCGGGGTGAATTCATGCATTACCTGTGGCACTAATGGAGTTTTTGGTGGTGCACTTGGGGTGCATCCACTTGTCCCTTCCTGATATGGTGGGGGATTTCTTAACATTTCCTCCATAAATTCGTCTTCAGACTCCTCATTTCTCATTAAATGTTTTGTCTTTTCTGTACATTTGCCTCCTGATTTCTCTCCTTCTGTGAATAATGGATACAGCCCTTCTGTAATCATTGCCCTTCTCCATTGTTTCATCTGACCCTCTCTCGACTCACGTAAATATCTGGGGAAAAATCCTGGGTAACTTCTATTACTTCTAGATCTATCCCGCTCAAATGCCTCGGTTTCCCATTCTTCTAGAGCTTCGTACTGAGTTAATCTAGGTCTGGGTTCTAAGTCATTCATCCTCAATCTCAAATTCTGAAGAATTCGCACATTGAACGTGCCATTCTGGGAAAATGCTAATATTCCATAATTTTTGGTGTATTCTATCCAATTCTCCATCCATACACAAGTATGATAACCTCTCTCCATCATCATAAATGATGCTGGCGTTTTAGCTGGTGGAATAATAATTCCTTCTCTAGTTTTGATTGGTTTGTCCTTTTTAAAATAATTCTTAATCTTTTGTAAGAATGACATTTTTCTCCTTTCTCCGTACATTCTATCTAATCCTCTATGTACAAAATTATATTCTGCAAAACCTAGGAATCTCCTATCCGGACGAGTTCCTGTTAAAGTCGGATCACGTTTTAACATGCAATCCTTATCCACTAAGAATTTTGCTTCTATATTTTCGACCAATCAAATGTCTGCTATCTTTTATTTCCGAGCCAATCCTTGCGCGGCCTTTTGGTGACGTTTCTCTGTCAACCCCTCCTTTACAATCTGCTCTTTTCTGTCCTCGCTGGTTTTAACCAATCCCAGCGCGGCACCTGTGACGTCAGTACTACTCCTGACTACTGACCCCTCCTTTACAAGTGTCTCTCCACACCCGCTGTTTCAACCTACCACAGCGCGGCGTTTTGTGACGTCAGCTCCCTCTCCGGCAACTGACCCTCCCTTTACAAAAATTTACGCAAACTTATTTTCTCTATAAATCTTAATTAAATTTCAGTAACAACATAAAACATTCGCTATCGTGCCAGTTTCCACTAATTTTGAAAAGGATAGTTTCTTCCACACTTTAGTAAAACCCTTCCTTTTACTAAAACATATACTACGAGTAAAACACTTCCGTCTACTCTTCACACAAGCTCCAGAAGTACCTGTTACTTCTCCAATGTTACCCTTACTAGGTGATATAACATCACATTTTTATCAGCGTACCCTTTTTGCTATTACTCACACACATAGAGTCCCTAACGAGTACTTGAAGTCCTGCTTAACTTCTCAGTACTATTTCTGCCTGACAGATAACCTCACTGCAGTATGGCTTCCACTTGCCACCCACTATTCTTTTTACCCCGGGGTATTCTGGACAACATATAACAAAACTCAAAATTTTAAGCGGATGTTAGTTCATAAAAATACAAATAAAATTCTCATTACCCAATTAACAAAAAGTAACCAAAACCGTCCTCTGCTTACCAGAAAACTGATCCAGCGCAATATTAGCCAACAACATTCATACACCATATACTCACTTGGGCCCATGCATTCACACTACACTAATACTTACGCTGGGTGTCAGATGTACTCTTTTATCAAAGTCCCTGCTACCAATTACCTTCTGATTGAAGAGTAATAACTTACCAATGGATCCTTTGCTAATTGGAAAGTTTAAAATGAGTGACATTCATTATAGTACATAATCCTGAAATAACCACTGAGTCAGGAAGTTTTAAAATGTTTATCTAAAGTTTTAACAGAGCAAAATACAGAAAACACGGTACTTGATTGAAATACCCAAGAAAAAGCATAGAAATGATTTTGCTAATAAATGACGGTGTTTAAGGAAAGGAAGAGGATAGAGACAGCAGCGCAACTAAAGGTTGTAGTATAGTTACCTAAATGCGAGAACCAAGCCCCTTGGCCAAGGAGTTGGAAAAGATAGGACCCAGGAAGGATGAAGAGCAAAGACTTCTTCCAGGATCAGGACAGGACCGGTGACCTCTCTACAACGACGCCTGCGCCGTTCCCTTCTCTGATACTCGACTTCTCTCGATTCTCCCGGGCCTTCCTTCTAATGGACTCCGCCGCCCCCTCCTCAGGACCTCTTCTGGACAGGGATTCAGTCAGCAACCGATCAGCATGGCAGTCTGGAGCTAAGAGGTCTCTCGCAGCATGGACGCCTGTTCTTCGTGAAAGCATGCTCCGACTAATTAACTAATGCTATATTCTATTATGCCCTTCTACACACATGTACCTCCCCTTAATGTTGCTAAAATATGGGACCACTACTTCTGATTGGACAGGGACAGGGGGTGGATTCTCGCACCATATTGATTTGGCCTAAATTGTAAAGCCTATTGTCTTCACGTTCCCGCCCCTTCAAATTAATACATTCGCTTTATTTCCCACCCGTCTCACGACAAATGTTATACATTTTACAGGGGAAAAGTATCATTTTGTCCTCCGGAAACATAAAGTACAGCATCTTCGGCCAATGGGTCATGGCCTTGGGAGACGTCCAAGTTGACTTCACTTGGCAGGCACACAGGACACATGCGCAGAACCATCTGTCTCTCGAGTTTCAAGTCACCAACCCAGACCCAAGTTTACGAATTACTAAAAGTGCAAGAAGAAAATATTAAAATCACAAATAAAAAGTTTCACTGTATACCCGCTTTCCCTACTCTATTCCCAATTAATTATAATACTATCCTGCATTAGTAGTATTAAGAAAACGACAATTTAATAATGACATGAGAGCAAGCTGAAGCATGTGAAAACATTTAGCGGCCATTTTAGTGCACACTGCGCAGAAGCAGAAGTTTCCCACCAAGCAAAGAAAGACGTCACACCATGTGATCAGGTTGCGACATGCGCATTGAGGTTCCAGCGCTTTAGCGGACATTTTGGATTACAGACAAGCGTTATTCATTAGTAAAACACATAGGCAAGCTTCTGTCCCTCTTGTGTTTGTGAATGCAAAGGTTAGTTTTGACAATACAAGTTTAATAAATTAATACTATGAAGAGGATTGCGTACAAGCAAGTTTCATTTTTGAAACCTTGCTCCATCACAGTGTTGGTTGAGGTTGTGCTCGAGTAGGAGTTCATTTAAGGATTGGATTTGGGTGTTAGATTCATCATTTCAGTGGAGGTTGAAATCGCCTAGGATTATGTTGTTGTCATCAGAGAGTGAGCAGTGGGTTACCAGATCTGATAGGTGTTCGAGGAAGGGGGGAGTGTTGCCTGGGGGGTGGTAGAGAAGGTGGCAGTTTGTTGACTTATTGTTTTTCAGGCGTATAGAGGTGTTGAGATATTCAAAGGTGCTGTAAGTGGAGGAGACAGATTCCACCATCGTGATGGTATTTTTGTGGATGATGGCTAAGCCCCCCCCCTATTTGGTCGATTCTGTCTTTTTTGATGATTGAGAATCCAGGGGGAACTAGTAGGTCGAGGATCGGGTAGGATGATTTATTTAGCCAGGTCTCTGTGATGAATGCAATGTCAATGTCATAGTTGAGGATTGTTTCCGCCAGTTCTGTGGCATGTTTGGAGGCAGATCTACAGTTATAAGTAGACAGTTGGTATTGTTCGAGTTGCTGTTTTGTTAAAGAGAGGAGGGTGCCCTGGGGATATCCGAAAGGTGTGCTCGCGGTCTAGCCTTTGACCTGGGTGGAACAGGGTTTCTCCCGATACCAGTGATCACCTGGATCTTGGAGGTGGGTTTTCTGTTTCTGGTTGGTGTCAGATTGTATGTTTTGGCCAGCTCTATCGTTTCGCTGTGTGACATTTTAGGAGAAGTTCGAATCGGTCTACGGGCGCGGTGTTTTGAGGGAGTGGTGAGCCAGCTGTTAGGCTGAGTTTCTGGGGGTTGGAGTGGAGGTCTGGTGTTGTCCGAGGGGTAGGGGGGTGAACAGTGGGCATGGTCGGGGACAGTTTTGAGGGTCATTAGGATTTTGTTGATACCTACTTTGTTGATCTCGGTTTCCATGAGATTAAGTCTTTTTGTTAGGTCTGGTGAGGGGGTTTGGTTGGGGTGGAGGGAACGGGGGTTAGTGGCTGCGACATGTTGGGTGGGAGGTGTACAGGGTATATGGGGACGAGGTTAGAGAGTGAAAGAGGAGGTTGAGTGTTGGTACTTTGTCTATTCGTGGCGGTTACGGAGGGTGCTTTGAGTGGGCGCGGTAAGGGGTCGGACCGTAGTTTGGGAGGGGGAGGGAGGGTATTGTGCCTATTCAGAGTGGGAGCTGTTTCCCTAATGGTGTGGGTGGATGTACGGAGGGGTGTGCGGTTTGGGGGCGGGGTAGAGGGAGAGGAGCTGGGTTGAGTGGGAGGATTGACGTGGGAGTTCGGGTCTGGGCTGATAGTGATGGTTCTCGTCGTGTGGTTGGTGTTCTGGGGGTGAGGGTTTCAGATCTGGGAAGGAGGGAGGTTTGTGTCCGGCTTCGTGTAGGGGGGGTGTGCGTGGGAGCTGTGGTCGTGATGAGGGTAGGGGCAGAAGCTTGGGGGAGGCTGAGGTGGATAGCCTTTTTCTGGATGGCATCTCTGTGGGGGTTTTGTTTAGGAAGGGGTTGCGTATGGGGGAGAGAGCCTTACAGAGAGTGGGGAATATAGATTCAAAAGAGCGTAGGTTGACATCGGTGGCTTGGATAAGCACAATACTGGTTCTGTAGATAGTGAGGGTGGCCTTGCCTTTGAACATGGGGGAGTGAGATAACGTCAGAATATGCCCGTGAGGGATGGTGGAGGTTTTGCTTATGCGTAGGTAGTTGGTGAGGGTAGAATTCCATTTCAGGGGTCGGGTGGTGTAGAAGATTAGATCGGATTTTTTCTGTCCTTTGGAGGGGTTGTGATAAAGATCTGTTATGAGTGTTTCATGACGTTGTTTGATTAGATTGTGTTTGAGTTTTTTTGAGGCGGTGAGTGAGAGGTTTGGGGGGGTAGGATATGTAGAAGGAGTTTGGGCCAAGAGGTTTCAGGAGATGGGAGGGAGTGGGTGCAGGTTCTAGGTCTGATGGCCACCAGGAATCATTCCATGTGTTGCTGCTGTTGCCAAAGATCAGTACTTCCATCTTGTTTGCGTTCAGCTGCAGGCAGTTGTTCTTCATCATGTCGGCGACGTTTGTCATGCATCTGTGGAAGTTAGTTCTGGTGGTGGTGGGGTCGTCGGTGAGTGAGAGGATGAGTTGGGTGGAAATTCTGCTGAGACCGTGGGATCTGACGATGTTGGCCAACGGGGTCATATAACCATTGAAGGGCGAGGACTAAGGGGTGAGCCTTGGGGGACACAAAAGGTGATCTCCTTGGATTCAGAGGTGAGAGGTGGGAGGTTGATCCTCTGGGTTCTTCCAGTGAGGAAGGAGGTGATCTATCTGAGCTCGTCCCCTTGAATGCTGATGTGGTGGAGTCTTTCGATCAGTGTGTGGTGGGATACGGTGTCGAAGGCTGCCTAGAGGTGGAGGAGGATCAAAGCTGCTGTTTCTCCTCAGTCGAGGAGGGCTTGTATGTCGTCGCTCGCTGCAATCAGGGCAGTTTCAGTGCTTTGATTGCTGGGGAGGCCATATTGGGAAGCGTCTAATTGCTGCTTCTGCTCCATGTGTGTCATGAGTTGATTGTTGATGATATTTTCCAGTACCTCTGCTGGGAATAGGAGCAGGGAGATTGGCCGGTATTTTTTGAGTTTGCTGGGTTCGGCTGAGGGTTTTTTGAGTAGTGGTCTGACTTTGGCATGTTTCCAGGTTTTGGGAAATGTTGCGGTAGTGATAGAGGTTTTGAGTAGGGTGGTGAGTTTCGGGCCGATCCTTTGGTATCCAAAGTTGAAGATGTGGTGCCGGCATGGGTCTGTGGGTGCTCCTGAGTGGATAGATTTCATGGTGGAGGTGATGTCCTGGGTGGAGAGGATAGTCCAGGTGGCCAGTTTGTCAGTTATGGTGGTGGTGTCTCAGTCGAGGAAGTCCGTAGGTGCGGTCTGGGGTTTGAAGTTTCTGTATATGGTTACAATCTTGTCGTGGGTGAGGTTATCGCACAGCTCCTGTGAGGGTGTTGTTTTCACTGGCAGCCAGGTTGGAGAATTCCTTTACAATGTCAAAAAGTTCCTTGGTGTTGTTGGTGCTGGTTTTGATGCATGCAGCAAGGGCTGTCTTTTTTGTTGCCCTAAGCAGGCGGTGGTAGAGGTTGAGGGAGGTCTTGAAGGTTGCCCTGTTGCAGGGGTCCTTGCTGGTGCGCCATCTCCTCTACAACTGTTTGCTGTCTCGTTTTGCTGTTCTGAGTTCTTGGGTGTATCAGCTTGCCTTTTTGGAGGATTTTCTCTGGATGTTGCTCTTAATGGGAACAATGCTGCTTGCGCAATTGGTGATCCAGGCATTGGCATTTTTCACTCCCTGTTCAAGGTTAGTGGTGTTAGCAGGGTTGGAGGTGTTGAGGGCATCTGCCCAGCTGGTCTCTGAGATTTTTCCACTTCCGGTGGGGGGTGTTGGTCATCTTGGGGGTGGCGATGTGGGGGCTGGAGATGCTGAAGTGGATGATGGAGTGATCGGTCCATGTGAGTTCTGTAACATGGCTGTATTTGACACTGTTGTTGGAGGTGAAAATTTGTATCTGTCTATGTGCCCTCTTTCACTCCATGTTAAATTGAACTGCCACTGCTCCTCCAGCCTGTCCTGCATGGTCAGCTTGCTTACCTTGCTGCTATCTCCTTTACCCTTCTTTCCATTGTCCAAGTCTATGCCACCATCCCCTCCCTCTTGCCCTCCATTGCCCATTGTGAAGACCCTCCTTCCTGCCCTTCATGGTTCATTGTGCTGCCGCTGCCCTGCCGCCTGCCCTGAGTGGTCTATTGTGCTGCCACTACCCTTGCGGCATGCCCTGCATGGTCAGCTTGTTGCCCATGCTGCCTCCATCCTGCTCTCCATTATCCGAGTCCGTGTCTCTACTCTATTCCTACTGCCCTCCATGGCCTGTTGTGCTGGCACTGCCCCTCTCTTCTGCCCTCCATGGTCAGTTATGCTGCCACAGATACTCTTGCCTGTCCTGCATGGTTGTTTGCTGCCCCTTCCCCTCTAACCTCTTCTAAGGTCCATTGTTCTGCCACTGTCCCTCCCATCTGTCCTGTGTAGTCCGTTGTGCTGCCACTGCCCCTCCCATTTACCCAGTATGGTCAACTTTCTGCCTCTGCCCCCTGCTCCCTCTCCTTTGCCCTCAATTGTCCGAGTCTGTGTCCCTACCCCCTCCTTCCCAACAGTACTAATAAACAACTAAAATGATAACATTTTGCATTTATTACAAAAATGTGGCACACCTGAAGTCATCTTGATGGAAGCAAAACTGTGAAACCTAAAGCATTTGCTTTAGAAATGAACAAAATGAGTGGGGTCTTTTTCGCATAGAAATCATTACACATCTACAGTAAGGCTACAATGGTAGGCCTGAAACCATGGCTGCGCTACCACTGTAGTTGATGGCACAATAGGTGTCACAGCCCATTAGTGGTATTTAACTTCCAGGCCACGGGTACAGTTTGTAAGATATATTAGGGACTGATAGGCAAGTTAAATATAGAAGGGTTCTAAAGCTAACAAAAATATAAGGCCCAGCAAAAGGCAAAAAATCTGGGGTGACCAGGTTGAAAAGGCGAATTTGCTGTAATGCCAATTGTTAGAAATGGGATTTCTGGTTGGCTAGGGCAAGCACCTAAGCCAGGCAGAAACCACCACTCTAGTCAGGGCAAGGGAGTTACACACCGAAGATACCCCCTGCTCACCCCCTTGGTAGCCTGGCACGAGCAGTCAGGCTTATCCCAGAGGCAATGTGTAAAGCTTTTGCGCAACATACACACACAGCAGCGACACACTAGGCACACCACAAAAGAAACTCCACACAAGGTTATATAAAAAATAGCCTTTGTATTACTCATAAACACATTAGATCATAATCACAAATATACACTGTGCCACCTGGCACTAGGTAATACTTTACAGGGGATTATATACATGACAGGGCCAATCGGGCCACTGTCAGAACCATTAGAACCGGTAGTAAAAGATAACACAACCAGTAACTACTGATAAAGACACTTTGCATAAATCACATAAGCATTAGGCATAAACACATTATGCATCATCACATTTAGAAGTGTACCACAGTAACACTCCCCAGGTGCATACATCACCTTAGGGCCTTGCACCCTACCAGAACACAAGGTGCTCCCAGGCCCACTGGCCTTCCTCGGGGGCCCATCTGGGACTCCCCTGCAATGCCCTACGTCCATGCAAAGTCAGGGCTCTAAATGGGGCCATCACCCGCCCACACTCTAATGGGGGGGGGAGGGTGCAACTCACCCTTGCCCCTCTCCTGCCAAAACAGAAATGCCTCCGTTGTTGCAGCTGCCCGCAATCTGGCGGTGCAGCTGTGACCCCCACTGGGCCCAAACAGTGTGCCTCCTAAGCCCCCTTTACCAGGGCTTCTTCTTGGGGAAAAGAAAATCGGCACAACGGCAGGCACCAACAGTGCCTTGTGAGCCCCCCTCACCGGGGCTCTTCCAGTGCAAGTAACCGGCACCAAAAATGTCTTGGGAGCCCCTCCTTCCCGGGTGCGCCTCTTGGTATACCTGACGCCTCACATAGGCACCTGCAGCGTTCCCTCCAAGCCCCACTCACCGGGGCTTCTCTCCCTCAGTAGGGCCTATCTGTTAAACAAGACGGATGCAGCCGCTCGGAGCGCACGAGGCTCCAGCTCTCCCTCGGGGTCTGGTGAGCCTATGAGGTTCCGTCTCCACTTGGCCAACTCCGCGGGGCTCTTCTCTGCTTCTCTCCACTTTAGCAGATACGCGGGGTAGGCTCCCGCCGGAATGCTGAGTCCGCGGCGTCTCTTCTCTCTGTACAGCCCCGCCCACGGTCAGGCTCTCATGCCTGACTTCCGGTCCGGCACTCGGATCGAACGGAGCGGGAGCCCGATTCTCAAGCTCAGAAAAAGGTGGCATCAAGTATCTGCCACACGTTCACCTGGGCACAGTGGAAGCCCTCTTCCTTTGAGCATCTGGTGACACGCGGGGCTCTCCTTGCCACCACGAGAGCCCCACCCCCAACCAGGCAACACCCGCCTGACTTCCAGCGGCCTCTCCTGGACCGCTCTGCCTGATTTGCTGCTTACAGCAACGACCCCGTCCACAGCCAGGCAAAAGGCTTGCGTGGCTTCCTGGCTTCACGGAGCAGCGTCTCCGTCGTTTTCTGGGGCTCAGGAGAATAAATCAAATAATGCCCACCACACGCTCCTGACACCCAGGCAAGTTGGAGTCCCACTCTTTGGGCTCAGGCCATAAAGATGTAGCGCTCACGAGGCGCTAAGTCCAAAATGCAGAGGGGCAGAGATGGGCACAGGCAGGCCAGCATGTAGGGACCCCCAGGAAGCTGCAGCTGGGTCCCACGGTGGTTCCTACTTGCCCAGCAGTCCTTCGGCCTCACAGCTCCAAATAAGCACAAGTAAGCACACAGACATGGGGTCACAGCCCCAATATTTATATCAGCTAGGTCTTTGTTCTGCCCTGGCTCAGGGCTTGGGGATCCAGTCCCAACTGGTTCTGGGGGGTGCTGAAGCATTTTCTATACAGTGCTCACACCCTCCTTTGTCAGGTTAGGCTCTGGCCCCAGACACACCACAGGGGGGCGGAGCCAGCATTGTACCAACCAGGCACAGACCTATTCAGGGTCAGGGGCTACTCCTCCCACTACTCTGAATGCAGATCAGGTCCATTCAGCCTAGCGCTGACTCACCCAGCCCCTCTGGAGCCACTGCAGCTCACCAGCCCCTGTCACTCCATAGCCAGACATGCAATACACATCAGGCAGGCACAAAGACACATAGCCCACAGAAATGCCAACTTCTAAAAGTGGCATTTCTAAAATAGTGATAATAAAACTGCGCACACCATCATGAAGCATTTATTATTACTGTTCCAAACATACCAAACTTGACCACGCTGCTCCTCTCATATCAGGAATTACCACTGACACACATATCAGGGAATCCCCAATGCCTTCCTATGAGAGGGCAGCCTCACATCAGTGAGAAACCAAAATGGCTGTTTGTCACTTCCAGGACATGTCACACAATTAAGGTACATGTCCTACCTTTTACCTACAATGCACCCTGCCCATAGGGCTAGCTAGGGCCTACCTTAGGGGTGACTGACATGCAGTAAAAGGGGGGTCAGAGACATGGCACACACTTTATGTGCCACGTCACAGCGGCAGTAAACTGCGCACACAGGCCCTGCAATGGCAGAGGCCTGAGACAGGTTTGAAAGGCTACTTTGATGGGTGGCGCAATCAGCGCTGCAAGCCCACCAGTAGAATTTAATTTACTGGCCCTGGGTATCTGAGATACCACTTTACAAGGGACGGACAGGTAAATTAAATATGCCAAACAGGTGTAGACCAATCTTACCATGTTTACCACAGAGAGCACACGCACTTTACACTGGACAGCAGTGATAAAGTGCCCAAAGTCCTAAAACCACCAACACCAGGTCAGAAAAAAGACTAGGAGGAAGGCAAAAAGTTCAGGGATGACCCTGCAAAAAGGACCAAGTCCAACACCAATGACTTATCTGGTTAGATCCATGCCAATTTCTTGGAAATGAGATATGTTCCTTATTAAACAAGCATTTGCAATACAATCGGTCTCGCTTTGGGACCTTATAAGTATTTAGTGATGCAGTGGGACCACTCCAGAGGGTTGTGGATGAAATGGATTTGTGTGGGTAGGCTTTTGGAAGAAGGAGTGCAGAATATCAGATAAACCTACAGTAGTTGTTTCGCACTGAATGGATCTAAGGCATTGAACTCAAAATACAAAAAAGGAAATGCATCACAAACAACAACGTTGTCTTCAAAAGTCAGAATCTTTGAGTGCAGTGCTGTCTCCGCTTTAAAGGAGGACTGAAATGTGACTCCCATGACTCCTTCTTCAACCCTCTGGACAAGATGAGGAATGCAGCGAGAGGGTAAAGGGGTGGGCAAAGGTTGTGGCCTTACGGGCAGGGCTGTCGTCTTTACAAATGGGGAACCATGTTAGAGTTTCAGCGGAGCAGTAAAAACCATGACATGAGCAGGGATTTCTGATAGAGTGCGTGTTCCTTTAAAGCAAACGCAAACCAAATATGTAAATTTCTGAATTCAAGCAATTGCTTGATGGAGCTGTGTATGAGAAGCAGCAGTGGCCTGGTGGAGCTGTGCGCAGAGAAGCAGCAGTGGCTTGGTGGAGCTGTGTATGAGAAGCAGCAGTTGCCCGGTGGAGCTGTGTATGAGAAGCAGCAGTGGCCCGGTGGAGCTGTGTATAGAGAAGGAGCAGTGGCCTAGTGGAGCTGTGTACAGAGAAGCAGCCGTGGCCCGGTGGAGCTTTACACAGAGAAGCAGCAGTGGCATGGAGGAGCTGTGTATGAGAAGCAGCAGTGGCCTGGTGGAGCTGTGTATGAGAAGCAGCAGTGGCCTGGTGCAGCTGCACATCTATAACGGAAATGTATCCTTAACTTCTAAATTCCTTGCACCACTAGAACCATTGGTGGCTCCGCCGCTAGTGCTTGGCCTATTCTCCCTGTGCTTCTTAGCGCTCTTGGGTCTCAGAGAACTAGAGGCTCAGAGTAACAGAATTGCTGGTGCAAGAGTGGCGCCGATGCACATTCAGTGCCTGCAGCGCCGACATGATGCCTAAATAAGGGTTAGGGCATTCCAGGCTCTGATTTTTGCTCCTGCACCCGGCTACAAATGCATTGACATTCATTAAATCCTCTTGTCAGAGCTGTGCCCTGACTGTGGCAGCCAAAGGGATTCCAGCCTGACACAGCACCCCCAAACTCGGTAGCCAATCAGGGGAAACAAATACGCAAACGTGCCTGTTCCTACACATGTGCCATGTATGTTGGTGTACGCAAATATACCAATAATCTCCATTAGCATAGTACACAATACCACATGAATTGCTGTTTGACATTTGATAAATGGTGTTAATTATTACCAAACTCAATGGTATTAACCAGGAAGAATGGTACAGTTAGTTAAAACCTGCAGCAATACAAATGTGTGCATTAGATTAATGTATGCTTTGCAGGCTGTAAGGATTACTACAACAAATGCCTTAACCCACTGATAAACCTCGATAGGACACAACCATTCATATGCCTGTTGACAACAGTGCACTGAAGCAAGCGATGTAACCCTTTAAGCTCTTTATTACGATTTAAAATAAACCTTTGGCGAACAGATTAAACATGGATGTATACGCTAAGTGTATTAGCCACCTGAGCTACCTTACAACTTTCATACATTTATACACTTAAAGTATACATGCTGATGTCTGCTTCAGGTGCGTTAACCCCTTAAGATATCTTAAAATGTACCCTCTTTCTGAATAATGAAGTAAGTCGGAAGAGCAGCTGTGTTTCTATATAAAACCTATGGTACGTGGTATTAGAAGTAAGGAGTAATTGAACCAGCACGGCCGGTTAACAATTAAATGTACCCAAGTCGGACATACACAATACATGCACATTATATCCTGAACTTTCCTTTTCACAAATCATTATTTTCCACAGTGACCTTCGAAATAGTTCAATTTAACTAAACGAAAACGACAACTCCCAGAATGCACCACTATAGTAAATGAAAGCAAAGGACTGGAAATGAGCTGTTTCCTGACATAGAGCCATGTGGTAACTCTATCTCGAGCTGTCACTGACGGGTCTGGAAACGACCCAGTTCGCAGTGTTCACTATACAGAAAACTCACTTTTTCACTCTCACTCACTCCCCTCGGTGGGGGAGATAGCAAAGACCTCTGCTATTTTGGCATACAGCTCTTTGACATTGGTGAAGCCCTCGATTTTGCAGGTGGGGCTCCCATGGGCCAGCTGGGTGTGGAAGATGAGGTGGGGGCGGATGCAGGGCTGGACAGGTGGGGGGGTGAGCAGCCTGGCTGTTTGCATGGGGCCCGGGACCTCGGTGGTCGTGGCCCCAGCCTTCGGCTCCAGGGCTGCTCTATTTTCCATGAGCTTAGCCGGAGGCTCCTTTCCCCGTCTGTCCTTCCTGCCTGATGGGCACGGCATCCTGTGTTTGTCCCGGCGGGGGTTGTGGGGCAGGACGTGGGAACGACGGAGGTGGCAGGGTCCAGACGGGGATCTGTTGAATTATAGATGCCAGTGCTCTCTCTGTCTCCGTGGGATGGTAGAGAGGTAACTGACACAATTAGTGGCGTGTTAGGAACAACTGTGGCCCATGAGTGGGTGGCCATGCTGGTTACCACAGCAAGCACCAGAAGGCAGCGGCTGACAGAGGCACCATGCATTTGTGAGACGACCATGCAACTGGCTGGTGTCGGTCGGTGTTAACAGGGAGGCAGATACAGAGAAGCGCTTAGGGCATGGCAATGGCCATCAAGTGAAAGCACGGCGGGAGGGGGCTGCAGGCGGCAGCCGCCATTGGTGATTCTACGCCCATGTAAAAACTCATTAAAGAAAGTTGTGCCCACAGACTTAAGAACACGTACCATGTAATAACCGAAGTAAAGGGGCCAGTCGCCATGGGAGGTCACAAATGAAGACAAGGTGGAACTAAGGAGGGACTAACAAGCCTCTTTGCGAATCAGAAGCCAGCATTTACGAAGAACAAAGACACAAGCCAATGAAAAATATGGGCGGAGAGTGGGTGGGGCTTCCATACCATACTCCACTACAACAAGTACCGCAGACCAGCGCGTGCGCGCTGACTCAGGCTCGACCTAAAAATGAAACTGGACCAATTTAAAACAAACATTGGGGGAAATGTTCTTGTCTTGCTCACAAGCTGTGAGTAATTGGATTATTGGTTGTGAAGGGTAGTATTGTGTAGTTCCTATATAACCTATACAGGATCTGCGCGTTTGGATAACATAAACTGTGGGTTTGGTGGTGGACCGATTCCGTGCACCCCCACCGGATACGTTAGCCTGTCTGTATCAGCTAGCTTACAGTGCCACTAGAGTCTCCTCTTATCGGGGAGAGAATAGTTCTTGGCATCCTCAGAACATGACAACCCTGATCCCTCAGGATCGTGGAAACAATATACTACCTTTCGCTCAGTCACTCGTGCTCACTTAGTTTGTCTCAGAGAGTTACACAGAATAAACAGGCTGGGCGTTTCAATAAGTATTTATTGAACAGTTGTTATTCTAGTGTATAATAGATGAGCTGCAACAACCATTAGACAGTAGCAGAGATATATGATTAGCAATATTACGAAAGTAAAGGGATGGTATAGTTCTACCATCTTGCAGAAATCATGAATATATACAAGTACATAAAACACATGATAAAAAGTGCGTACTCCTACGATGCCTCCCTAACTAGATGTACCTAAATATACCTAGCATCTATGTAGGTGTTATGCCAAGAATCCCTCTAGGATCTAGTCCACCCCATTACCTGAGAGTTTAGAGAATGTGGGACTCCGTCCTGGTCTCGAGTTGGACACCCCGCGAGGGATGTTAGACCACTGCGAGCTGGAGCGTCTGCATGCAGGAACCTCAGCGTCTCTGGTCAGTGCGTCAGCCGGGAAGTCACGGTCTCCTCTATCTTCCTAAGCAAGATGTGTTGTATATATATATACCCATAGGTCTCCCCAGGGGTCCTACCTTGCTGTGTTACTGTGTCGGCCTAAAGGATGACGTTGGGCCTGAACTTTATACAGAGATATTATACAGGATATTGTAATCCTACTGTTAGTCCTGCTGTGCTTCCAAGAAGCCTCATGCATAATGTATGAGAATCGAACCAGGGAAAAATCCGTGTTCTGAATCCAGTGTCATATCTAGGTAAAAGGTCAGTGCCTAAGAACCGTTATGTATGCAATGTAGGGAAGGATGTAGGTGAAAGGTTGTGATGTTACCTGCGCCTATATAGGGTACCTATATGGAATATAACACCCACTCCTCTTCCGAATGGATGACATGTAACCAATTACTGTACTACTAACATTACTAGATAGTGGTACGCACAAAGTTTTATAAAACATCTCTTTAGGTAAAATGTTAAAAAAATTCTAACAAATTCTAAAAGCTTTAAAAAATTTAAAAGGAAATGTTTCTACCTCTAAAAGTGTCCGTGATTTATAGTTCAGACTACTACAAGCATTAAAAAAGCCATGTATGCCCAAAATATGAAAGGAAAGTCAATTTAGTTTCAAAGTTCCAAATTTGAGCTTGTTTAGAAAAAGTGCGAATTATTCCCAGCACATGACAAACCAAATGAGCTCAAATGTTTATGTGTCCTGGCTGGTAGACATAACATTTTTGTTGCTTGCTTCAGCAGTATACGGCCCCTGTAGCACCTCGCAGAGCACGTCAATTGAGCACAGATGTTCCACGCTGTCCGCAGCCGGTGCTGGGGCAGCCTGTGCGCCGTCCAAAGCCTGGGTGTCAGAGGAGGAGCCGGTGTTCAGACCAACAGGTGCAGTTACTACCTGTGGTGGCTCAAGGAATGCCGCCATCAACATTGGAATACGTTGAGGACACTGCAGAACATGGGCCGTTATCGGGTCCAGTAAAGCATTCACGTCCGGTTGCGCACATGATGGGAGTGTCAAACACAGGTCTAACACGCATTCTTCTCCGCAAAACAGGCATCGGAGGACAGGTAAGATGCAGTCTATCCAGACTGGTCAAAATGACAAGAACCAAGATTGACTTAGTTCCCTTAGGCGAGGCATGTCTAGAAGTTGTACCATGCGGTCACGGTATTTACGCTCCAGGAGTGTTCTTTCCATCGCCTAGGTGACTGGAACGTCCATTGCATAGCAAATCGAAAACAATCAGGATACCTGCTATTAGAAACAGGATCAGCGGAAGTCCTCCAAAGATGCTTCCGAATACGGAGGGTATGAAGTTTGGTATAACTCCAAGTACCGTCTGAAAGGTGCTCAGAAGTCCAGAACCTATGGTCTTAAATAGGTGGACAATGCCTGTCGTAACAGACATGTTAAAGATATGATTTACCATTTCTGCAAAATGGAAAGGACAGTTTGTATGAATGAGCGCCTGTATCTCTGCCGAAGACCTTGCGATCTGGAGATCAAAAGTCTCTCGAGCGGAGGTTAAGGGCACAGACTTCTGTAGAAGCATGGCTTTCATTCTGCTTAGAGTATCAAACCGTATTAAGGAAACATTCAGTGAAGGCCATAACGGCGCCTCCCTGACTGTATGTGTCGGTGGAAACAATACTTGCATACAACAAGTAACCCTGGAGCTCACGGTTACCAGATATGCGATGCCCGGGAGCATGCCACAGCAGCCTTAACTGTTCAGCATCAAGTAACTCCCATTTGAAAGTAGCCTGAATGCTGGAGTAATCACTGCAGCTGGGGCACCCTTCAAATGACAGGACAGGTTTGCTACAGAACCATTACAAGCTCCGTGCAACATTATATCCTGGCATATGAGTGATCCACTTAAAGCATTCTCGCAGTTTGTACCGCTCAGAAACACTTCTTGATCCCCACTCCGGCATCGAAATCTGTATGGTAATTCCCAAGATTCCTTAATGTATTCCGTCCCATTTCTTCATACCTGCCTGCCTGCTTTTGTTCAAGGCAATATTGAAACTGAAAAGTAGTGACCGGTAGAGCTATGTGGCCATGGATTAGCCATTCTGTGGATGGTGATTCTGCCACTGTGAATGGTAATCTATCCAGTTTTTCGATACTCAGCATTGTATATTTTGCTCCCCTTTGTGCCATTTCTATCTGTTTATCTGTTAGATTGTATTCAGAAAACAGAGACGTGCTGTTGTCAAACGCCAACCCACGTAGCCTGCACGCAAAGATTGCAGCGTCCAGCTCAATAACATAATAGAACGTAACTGTGATTGCCCGTGTTGTAATATGGCCAAATTTTGTTCTAGTATGTCTATCGCAGAAGATACAATGTTGCCTAAGGAATATATTCTGGAGGTCAATGTGGTTAACCCACATTCTACCACTGCTAGAGATTTTTCTAGATTTATACTGTCTATTTCCCGTAATATCTCTGCGGCCTCTTGTGATATTTTCCAAATTTTATTGTAGACAGCATAATAGAAACGTTTCTGACGTGGCTTCCTGGGACCCATTAGAAAATCCCTAAGATCCACATCCTGTGACAGTAAGGATAAGTGTTGTTTCACCTGTGTGAGTGCTGAGGTTTTTAGCCAATCAAGGCACAACTTCCCAACACTGCAGGATGTCACTACAGTGTTGTCTCTGTACATAACGTGGATCTTGCCTATGGATACTAAACCCTTCGGTTTTACCCATGAATCTCGCTTGACAATTATTAGTGTCTGTGGGCCAAGTCAACAATTTTTTCCAATCGTGGGCTGATCTGTTGTATTGTATGCGGTCATCTACTGTAATTTCTTTTTAGTGATGTTATGTTGCCCTCGGTGTGTGATGGAGTTGGCAACCGAGGTGTGTTCAAGTCTTTGTTCTTGGCTAGCCCAAGGCAAGACATCTGTTGCACTGTCTCGTTCAAAAACATGATTTGTTGAGGGTTCAGGCATGCTCTAAACAAAGCCATTACCTAGTCCCCAGACTGATTTTAGGTCTATGGTGTCTTTCCACAAGTCGAAACCTTGTTCAGACAACTGGGCAATAAAGGAAGCAGAGTAAATCTGTTTGGTGTTTGTCAACATATTTTTCTGTGCGGATGTTGGTGCAACCTTATAATAATATGAGGCTGAGTCAGACATATTAAACCCCGAAAAATATGGAAATTTCTGTGTAAATGTTTTTGAACTGCCTTTCCCACTGGTGGTATGTGAACACAGTCTAGGATTAGCAGATTTATGCAAAAAGTGATGACCATAATGTTGATAACAATACATAGCTTCAAAATCTGACATGTCTTCCAATGTTTCACTATTAGAAAACGCAGCAGAGTTTTCCAAATCAGATAACATATTATTAACAGTTTCAAAATCCCAATCATTTCATCGGAAAATGTACTTGAGGTAATGATATCACTTAACGATATCTTAAATAAATGAGGAATTCTTAAAATTTCAGTCGGACCACATATATCGAAATCAACCCTGTCCCACACTTTACCATCAGGTATAGGAACTGCTGTAATGTTCACTGATGACAAGTCTCTTTGTTCTCGATGAGATGATTGGTGTGGTTTTAAAAGTAAGTTCACCTTTTGGGCTGCAGAGCTTTGTCGAATGTATTTCTCATTAATAAGCATACTAAAAACTATTACCAGGCCTACCCAGAAAAGAAAGAAAAGTATCCCGGTGGTTATCCATAGTTCTACCCAGGGTGACACAAGGTAAGTCTTTTTAAGAAAGTTCAGAAAGTCTTTTACTTGCTGTTTGCGTGATTTTTTGGCTGGCGTCGTTTCCCGTTCGCTTGGATCCAAAGAAAACGTATCAAAGTTTATGAACTAGCCAGAAGTAGTTCGATCAATTGTTGGTATTGCATCAGGATTTATAGCAATCGTGGTTTGCTCTTGTCGAGGCATGTTGATGTAGACATCTGTATTTGGTCGAATAGCGAGTTGTTTTTGATTTTGAGTTTGATTTTGAATTTGAATTTAAACTTCGGGTTCAAGAGGAACGAGTTCCATAGCATTGTTGCATAGTCCTTCATTCCGTGTTGGAGGCTCTTCGAATGTGATGAGTCTTTCCGTTTGAACTTCTTGGATTGTAGCGAGAGGAGGGCGTCTGCTACTTTGGAGTCCACGTGGCCTACTACTCACTATCGGCCACATAGTGTGGTTTGATTAGGTCAATTGAGACAAATCTTTTCTCCTTTTTTCCGGCAAGAGGCGGTAGAAGTACAGTTCTTGTTCCTTCAATTGCTAGGACTGGTACAGGCTTTCTGTATGATGGCCCAAATTCTTTCTTGTCCGCTATTTTCTCTCTGACCAGATCCCCGACTTTTGGGATCCAGACAGGTCTTGCCGTGACTGATTTGACTTCCCCAGTGGCGGTCTGCTTCAGATGGACATTACTTTGTTGTGTCCTGGATTCATTTAGATCCTGTAAAACAGCCAAACGATCATGGATGTCAAACGGTTTTTCATCCGCCACTGTGCCTTCACAATCAAGATCAGGTACCCACATTCTTGTCCCAAATAGGACCTCATATGGAGTGACCCCCCCTAGAGAACTTCTTGGCATATTGTTAAGAGCACGCTGGACTCCATACAGATGTTTTACCCAACTTTCACCCGTGCCTAATACTCTAGCTGTTAAAGATTGCTTTAAGTCTCAGTTTTTTCTCTCCACTACCGAATTTCCCTCACGATGGTACGGAGATGAGTACTGCAATGCCACACCCAATCCTCGCATGGCCTCCTTGTAAGCCCGAGAGCTAAACGCAGGGCCCTGGTCAGAATGTAATGTGCCAATTGTGTATGTCCCTATAAAGACTCACAAATCTTTTATAACAGTTCGAGCATCAGCCGAGCGTTGGGGCCACACCCATAGGAATCTCGAGCAGGAATTCACTGCAACCATGATATACCTGTAAGCCCGTTCACATTTTAAGGGGCCACAGTGGTCCAGGTAAGTGCACGCGAATGGTCAGTCTGATGCTGTCTAATAATGGGACATGTGCTGGGCGAGCTACGGCGGGTCCATTTACCTGTTGACAGATATCGCAGTTTAAGACGAAGCCTTTGGTTTGCTTTGTTAATCCTGGCCACCAATAGCTTTGTTTCAGAAAAGAAACTGTTGCCGCAGCTCCTGCATGTACAGAACCTATCCCTTCGTGTGCTGCTAGAATTAAACCTAACCTACGATCCATGTTTGGAATTACTCTATCCCCCACTCCAGGAATCTGAGCAAATGGAATGTTATTGGCATATAACTTGTAGGAGTACTTGAGTGGAAACCTTTTTGGTACTGCTCTGCTATTTTTGCGACAAGCATTGATAGCTACCATAATCTCACCGTCTATTCTCGTTTTAGAATGAGTGATTGCAGCTACGGAAGCCGTGCGTACAGCCCCCTTTGCGGCTTCATCAGCCAATGAATTCCCTTCAACGTGAACGCCATCACTCTGATGACTCAGTGTATGTATCACGTGAGCCCTCGGTAGTTCGGTTTTCAACTCCACTACCTGTTCCCATAGCAATTTATGCTTAATTGTGCCACCTTTTGCATCATTGAACCCGTTTTGAACCCAGTACTGCAAATATTCATTGTAAAACTGCACACAGTAAAAGGAATCGCACACAATTAGTGTGGGGAATTCTCGGTCCGTATTTACTAGTGCCAGTATCAGCGCTTTTAACTCTGCCAGCTGTGCCATGCAGTCTCCTAGAGATTGTGTTTTTGTGCAACTTGGGTGGAACTTTCCATCCCGCATGCGACCTTTAACGATTGCACATGCTGTGCTATATTGTTGCTTACTCCCTATGGCCGGTTGAGCAGATCCGTCAGTGTAAATTATATATTCATACTGATCTAGAGGCATTATTTCGTTTGGTAGAGGATATTCTTGTTCGTATTGCAGGAATGCTTGTGTCTTTAAATTTGGGTCGTACCTGTACTCTACATCTGTTGCAGTAAGAGAATTAGCCCATTGTATCCATCTCGAATGTAAAGCTTAAGCATTAGGAACGCTTGCCTTTGTCGCAGCCTCTAAGGCAAGGCTGGAACCGGAGTCACTACTATTATTCGTTTCCCCTGAGCTAGTGCTCTTTCTCTCACTACAGCAGTTTGTACTGCTGTCAGAATCTTTTCTGTAGATGCAAAGCGCATCTCAGCATTTGTGTACAAATGTGATTTGTATGCAATTGGTACTGTCTCACCTTCATTATATGTTAAATTGGTGTACCCAGATTGACCGGCAACTGTACGGATCACCAGGTTGCGTACGTTTACGCGTGTCTGTAAGTGTTTGGAAGCTATCATGTCAGCTTGTAAGGAACGAAGTGTATCTGTATGTTCCTGTGTCGATTGTTTTACTGAAAAACCAGGTTTTATTAAATCGTAGAAAGGTTTTACTCTTTCTGCGTAATCTAAAATGTATGTTCTACCAAAATTTAGGAATCCCAGAATTGACTGTAAATTTTTCAATGATCTTGGAGGTTGGAGCAGCGCGCATTTTTCTAAAGAGTTGGCTGCCAGGCTTTTTCCTTCACTTGAAAGCTCATATCCTAAAAACAGGACACTGTGATGGGCAATTTTTGATATTTTAAAGTTGAATTTGTAGTCCTCAGATGCAAATCCCAAAATTATGGTATTCACTCTGTTCAAGTGTTCCTCTAGGTCATTGTCCATTAGATAAATATCATCCACATAGGACAATGCCTCTTCATCCAATTTTTGAAGTAACTCAGTTACTCTGGCCGAAAACAACCCCGGGCTGTTCCTATACCCCTGGGGGAGTCGACAAAATTGACGCTGGGTCCCTAGCTCTGAGAAGGCTGTCAGATATCTGCTTTCAGGCGCTATATTTTGGCAGAAAAATCGATATGAGATATCAAGTGTTGTTTTATATTTTTTCCGCACAATGTTATTCATTAATGCGGCACTATGTGCATTTTGGACTGCAAATGTCTTAGTGCAAGTGTTTAAATGTCTGTAATCTAAAACTAGACGATAAGTGTTGCCAGGTTTCATGACAGGAAACAAAGGATTGTTCATTGGTGAGGTGCAAGTTTCAATCACCCCTTGGTATTCAAGTTGATCTAAGATCTCCCTGACCTGTTTTTTAGCTTCTTGCTTTATTGGATACTGCCTCTGTGCAGTTGGAGTATTTTTTAAAGGAAGTACGTGGTGGGTTGAATCCTCATCCCATCCAACATGGTTTTTGTATAATGCCGGAGCCTGGGCTACCGCCCACTCCTGCGCATATGTGTGTTGTAAGTGCCTGGGAATATGGTCTGAGAAGGCCAGAAGAATTACTGTTTCTCCTTTAGGGCAATCCATGACGAATGCTGGCGGCCAATCTTGTTCAGCTAATAAAATATCATAGCCAAACGTCAGGTCCTCCCAAAAGAGACCTCTCACTATTCTACATTTGTCCCCCTCCATTTGGAGCGTTATTTCATATACTTTATGTGGGACGCTTACCCTAGTATCGGGTGTTTCTACCGTAATATAATCATTCAAGTCCGCTGTCACCAGAAATTCCTTCAGGTTCTGGCGAGCTATTGTTACTTCTGCCGCACTGTCTAGCCTTGTCAGAGCCCATTCCCCGTTCAGTCCCATTCCCCCTTCAGTAGTCGAGTCCTCAGAATTCTGGGCATGTCTGATCTTTAGACCTGCAACTTTCTTCTTTTTGAACTGTGGCTTTTGCTTTGGTTTTTCTTCTTTTTTAAAAGTGTACTCTTAAGCGTGCTGCTTGTCACTGGACTTTGTACGCTCTTCTTGTCTGTCTGACCGTCCTTCCCTCTCGGAGTTTTTCGATGAACCCTGAAAGGAACGAGAGGAACGTGTATCAGTATCCTGATACCTGTCAGGTTTCCTAATATTTTCCCTATTTTTAAGGTTGTACCTCTTTTCGGAGGGCTCCTGTGGAGGAGATCTACCTCGGGATTGAGATCTATTTCCTTTAAAGTTTTGTTGTTTTTTATTGTCCCACTTCTTCTTAGTTGAAGCAGGTGTCTGCTTGGAAGTGTCCTTTTCAGGACTGCCCATCAGTTGTGGTTTTAAAGCTTTCCCATCCAAACTGTCTCTGCCTAATTCTGCATATGCAGGGTCAATTATTTTTGGTAGTTTGTGTTCATGTTCTAAAGGATTGAACTCCCTCAGGCGTTGGCGGATGGCCACTGAAGCTGCTTCCCCCTTAATGTTAGCTAGTATTATGGCTGATACCTGGGCATAGTTACCTAGTAACTTCATCCCTAAGTTTAGGGTAGGTTCTGCTCCGTACTCATTTTGTATCTGTCTCAATACGTCTGGTACTACTGCTAATGACGGGATACCATGAGTTCTGGTATAAATGGCAGCAAAGACTGTACCCCAAGTGGCACAATCCTCTAATTGTGGTGTTATCCCCATGGGCAAGCAGATTGTTAGCATTCTGTGTTGTTCATACGGGGTAGTATTCGGCAATAATGCCTCTAGCTGCGTTATTTTCTGAGCTACCCAGAATGGTATTTGTTCACGTTTTGTGGGCATTTTACCCATCACTGCGTGTAATGTTTGTGGTGTAATTTTAGTTGCTGTACCCTGAATTTGAGTTCCATTTGTTGCAACTATTGCTGGTTGGACTGTAAGTGTCCTCATGACGAATTGCGTCAAGTTCCTATAGATTTTAATTAGATCTTTATGTTGTATGAGTAAGTCTCCTGGTGGCATTGTTTCAATGTCAGGATGTGGTGTGTAGGCCGCTAATATCGGCCATGTTGCCCCTTCCCTCCTGAGAGGGCCGAGTCTACTCTTCTTCTTATGTGGGGTAGGGCGCCTTTAAACCAGTATAAGTGTTCCTGGTACGTGAGCGGAACCTCTATATCCTCGAACGGATAATATTCCGCTGGTGCATCTCCTTCCGTGTAGGAGTGAAATGTTTTTGTTCTTGCATTTGCTGCTGGGAATGTAACCCATGAATAAAATACCTCTGTTTTGTTTGATTCGTGTGCCTCAATCACGAAAGCTACTATGCCACCCCTAGCTGATAAACCATGCGCAAGTAGTTTCAGGGTGACTGTATTTCTAAAGTTTGGTGCAATTTGTATTGAGTCTGCATCGTCCTTGTCTGTGAGGGGCAAATTTTGTTGCAGTGGGTATAATTCTTCGTTATCTTTGTCCTCAGTCATTTTGTAAAGAAGAAGTTTTTCAAGGGAACTAAGATAAGGTGTTTTTGCACAATTTAGGAACAATGTGTCCTTCAAGCTTGATTAATCAACAGCCAATAAATAGAATTTCTCGCCTAGTCAGCTGTGGCTGAGTTTGTGCCCACCCACTCCAGACGTCTCTGGTGTTTTGTGAGTAGGGATCTCTGAGAATAGCACGACTGAACTACTCAGATTCTACTGTTAAATAAGTACCCAACCAACGTTGGGCGCCATGTCATGTAGTTCCTATATAACCTATACAGGATCGACACGTTTGTAATAACATACACAGTGGGTTTGGTGGCGGACCGATTCCGTGCACCCCCACCGGATACGTTAGCCTGTCTGTATCAGCTAGCTCACAGTGCCACTAGAGTCTCCTCTTATCGGGGAGAGAATAGTTCTTGGCAACCTCAGAACATGACAACCCTGATCCCTCAGGATCGTGGAAACAATATACTACCTTTCGCTCAGTCACTCGTGCTCACTTAGTTTGTCTCAGGGAGTTACACAGAATAAACAGGCTGGGCGTTTCAATAAGTATTTATTGAACAGTTGTTCTTCTAGTGTATAATAGATGAGCTGCAACAACCATTAGACAGTAGCAGAGATATATGATTAGCAATATTACGAAAGTAAAGGGATGGTATAGTTCTACCATCTTGCAGAAATCATGAATATATACAAGTACATAAAACACATGATAAAAAGTGCGTACTCCTACGATGCCTCCCTAACTAGATGTACCTAAATATACCTAGCATCTATGTAGGTGTTATGCCAAGAATCTCTCTAGGATCTAGTCCACCCCATTACCTGAGAGTTTAGAGAATGTGGGACCCCGTCCTGGTCTCGAGTTGGACACCCCGCGAGGGATGTTAGACCACTGCGAGCTGGAGCGTCTGCATGCAGGAACCTCAGCGTCTCTGGTCAGTGTGTCAGCCGGGAAGTCACGGTCTCCTCTATCTTCCTAAGCAAGATGTGTTGTATATATACCCATAGTCTCCCCAGGGGTCCTACCTTGCTGTGTTACTGTGTCGGCCTAAAGGATGACGTTGGGCCTGAACTTTATACAGAGATATTATACAGGAGATGGTAATCCTACTGTTAGTCCTGCTGTGCTTCCAAGAAGCCTCATGCATAATGTATGAGAATCGAACCAGGGAAAAACCCACGTTCTGAATGCAATGTCATATCTAGGTAAAAGGTCAGTGCCTAAGAACCGTTATGTATGCAATGTAGGGAAGGATGTAGGTGAAAGGTTGCGATGTTACCTGCGCCTATATAGGGTACCTAAATGGAATATAACAGTATAAGCTCCACTTAGGCAACAACCACAGTTCCTGTCAGTGTGAACCAAAAAAGTAACAAAATTAACTTGTGCTATATCCTCTGGTATATTGGAACGAAGCAGTCAGGCTTAACTTAGAGGTAATGTGTAAAGTATTTTTGCAGCACACAAACAGTAATAAAGTGAAAACCCAACAAAAGAAAAATCCCAAACCAATTTAGTACAAGCATTGGTAATGCCAATAGGTCGCGCATTTGCAAGAGTTAGAGCTATTGGATATGTAAATGACAATTCTCTTACCCATGTGTTTTGGTTTGGAGTGGAGTGGATGTACGTGGTTTGGAGTGGAATTATGTGGGCTGGATTTGAAGTGTTAGTTGTGGAATTGTGTTTGGTTGAATTGTGTGGTGTGAAGTGGATTTGTATAGTGGAATTAAGTGGCATGGTGGCTAGATAGGGGTAAGAGCTGCACAGAATAGATAGACAGGAAGACAGAGAGGGATAGGTAGTTTGTACAAAAAGTGGTGAATGAACTCCATACAGAGGGGGAGAAAGAGTGTATGAGAAAGAGAGAAAGAAGGGGAGAGCAGGTGACAGTTGCATAAAAAGGGAGCACCTTTGCACGCAGAAGACACCCCCAGAAGAGGAGGAGAGTGTGGGATTGAGGGATGGAAACCTTTCAAAGGTATAGGAAAGAAACTGTGCTCAAAGACCTGAAGTCAACCTTATGAGAGGTGGGAAGAGTGCATGGAAGAGCGAGAGAGAGGGGTGAGAGAGAGTACGAGAGAGAGGGACTAGTTGCTCTTCCTAAAGAAACCTTATTAACTTCAAAGTAAGGCAGGTGCTCAGAGAGGCAATGACCACCCACCAGCTGACGGTGGGACACCGATGATGGGCACCGGCGCGAGAGAGGCATGTGAGACGACAGAGTGAGCAAGGAAGGAGACAGACTGTGCACATCTTCCAGTTTCTGAGTATAAGTGAGAGCAGCACAGAGACGAGTGGGACGGGTACCCAGAGAAAGGGGTTGACGAGAGGTGGACGAGTGCACAGTGCGAGGAGGTACAGGAAGGCAGCATATGTGAGCAGGCAGTACAGAGAGGAGGCAGGGGGTGTGAGGGAAGGATGAGAGGGGGCAGTGGGAGTGCAAGATGAGAGGGGGCAATTGGACTGTGAGGGAGAGATTAGAGGAGCAGTGGGGCTGTGGGGGAGAGATGACAGGGTTGTTGTAAGGGTGAGAGAGATGAGGAGAGGCAGTGGAATTGTGAGTGAGAGATGACAGGGTTGGTGGGAATGCGAGGGAGAGATGAGAGGTGGCAGTGGGAATATGAGGGAAAGGTGACAGGGTTGGTGAGAGTGTGAGAGAGAGATGAGCAGAGCTAACCAGAGACATTACACCACCTAGATTTAACACAGACACACACTTTTTGGAGAAAGATTCAAAAATCCTTATTGAGAGATAAAGTGACATGATATAGTTATCTTCTATTTGAGAGTGCTTTCGCAGCATCATTAACAGTCTGTGTCTGGCTGCACTGAGCTCGCCATAGACTATTTACAGAGTGTGTTTTCTGTATGCGGTGAGCACATGATATCAATTGTGCAGGATTAGGCCAATAAACTTTCCACAGGCTTACAGTCTGCTAAATCCGATGGTAGCAGCAATATGACGCATTATCTAAGATACCAAAACTCTTACTGGAAGTTCAGGTCAAATAGACCACAACGTGTAAATGGAAAAACTGAAGAATCTGTTTTGCGAAGTCACACTATGCCCAACATGTTGATCATGTCTGTTGATGCCCAAGGTGCGGAGGCGGGAGAGAAGAAGGGGAGGAGAATTACTGATGTACAATAGCAAGCGAAGGACCCAGGCCATTTGTGTGTGTGTGTATGAATGACACCGATAAAAACAACAGGGCCTCTGTGCCTCTTCAAAGTGTATTGTTTTAATCTGTCCAGTGAAGATGCTGGAATTTGGTTTGGTTTACCAGGAACCTCATGCAAAAGGGCAAATAACAAGTCGCAACAATTCACATTGACAGCAAGCGGGTTACTTTTTGTGTCTTTATACACACAAGGGTGTACAAGTAAACGGCTACCATCCTAGGTTGTATGCAATTGTGAGGGGTATGAAAGTAAATTTTGTGCAAGTTAACGATGTCCAAGTTTTGTAAGTAAAAGAAATCAAGTAAAAGATGCATAACCTAGGTGGTATACACATGAGATATTTGCCAACCATGGGCATGTAAAGGAAATTAATGCACACAAGGCATATATAGCTAAGCAGAACGTAAATTAAATATATGCAAAGAACAGGTATTATTGAAAAGAGAAGGATTGTGCTAGGAAAACAAGAAGTGTATGCAGCAAAAAGGTATGAATGTGAGAGATATCAAAATTAAAGATATATGATAGGCATGAAATTGAAAGGTAGATAAGTTAGCTGTGTAACTGAAGGGTGGTGGAATTAAGAAATAAGCAAATCTGAGATACACATAAGAAATTTAATCAAACTGTGGATTTCCATCTGAAGGATAAACTTCTGCTCAAAGGAGAACCTACCTGCAAAAAAGAGTTGAGTGAAATGATGCTGATAGGAAATATGTGACATGGTGTGCAGTGTATGTGGATTTTTGCTATGTGGGTGGCATAAAGTGATTTTATGTCTGGGGTATGAGTGTAATTATGTGGAGTTGAATCATATTGTGTTGAATGGTATTATGTGGAGTGCAATTATGTTGGGTGGTGTTGAATTGTGTGGCTGTGAATTGTGTGGTGTTGTATGTCACACTAAACATCTAGGTATGCCACAAGGTACCCAGGCGAGTGGAGCGATTCTGTTTATTTTTCATCTTCTTCAGACTATTTAAATAGGATTCACATTAATGAAGATTACCGGATTTGCCCAAGATTACACACTGTATTCAAGTGAGAGAGTTTGGATTAAAACCTAAGTCTACTGGTTCCACAGTTAACAATTTAAGCTCCAAATCGTTTCTAAGAAATCAAATGTATATATGGCTGATGATGTGTGCTTTTGTATGCACCTATATTGTTATGTAGTGGCTGCTATTGTGGTATATTATTTGAAAACTTTTGTTTATATTTCTAAGATGGCTGATTAGTACTCAAGAGTGAAAAATATAAAGAAAAAAAGGTTTGCACGATGCCACATATATGTGCTTTTGTAAGAAGCATCCGAAAAGCTTGCGGGCTAGGGCAGAGTGCTTATTAGCGCAATCGGCATCTGTAACAACTTTTAACTCACCATAGAGAATTCCAGAGCCAAGGAAACAAGTTCTACAATATCCAGAGATCCGGGCCTATGACCTCAGGTCAGCGGTAGTGTATAACTACCTAACTATGCGTTGGTGTGTTCGCTTTCCAAAACCTTGAATTTTCAGTACCTTTACGGACATGACTGTTCTATGAAGGACATTCACTGGCTCCTCTTATACTGGGAGAGGTGTTCCAATTTTAATAATAAAAAACAGACACTATCTGCATTTTTTTATTTCACCGAAAGCAAATAGGAATGTGTTACGACTGTTTTTTTAATGCTGCACCATTAAACACGAATGTGGACCTTAATGAAAGCTGTGACTTCTGTTAAACAAGGTCCTTATAATTTCTTCACTTCTGAGGCAAATAAAGGAAATTAAATATGAACTTGTCGACTCTTCCCCCAGTAACTCTCTCTGTGGCAGTGATGCGTCGGAGCGTGGTGATGGATCTATTATTTCCACATTGACCCACTGATCCTCCCACACAACCACACTCAAATTCAACACTCCTTGAAGAATCACTTTCAGCTTATCCAGCTCTATTGGCTTTGACATTGGTGTTATGTAGTGAAAAATCACTGACTTTCGAAGGATGGGTCCAAGACTGAGGTGAGGGCGGCAGTATGTGAAGATTTGCATCAGTGCAAAACAAACCGAACACATGAATTTAGCATCAGTTACTCTGCTTCGGAGTTAAAGAAAGGATTTAAAGGGGTTTCCGGGGTGAGCTGCAACACATGAGGATTTTGCCCAATCGAACCGAAAGCAAAATGTTTTTTCACTAGCTTTGCTGTTTTTTTGATAATGCACAAGGTAAAGTCAGAGTGTCTTACGTTTAGTATCAGCAGTCTACATTTTCCTCAACCATAATCACAAACATTCAGGGGCGGCTCCTCCGCTATGGTGGAGGAGTGTCACCCCACTGCTTTTAAGCAGTGAGAAACATAAAATGACAATAACTTAGAGTTACTGTCATTTTATGTTTCGTGTCCTGCTGCTTTGCGGTGGCAGGTGGGCGGGGCTGCTCTGCTCTTTGGGCAGGGGAGTAGTGGTTTGCCCACTCCTAAAGTGTGCAATGACTGTTTTGTCGGCCCTCTGGGCCACCCAAACCAGTCATGCACACTTCCCTGTTCTCATGGAGAACATGCCCAGCCGTCCAGCCCCTGGCTGAGCGCCGCTCAGACCACTCACAATGCTGCTTTGCAGCGTTGTGATTGGCTTAGGGGAGGGAGCCTGGCTGCCTGCTTCTTGTTCCTGTCGGAGGCAGGAGAGCAGGAGCAGAGAAGACGCTGGACCGGGCCTTGAGGTAAGTTTTTCTTTTGATCCCACAAACCCCGTGTGACACCCGCCCCCTCGACCCCCCCACGCCTGCCACCCACGAGCCATGCCGGCCACGACTGCAAACATTGTGCAAATTGTACATGCTTCCTCTGCCACCTGGTGAAATAATGATTTGTGTTCCTCTCTAAGAAACATGCAGAAGTGGCTCTATGATGCTATGCGGGGCCACGAATTGGCGACCATCCCTTCAACGGTGTCTTTGCTGGAATTACTGGGGCCTGGTGGTATTTTCATGAAATTTGCAGAATAATAACGTTTTAGGACTCTGTGGTGATTACTAGTGAACGTAATCACCAGCTTCTTAGATGGTCCCAAGGAGACCTGCACATGGAGGGATATGAAGGGTGGAGAGACAAGCTGCTGGTAGTCCATCTCCATAGGAGGGATGGACCCTGGTGAGCTGTAGGAGTCCTAGAACAGCCCTCTCCTACTGTGAGCTGCGAGGCAGGACACCCTACACGGATGATCTACTCCTAGGGTACTCTGCTCTTGTGTAACCATGCTTCCTTTGAACAGGGTGTGAGACTATTGCATCCAAACTCGGTGGTGAGTTATGACATTCCCACATCATTACTATAGGGCTCAGTCCGAACATCTGTTTGTGAAGGTAACAAACACTCTGGTGCAGCTGCCTTACTGCGCCCCCTCAAAAGGCCTCAAGATGATGTTAGAATGAAAATGTCAAAATGTCTCACTCCTCATCTTGTTTCAAGACATTTAAGAAGTTAAAATCCATCATCTGCAGTTAAACCTCTAAGGTAGAGTGGGGGTACACCGTACCTTCTTTCAGAAAGGCAAGATGACTTATCGACTTAATTGTGAGTTTCATGCATTTAAAGTCTTGTGGAGGACCCTGAGATGTTCCAATACTATACCTTTTGAGACACGACTGTAGTGTGTGCTATTTTTATTACAATATCAAAAA